>VDFB02058242.1:714746293-714860646 GCA_007258455.2 Sequoia sempervirens | reverse complement strand
AAGTAGTTTTTGACTATTTTTCTTTAAATTTTTGTGTTTTTTTTTGTAAATCCGATCTTTTCCTGATCTTTTCCCCATTTTTTCCTGATTTTTTCAAAAAATCCTAAACTTCTGGTTTGCTGATTTTTTCCCCAAACGATTAATGCTGCTATGTGCGATACTATCAACAATGTAATTATATACTGATTACTCTTTCTTTTTACATAATCTAATGTATTTCAAACTTTTATAGGTTGCCCGACACATCGAAGGAAACAAAGGCAAGACTAGAAAAGCACGGGCAACACAAAATTGGCTCTAGTGGTTATATGAAATTAGCCGCACGAATTGTAAGTATCAATAAATGAAATATTGCATCCAAATTATAATAAATTGAAAACAATTTTGGTTTTATCACACCATAGAAGCAAAATTCATGATCTTATGCAAAAATGTAGGGCTCTGAATTCAACAGAGTTCCCACAAAAGAGGACATGAAGATTTCCTTCCAGCAAGGCTATGGAGCCGTGGCTGAACACCTGAGAGTCTTGATTGGGAAAAAACAATCTTCCATTGCATCCGACACACAGGTAAATAAACTCAATAAAATTGAATACTTGTGCAATCTATTCAATATTAATTTCCACCATAAAGTAATTACATGCCTATTTGTTTTAAACATTCAAGCAATGATAATATTGCACATGACATTAGAATGCAGCCTAGTGAGGGTGGAGCACAATGTGCAGATGAAGGTCATGGTGTGCATCCCGGTACTTTAGAGCATGTAGAGCATGATCAACATGTTGAGCATGATCAAGCTAGAGAAGATCAGGAATATGATGTGGCCCCATTAGGTAAAGAGGACCACTCTAAAATTCTTTTAAACATATTTAATTGCAATTGGTGTATTAATTAATGTAACCTTTCGTGTTTCAACTTTAGAGCATGTAGAGTGTGATCAACGCGTTGAGCATGATCAGGCTAGAGAAGATCATGAACATGATGTGGCCCCATAAGGTAAAGAGGACCACCCTCATATTCTCTTAAACATATTTAATTTCAATTGGTGTATTAATTAATGCAACCTTTCGTGTTTCAACTACAGATCAGGATTTAGAGGGTGTTCAACATGTTGAGCATGAGTCTATAACAAAAGTTCAGGAACATGATGTAGACCCATCAGGTAAAAAGAACCACTCTAATGTTCTTTTAATTAATGAAATACTTGTAACAATAATAATAAAACATATCAGTTTAACATTTCTTTCTTATTGCAGCAGACCCCCCCTTGCAATGGCATCCACGTCATGAGCAGATGACTAGGCGTACATTAAGATCACGAGTAGAGGGAAGAACAACTAAAGGGGGGACATATATTGATTTAGAAAATGATACTCCACTTCAGCTTTATGTAGCTTTAAAAAAGAAACAAAAAAAAAGTGATTGTAATCACATCATGACAACCATATTTTTGATAATATGTAAAAACTGAAAGAATGAATATTATATGTTAATGAATGAATGTGAATATGTTAATTAATGAATGTTATATGTTAATGAATGAATGCTATATGTTATTAATGGATGAATGAATGCTATATGTTATTAATGGATGAATGAATGTTATATGTTATTAATGGATGAATGAATGAATGTTATATGTTATTAATGGATGAATGAATGATTAATGTTATATGATTGGGTATGGGGAATTGAGAGTGATGTGAGGGGGGGGGAGGGGCCAAATGAGCTTCCACCATCACGTGGTTGGCCCTGTTAAGTAGAGAATATTAAACTATTCTCGAAACAAAGAGAAGCTCAATAAGGTAATGCACTTTTCAATATAAGAAATGCATCGTTTGAAGCATCAAACCAATATGCAGTCTGTATGTATGATTAGTCATCAGTCTCTACGATGGCACATTTCGACGAATATATATATATATTTTTAAATTGCATTGCTTCGTCGCAATTTCATCGAAACCCACCGATGAATCGCCGAAAAGGTTCGATGAAGTTGCTATAGCTGCGACAAAGGTTTCGTCGTAACTCCTTGCCCATTTCGTCGCAATTTTGACAAACTTTTGGTGTTGTTTCGATGCTACTACTTGCCCATTTCGTCGTACTTTCGATGAACTTTTGGTGTTGTTTCGATGCTACTACTTGCCCATTTCGTCGCACTTTCGACAACTTTTGGTGTTGTTTTGACACTACTACTTGCCCATTTCGTCACACTTTCGATGAACTTTTGGTGTTGTTTTGACGCTACTCCTTTCCCATTTCATCGAAATGGCGACGAACGTCTAGTGTTGTTTCAACGCTACTCCTTGCCCATTTCGTCGAAATGGCGATGAACTTCTGGTGTAATTCATTAGTGGATACACTAAGTTTTCGTCGATATTCTGACAAAAGTCTGAGTCATTTTATGATGCTGACGACCAACGAATCTGCACCGTTATTTCAATGTTTAATTCATCGTCGGCCTTTCGACGAAAAAAAGGTGACTAAAATATTTTCGTCTCTTGTCCGACAAAGATTTGTCGAACGACCGAAGAATGTCCATCGAAAAATGGTGTCAAATTCAGTAGTGTAGTACTTACTTGCATGTGGTTTCATAGCACTCACCTCGAGTTCAACTCGACTACCACTATGAATATCATGTGCATGCTCATCGAGCTCATCATCATAACCACTATCAACGTCATTGCAGACATGAAGTTGTACGACTTTGTAGAGAGTTCTATTGATAGGGTCTTTTTATTTTCATCCTGCTTTCATATAATTGCTTTTCATGTGGTTTAATCATTATACAAAATTTAATATAAGTCAAGTAATTAAGAATGAAAAAGCTATAATTTTTTGTCCAAAAGAATATTTTAAGCATGAAGAATGACAAAACATTGGGAAAGATTAACTTACAACCTAAAGAATGCAAAAGCTATAAATTTTTGTTCAAAAGAAGAATGACAAAACATTGGGATAGATTAACTTACAACTTAAATAATGCAAAAGCTATAATTTTTTGTCCAAAAGAACATTTTAAACATGAAGAATGACAAAAAATTGGGATAGATAACTAACAACTATTATATTAATTACCTCAACTTTAGGACAAGTAAGATGACTGTGTTGTGGATTCTTGTCGACTTCATCACGATCACTATCAATATCAGCAACTCTATTGACAACACAAAGGAATTTTTGTTTTCCTATTTCTTTGATAAAATTGTTTTGCATTTGGTTTAACCATCTTGCAAAAAAATATACAAAGCATTCAATAGTCAAGTAAAGAATACCAACTATAAATTTGTCCAAAAGAAATTTTTCTGGATCACTCCAACAATAAAGAAACTGGGTTGGATTCTCCTGTGCTCAGATTTCAATAATCTACATATTAAAAGGAATTTGTATATAGAATTGTCAAACAAGAATAAATGAGATTAATAGAGCCTCTTACCTCATCTGAATCCATGGATCTATGCTCATTCCATGCAGAAACTATAGGGTTAATAGAGGCAACCAACTATGAAACTTGTTGAGTGAGACTAAATATGCAACTCATTACCTTTTGGTACCCTAGTTCATTTGAGTTGACATGATCTAGAGAGGCTCCTACTGGGCATTGAATAGATGGCTGTGAAATCTCTGTTGATGAACTAGATTTCCACTTCATCCTACTCTTAGATTTACTAATATCTAGTGCTACCATGTAATTGATAATATCTTTTGCACTTGCTTCTCTATTACTATTTTCCACCTAAAATACAATGTCAATTTCAACATATAGTTAGTTCAATAAAAAATTGAAATAAATAACACAATGTAAATTGAACCAAAAATCCATACACTTACTACAATTTTTTCCATTTTGGCGTGCAACCCACCTCGGCCAAATGTATATCCAACCCTCACATTATCTCTTGCTCTCTTGCCTCTGTTACTCTTTGCCAAATATTCTTCGAAATGCATACTTTCTTTCAATTCCTCCCACTATTTGGCAGATAGAATGGAGTCTAACCTCTCTTTTCCCCCTATGATTGTTTTTCTGCAATTGTATCTAAAATTGTTCATCAAAATTCTCATCTTTTTCTTGTAATATTTTTTAGAGATTTGTCCACCAGTAGTCTCAAAAGCATTTTCCATTTTTTGTATAACATTTTCCACATTTCATGGATCTTGCTCTGCAAAACTTGATTTGCAAATATCCAAATGGGCCCTATATCTTACACCCAACTCAGAGGCCCACTTTGTAGCATTTGGTCCAATGGGCTCACCATCTCTCGATACCTCAACCAAGAATGGATTCTTTCCTTCTAATTTTCTTTCTTTTGCATTCCTCTTTGTAGATTTGTACAAATCTTGACTCAATCTTTGTCTTTTGACAAACAGAGACACATCTTTTATTAAACCACTACTAGTATTTTTGGCTAATCCACTAGTTCCATCAAAATTTCTAGATGCAACAGATGCACTCTAAGGCATAGCAAATGTAACTAGCGGCCTCTCTTCATGAATTTCATTAACCAAAACTTCATGCTCCTTGGCCACATCGGGTGTGGCATGAGTAGGTAGATCAGTACCGGCCTCTACAAATTTCAATTCAAACACATCCTTTAATGTTGAATAAATATTTTGCAGACCTGTTGTTCCTTTGCTTTGTTGTTGTTCAATAATCTCTCTTAGACTTTGTGTTAAGAGATCATCACAATATTCCACATCACCATGTGCTATATCAGGTTGCATATCATCACAACTATTGTTTTCACCAATTGCATTTATTGAATCACAAATGTGTTGGCTTCTACGAGATGGCGACATTGTATCTTTTCTTTCCTTTTATTTGTTCTCTACATTTTCTTTGCACTCTTTTTCTTTCCTCTAAAAAAAAGAAAATATATCATATTATGTCTTATATACATAAAGCTCTTGCCTATAAAATTTCATTAAACAATATTAAACAAATAATATATTACTTTGTGGATTTACAACTTGCTTGTTTGTCAAACCAAGACACGATAAATATTATTTATTCTTGGCCATTTTTCACTATGATAGTGCTCATAATCTATCACCAAAATTTCAACATTATGATCACTATCATCTAATTTATGCCTTACAGTCCTTTTTCTCATTTCTTAAAGTCCAAATAAACAACAATGTATAAATCAACAACTTGAATCAGTAAAACTTTATTGAGTTCATAAGTTGATAATTGTTGACTTTCCAATTCACTGATAACTACAAATGGAAACTTAAAATATAATTTAGTTTACAAATTAAAAAGAATTTGTAGTCAAAAACCAAGAAGATGTTTACAATTATAAGTATCAGACAAATTTTCCTTAGGGATATATTCACAAGAAAAGAACTCATAAAAAACATAACACAAGCAGGATGAAAGAAAAACATACTCTAGTTCATCATGAGGTGTGTTAGAACCTTCAAATTTTTCTTAGTTCCATCATCGCAATTAACCTTGAGCTCCATGACTTGAGCCTCGACCCTTATATTCCTTTTTATTTTTGATTGAGCCTCTCCATTGTAAATAAACATATAAATTTTTTAGGTCCGACTAACACTGAAAGACCTATACAAAGCCAAAAATTCATCATATATACTTAAGAAAAGACATGTCTAGATATTTTACATCCATAAAAGTCCTTTACCACAATCTCACAACAACAATTTGAACCCTTAGTGAGTTGGCGATATATAATAGACAACATAAAAGTATTCAACGCAATATCGTGAGGGTGTTATAATAAAGGTGCAGTTGGGTGGTATAAACTGCAGTACTATGGCAAGGAAAAGTGAACAGTGTGGTATAGTGGGGAACAACCCGACACCCTGCAAGGAAGGAGATAATAAAGAGCAGTAGTGTGGTAAGAGTTTCATGTCCCACTACCCTGCAAGGAAGGAGATAATAAAGAGGGGTAGTGTGATAAGTCCCACTCCCCCTCGCTGAAGCATAAGGAAGCTTGCGGTATAGTAGTATACACCCCACTATCCTGCGATAGAGAAATCTCAAGACAACGGCACAATGGTAAGTTTGATAAGTAAAAAGATTCATGACCCTGCTATCCTGCACCAGTTAAAGAAAGAGGCGATGGTGTTGTGGTATAGACTGTCAGGGCATTATTACTAGTTGTGGTATTAAATGCATAACACTTAACAACCCTCAGATCTTGTGAAAATCAATGGCGCACATTCAAACTCAAAATATGAGATGATCACAGAACATTTGGCATAAGGTTGATACTTGATATTAATGATAACATGACTGAACTCATAAGCCATTAAAATTGAGAACTCATAATTGTTTTGTCATTCATTTGCAAGGATTGTCATGTGAGAGGCTAGGATTTCAACAGGGAGAAGTTCTGCAACTATCACATACTGGGTAAGTACATTGAACTTATTGAAACAACTTTACAAGCATAGAATTGTTTGAAATCCTACATTTAAACACTTAGAAATATCAAGTAGAGGTTGACATTAGATATCATGCCGCCTAAAAAGAAAGAACCTGAGACTAAGAAGGAAGAGCCTAAGGGTAGAAAGATATCAACATTAGGTATCATGCTGCCTAAAAAGAAAGAACCTAAGACTAAGAAGGAAGAGCCTAAGGGTAAAAAGATATCTACATTAGGTATCATGCTGCCTAAAACGTAAAAACCTAAGACTAAGAAGGAAGAGACTAAGGGTAAAAAGAGATCATTACAACAATCTATCTTAGATATCTTGCCTAACTCGACTAACAAAGGATACAAGAAGCTTTTTAAGCAATACAACTCATGGTGATAGGGATGCCCTTATTCCTATTTCACGGTGGGAATTATTTTGGTATTTCTATGAAAAGAGGGAAGGGAGAATTCCAGTATCAAATTCGTGGAGATTAGAATTAGCTAAGATAATTGTCTCGAATGTCTTCATAGATGTGGAGTTCATTAGAGTTCTAGCCCAAAATTACCACCCTACTGCCAGGTCCATGAGGATAATAGATGGGTCAATGTTGGTAATATTAACAAAAGCTACTAGCCCTCACTAAGGTTGACTTGCAAAAGAGTGAGGAAGAATATACTAGGTTAAGGAGAATACACAGAAGTGATGAACTCCCCATATACATGAAAAGGGGTGTTAATAACAAGGTGATATTTATCTCCTCCTCTGCCATTGAACCGTTTGATGTACAATATTTTCAGATTTATTTCAAGAAAACCTACTTTGTTTTCTGTCAAGTACTTGGGATAGATGCACAAGAACAAATGCTAGTTAGCTTGATGATTATGGTTATGAGAATTCAGAACTCTGAGACAAACATTGAATATGACTTTGATTTATATCTCTAGAAGGCATTGCATGAAGGCTTCTTGCAAGTAAGAGAGAATAGGGCCCCTATAACATTTATGCACTATTCTTTACTGTGTCACTTGATATTGTACTATAACAAAGATATATGGACCAAAAGGATGTGTTTGAGTAAGGTTGATCAACAAGGGAACTTGTTGCTCATGCAATGATGGTGTTATACATGGGATAGCAGATTCCAAAACTCTGATTATGTAGTGTTCCATGATGACTTTGTGTATAGAGTATGAGTGTTCTTAGCCACTCATCGCCAAGCTTACAAACACCTATACTACAACTATTGAGGCCCTTGGATTTGAAACCAAAACAAGGTCATACTCATAACTTTGGTGATTGGTTTTTTTGCAAGATTTCACAATAATTAGGATTTATGGGTGCCCACAGGCCACACATATATTGCCAAAATTTGTTCCTCTCCGGCTAGCCTTTTTAGAATTTATGTGGCAGATGTTGTGGATGGAAAAGGATGTCATGTAGAAACAAAATAAGGGTACATTTCTACCTAACTTGACAACATGTAAAGAATTATCTATTGGATATGACACCCTTGAAGAATTACAACATTACCTTAAGACAAGATATTCTTTGAGGCTTGGAAGTGAAAGGGTTTTTGACCCTGAGGGCCATATGGATTTTATAAGACGAATCCTCCTCACAAAGACTGCAATCACTCATCAAGTGGATTATGAAGAGGATGTGATTAGAAATTGCTTCACTCCCCAAGAGGTATATCAAAGGAAAAGAAAATGGGAGATCATGATGAAGTTGTAGGAAGAAATGAAGAAGAAGAAGAGTGAATTCTTGGGGTATTTTGTAGAAGAAGCGGATCCTATTAAGAGGATAAATTTGATAATTGATAGGTTTGATGAAATGTATGCAACTAAGTCTACACTAGTAGAGGAGGAGAGGCCCACAAAATTATCTCCCAAAAGGCCAAGTGGTATTGTAATTTCAGAGCCATCTCCTGACACTATTTCAATATGTCATGTTCCTCAAGAATCACGTCTTGAACAACCACTTCCTAAGAAACAGAAGACATAGGAGCCACATAGATTGGTCTCCTATGCAATGAGCGAAGAAGTGGCTAGTGTACTAAGGAGTTTGAAGGATGATATTGAGGTAGTTGATCAACCAGCCCATGAAACTGAAGCTCATAAACCAGATGCTAGAATTGATATCCATATGCAGGGAGAAATGGAAATGCAGGATGATAAGAGGGAAATTGTAGCTCACAAATTTATTGAAGATGATGATTTCATTAAGATCCCTAAATATAAGGATTTATGGGTTAAAATGAAAATGAGAGATTTTGAAGAAAGGGTAGAGACAAACAAGATGGGTGTTGAAGAGTCTCAACACGATAAGATTGTAGCACAGACTTTCAATGAATTGAGAATTGATAATATTGATATTAGCCCACAAGAAGCTAGGGATATGGTTTTGAAGAGTAATATACTCATTATCCTGGGTATGGAACTAAAGAATATATTCTTACTTGACCAAGTAAGAGCACAAGACCCAATGATGATTGTTGAATTTGATTCTGATGAGGGGATAAGTGGTACAAGGTACAACCCTAAGATTGAGACCTTGGCATTTTGGGCGAAGCAAAGAAATACACAAAAACCAAGGTTGTTAGATGTGGTACAAGAGATGAGAGGAATGGCTATGGTAAAAACATTGAAGGACACATCTCCTTTAGAAGCTGCAAACATGACAATGCACTTGACCATGTTCACTCGAGCTCTTGTTAAGGGAATGGAAAAAAAATTGACAGAATATGAAAAGGAACAAAAATTCTTAAATGATGAGGTAAATAAACTGTTCATAGAAAATTTAAGATTGAAAGAGAAATTGAAAGGAGCAGGGCCCTCATAGAGTAAAGAAATAGTATTGTATCAACCTCCTACTACCCAATCAACCGATATAGATAGTGCATCCTCTGAACAAATGAATGTACTAAGACAAGAGATCAAAGATTTTAAAAAAGCCAATAACGAAACCAAGGAGGGAGTGAGGGACCAGATCATCATCAATGTTTTGGAAAATTCTTAGATCACAGGATCAAACTAATTGAGGACAAATTGGAAAGTGTGTATGATTGCTACACTTCATTATCCCAAGCAATTGACCAGATGAAAGACCATGCACTTATATTGGATCCTCTTTTCAAGAAGTGGCACCCAAATCATCATACCTTGGTGACTTTATGCAGGGTATTACAGAGAAGTGTGGAAAATCCTTCAACTTTGAAGCCAACTGGGGAGATGGTTAAGATAGTTATAGATGAATATCGGTATATAAATGGAGAAGATCAGAAGATCAAAACAAGGATGGAATTATTTCATATATTGAAGAAGTGGTTTGTGCCAATGATATTAAAGGATGATGGCCAATTGAAAAATCTCAGTGAATGGAGAAAGGAATTTGGAAAAATTGTTCCTAATTGCATTGTTCATGTACAAAAGGATGGTGAATTGAATGTCCATAGTTGAGCAATTTGATCATGGATGGAATAATAGCCTTGGATGTCGGATATTCTAAATTAATTATAGATGGTAGAGGGTTACTCAACAACAGATGGAGGAATCACCTAACAAATATATCAAAGATTCAAGAACAAAAATGGCCTCATGACTACACAGTATACCAATGGGAGCAAAAGTATTTGGCTCCTCCAGAAGAATAGGGCCTTGAAGATGCTGCAGTGGAAGAAGCGAGCCTTCAAACATTCTATCATGGAGAGGGAGACTTTTCCAAATTGGGATGATCACGAGTCTCCTATGTTGATTAATAGACTACAAGTGTATTGCAAGTGTTGCGGGCTTCCAATCAATATTGTCTACTTTCTTTGTTTTCTCTTAATTATGTTTTAAGCAAAACTAATGTTTAATTTATACGAAGAGGCATGAATTTTGAAAAGATGCCATATTTTGTAACGGTCTGAAGCTTGTTGCTTCTCTTATAAAAGAGAAAGAAACAAAGACTAAATTTTGATATCGTCATCATAGGCATTTATAGAAACATATATGAGGAGACTTCTGTTATATTGTAATATCTATTTGAAGCAATCAATGGAGAAGAAGATTTAGTCTAGTGCTCGAATTCTGGTCTCAATTATTTGTTGATAATACAGTGTATGGTTGTATGGTTGTCTCTAATTTAATATTTCCTCATTATTCAAATTAAGTATATCAAGTATATGTTTAATTTGTCAATACACACTTGTTGTCATTGTGTGATTTCTTTTAACTGGTTCCTTCAAGTAAGGATTAAATCCCTTTAAATAATCACAATAACCTAGAAGTCTTATTTGGATCAATAAGAAGAACCATATAATTGCATCATCACACATCTATGCAAGCCATAGACTCTCACTGTGCCAAATAATTAGAGTTGTAGCCAGAAGTAAGACACATATATCACCCACATCTTGACTCCATTGCCCAATAGGAATAGGCACTGATCAATTTCACTTAAAATATTATTTCACAACACCTCATTCACATATTTCCAGTTTTCAGTGTTAGTCAAACCTAAGAGATCATTTCTTTGTTTGTAATGAGGAGGCTTAATTCACCTAATGTTAAGATATCTATATGTATTATTAAATCACAGATGTTCATTATTGTTTCCTTCACACAAACATATTCAATGCATGTGGAGGCTAGAAGTTGTATTACAAACTAAAGCTATCATCTAGGACATACAAGAAAAGTCTAGCATCTAGAAAACATATAGGACATACAAGAAATTATATTCTAACTAAACAAAATTAATTTCAACCTAAGTAAGAAAACTAAGAAGAATGATTGAACCTAACTTTAAATGCACTTCAAATCAGCAATGAACATCTCATATTTTGTATACAATGTAACAACATAATTGTAGACTAAGAGACAAAAACTATTTTTTTTTTTTTAATTCAAAGGCATTTTCATAGCAATAGAGTTATAAAGAGCAAATAAAATAGAGAGTTTAACTAATGAATTGTAAATACTAGATTTTTGAAGAACCCCAATGTTGGTTAACAATTGAATGGGTACTTCTTCTCTGCTCTTCTTCAGAAGATACTTTGTTGTCTTGCTGTCTTAAGAGAATCTAAGGCTGCACTAGGTTCTGATTGTAAAAACAACTCACCCATCTTGATAAATGCATGGGCATCACGCAGATCTATACGAGTTGCCTTTCTTAAAATTTCCAAAGCCTTCTCTACCTTCCCTTGCTAAGCATATATATGGCCTACAAATTTTAAGCTCTCACAGTTCTCATGGTGGACCTCTAGAACCTTTTCAAAAATTGAGAGAGAACTCTTAAGATCTCCTAGCTTTAATTGAACCTATCCACAAAATCCTATGGCCTATGGGTTTCCTTGACTAATGCCATGTAGTAGCGACCAGTGGTGTCATAATCACCTTTACTATGATATGATCGTGCAAGATTATAATATGAATGAGATTTCATGAGAGTGGTCAGTTGAAACAAGAGCCATCTCAATCAATTGTTCCACAAGAAAATGCTACCCTGTGAAGAAAAAATGGTTTGCTAAATGATTCAATGCCATTGCACAGTAAGGATATAATTCAAAGGCTCTACACATCTTTTCCATTCCTTCATGAACCCTTTTTCACTAACTATGAGAATCCTACAAGTAAAAAATGCACAAAACTGACCATAGAGATTTATGTAGAGGTAGAACATCATTTCCTAATGCTTCCCTAAAAGTTTGTTGAGCCAACTCTAGTTCATCACGCTCAAAATGAAGAACCCCAATGTTGTTACACAATTCAATGGGTACTTCTTCTTTGCTCTTCTTCAAAAGATACTTTGTTGCCTTAAGAGAATCTAAGGCTGCACTAGGGTCTGATGACATTAATATCTCACCCATCTTGATAAATGCATGGGAATCCTATGGATCTATACGAGTTACCTTTCTTAAAATTTCCAAAGCCTGTTTTTCCTACCCTTGTTGAACATATATATGGCCTACAAATTTTATTCGCCATGGCATTCCATCACCATGAGATCACATTTCTTTGAGGCATTTTTTCCAAATTTCATTGCCTTGTCTATGCTACCACATGTTTCATACATGTCTACCCAAGCATTTTATCAAATAGTTCACTGCCTTGTTGCTATGGCTAAAAGCCTAAAATGGGTGATTTCAAACAAGCTATGGATGCTTGGAAAATCCTATCAAAGCATAATAGTAGGCAACAAGCTATGGTCTCATGGTTTTTTTTTGGCGCGAAAATCATTGATTCATAAAATATGACATTTAGTTTTAAGTCATAATTCACATAAAAAATAAATGATAGTCATATTGTGACAAAAAACATCCCCCAAAATTTTATCCCCCCAATATAAAATATAATTAACAATAATTCCCCACTAAAATTAACTTAATATAATATAATATTTAAATATACCAAATCCATAATTCAAACTCCAAAATAATTTATAAATTAGACCTATTATTTGGAAAACTAAGAATTGCACAAAATAAAAATTTCATTGTCATATTTCAAATAAATAAATTTTTTTTACAAGGATTCAAAGCAATATTCTCATCCCAAGCATGGATGAAATATGATTCAATACCAAATTGAAATTAATATACAATTACCAAGTTTATATGCATCTTCAAAGGTGCTACATTAGTCACAATTTACAAAATGATTACAATTAATAAAACTTTGTCAAACCAATGATTACAAGGCAACGAGCAAGAAAGGCAAGTCCACAATGAGAAATCCAAATTGTGTTCAAAACCACCCAAACACCTAGAATGAACTAAGACATTTTCTATGGTTACAAACAAAGACACAACACACAATACACAACATAAAAACATAGTTTTATCAACATAATTAGATTAAAAAAACCAATTAAAACAAGTGACGCAAGCGTCGAGTTCCTGCCGAGAGGTAAAAAGAATCTAGCTATGAGTTAGAAAAAGTAATTAGATATGAGATAGGAATATAAATGTATTAAATATAGCTAGGAAAGTTTGAAGTAATTTGCAATGGTGCATCAATGTGTGGAATGTTTATGGTCCATGGGCAACACGGTGCATAGATACATGTGAACAGTTAACATGTGTTGATGGATGCATGCAAAATTGCATTTATGGGTACCATGTATACGTGGAATTTTTTATAGATATACCAATGAATACTTGTTTTTTTATGAGTGTATGTATACATTTGCGACAAGAAACATTCTTTATGATCTTAATCAGGAAGCAAAAATGTATTAATATTTTGTTTAAATTATTAAATGCAAATAATCTGAAACGTCTGTAACAATGCTTGAGCCATCTATGTATACATGTATGCATGTATACATGTATCCACATGCACATAATGCATAGAAGAGTGAAAAGCATCCTTGGCATCTGAATGAGTCTCAAAGCACGATGAGACTCAATTTGCATTTGCAGTATTAAATGAAAGAGAACAGGAGAAATAAATTACGTATTACCAATGCACAGTTTAAAAAAAAATTTCTTAATAAACCTTTTGCTGCATAAATTCATTAGTCATTTGAATTCGAACAAAGTTTGGATGTAGGAATATTTCTAAAGCATCAAATATCATTTGCAACAATTTACAAAAACATGTGCGTAGGCACTAAAAAAAAATGCATTATTTACATGACCCATATCTATATGTATGGCGAAACAAAATTTACCATATCTCTTTTTTTGCTTGTATGTCTATTTGTAAATAAAATTATGTTTAGTGTAATGTTCTAAAACACATGTTACATTAATTAATACAACTGAGTTATTTTAGTTTATCATATCACAATATGCAAGTGCTAGTAGAAACACTAGTGTTAGGTGGAACATTGATAGGGGTAGCTCATTTGAGTGTAAACTTTTCTAAGATTAATCAATCTTTTTTTTAATGTAGTATGAAGGTTACTTCTATATAAAGCTATTGATTTTATTATAAATAAGACTTTAATCTTGTTTATGTAATACGAAAACATATTTTTGTGTATAGAACAATGTAATTATATTACAATAAATTCTTAGATGAATCACTAGAAAGCTATTGATTTTATTATAAATAAGATTTTAATCTTGTTTATGTAATATGAATAAATATTTGTGTATATATTAAACAAAAAGTAATTTGCAAAGATATAATAAAGAACCTTATTACCTAAGATAGAATGTAGGTAGAATAAAATAATTCACATGTTTATAGCACTTTGCATTCAAAATAAAATGTAATAAGTGACATAAATATTACAATAAATTCTTAGATGAAACAGTACAAAGGTATTGATTTTATTATAAATAAGATTTTAATCTTGTTTATATAATACGAATAAATATTTTTGTGTATATATTTTAAACAAAACATAATTTGGAAAGATATAAAGAACCTTATTACGTAAGATAAAATGTAGCTACACTAAAATAATTCACATGTTTATAGCACTTTGGATGCAAATTATTGAGAGAGAAACATTTGTAACAATGCTTGAGGCATCTATGTATACATGTATCGACGTGCACATAATGCATAGAAGAGTGAAAAGCATCTTTGGCATCTGAACGAGTCTAAAAGCATGATGAGACTCAACTTGCATTTGCAGTATTAAATGAAAGAAAACAAGAGAAATAAACTAGTTATTATGAATGCATATATCGAAGGAAAGCATAAAAATATGGATCCATGCAAACATTTATGCATGCATGGATGTGTACATGTGTCCATGTAATTTGGTATGTAAACAAGAATCTATATATGCCTGCGTGCATAAAGCTAGAAATGTCAGAAAAAATTTGCATTTTAAACATATAAAAAAAAACATTTATGATTGAAACAAAAGAATAATACACTGGTGTTTTTTGAAGAAGTGTATAAAGTATATCTAATGATGCATTTGAATGCATGGATACATGTAAATATTTGTGAAATCTGATTATACATTCTAGCCTTCGGGGAACTATCATACGTGCTTTTAGGGATCTGTAATAAACAGGATTTAGAAAAGATGTTTTGAAAAGAACTCTTGAATACAAGTCTATGTTAACAATGAGACTCAATTTGTATTTGCAGTATTAAATGAAAGAAAACAGGGAAAATTAACTATTTATTAGCAATGCATATATCGAAGGAATGCATAAATATATGGATCAATGTAAACATTTATGCTTGAAACAAAAGAATAATACATTATTGTTTTTTGAACAAGTGTATAAAGGATATCTAATGATGCGTTTGAATGCATGGATACATGTTAACAATGAGGCTCAACTTGAATTTGCAGTATTAAATGAAAGAAAACAGGAAAAATTAACTATTTATCAGCAATGCATATATCGAAGGAATGCATAAATATATGGATCAATGGAAACATTTATGCATGCATCAATGTGTACATGTGGCCATGCAATGTGGTATGTAAACAAGAATCTATATATGCTTGTGTGCATAAAGTTAGAAATGTCAGAAAAAATTTGCATTTGAAAGATATAGAAAAAACATTTATGATCGAAACAAAAGAATAATACATTATTGTTTTTTGAGCAAGTGTATAAAGGATATCTAACGATGCATTTGAATGCATGGATACATGTAAATATTTGTTAAATCTGACCATTCATTTTAGCCTCCAAGAAACTATGATATGTGCTCTTAGTTATCTGTAATAAACAGGATTTAGAAAAAACGTTTTGAAAAGAAGTCTTGAATACAACTCTATGTTATGATAGTTATTTTCAAAGCCCTCAGTGTTTAGTTGCATAACCTTGATATTTTCTTCATTTTTTTCTTTGGTATGGTGTGAATTTTGTTGTGATGGATGAAGGTATATTTGAGCTATAGATAGATAAAGATATGTAAGGGTAGTAAAGAAGAATGAGCTATGTAAGTGCAACAAAGAGAAGGAATTGAGAGAATGATGAGGTGCAAGTAAGGTATATGAATGCCTTATGAAAAGTATTTGATATGGGAGGCAAGGATATGTGAGACTGGATATGAGAATGAATGGAATGTAAATGGTATGAATTTATCATTTTTGAGTTGTACGCTGAAAATTAAATGCAAGATATAAAAATTTGAATGAGTGAGTTGGATTGAAAGAAAAAAGGAATGCAACACATTGGTGTGATGCAAGGCAAGCATATAAATGGATTTTGAAATGTATTTGAGTTGAGAAGAAATGATGTGCAAGGGTGGAAATGGAACTGAGTGGATTCGATAGGGTATGAAGTGATCATTTCTTCCAAGAAAGGGTGGAAGAATGTATATTTTGTTATTGGTTATGCTTTTTAAAATCATCATAGGGCTGAGTGTCTCAATACAAACACAGAAGAAATACTGATGTCCCATTTCTCACTCTCCTTCGTACTAAACAAAGTGCCAAGATCCTTGAGCTTCCTCGAAATGCGACAAGAGAAGAATATATATAAAAATATAATGATATTTAAGGATATAAGAGTCAAAAGAGAAAACAAAGCAAAAGTTGTTATGCATATACTATGAAAAGAATAAATACGTGGACTTTTTGATAGATATACAAATGAATACTTGTATTTTTACATGGGTGTATGTATACATTTGCAGTAACAAACGTCCTTTATGATCTTATTCAGAAAGCAAAAATGTATTATTATTTTGTTTGAATTATTAAATGCAAATAATCTTAAACATTTGTAACAATGCTTGAGCCATCTATGTATACATGCATGCATGTATACATGTATCCATGTGCACACAATGCATAGAAGAGCGAAAAGCATCCTTGACATTTGAACGAGAAATTTGAATGGAAAACACTAAAATCGATTAGAAATACAAATTTGTCAAAGCACAATGAGACTCAACTTGCATTTATGACCAATGCATATATCGAAGGAATGCATAGATATATGGATCCATGTAAACATTTATGCATGCATGGATGTATACATGTGTCCATGTAATTTGGTACATAAAGAAGAATCTATAAATGCTTGTGTGCATAAAGTTAGAAATGTCAGAAACAATCTGCATTTGAAACATATACATTATTGTTTTTTGAACAAGTGTATAAAGGATATCTAATGATGCATTTGAATGCATGGATACATGTAAATATTTGTTAAATCTGATTACACATTTTTAGGCTTTAAGAAACTGTCATACGCGCTTTTAGCGATCTGTAATAAACAAGATTTAGAAAAGACATTTTGAAAAGAACTCTTGAATACAACTCTATGTTATGATTGTTATTTTCAAAGCCCTCAGTGTTTAATTGCATAACCTTGATATTTTCTTCATCTTTTTCTTTGTTTGGTATGGTGTGAATTTTGTCGTGATGGATGAAGGTATATTTGAGGTATAGATAGATAAAGATATGTGAGGGTAAAAAAGAAGAATGAGTTATGCGAGTGCAACAAAGAGAGGCGATTGAGAGAATGATGAGATGCAAGGAAGGTGTATGGATAAGTTATGAAAAGTATTTGATATGGGAGGCAAGGATATGCGAGAGTGGATATGAGAATGAATGGAATGCAAATGGTATGAATTTATCATTTTTTAGTTATATGCTTAAAATTAAATGCAAGAAATAAAAATTTGAATGAGTGAGCTGGATTGAATGAAAAAAGGAATGCAACACATTGGTATGATGCAAGGCAAGCATATAAATGGATTTTGAAATGTATTTGATTTGAGAAGAAAGGATGTGCAAGGGTGGAAATAGAAATGAATGGAATCGATAGGGTATGAAGTGATCATTTCTTCGAACAAAGGGTGGAAGAATGTCTAGTTTGTTATTGGTTATGCTTTTTAAAATCATCATAGGGCTGAGTGTGTCAATACAAACACAGAAAAAAGACTCATGTCCCATTTCTCACTCTCCTTCGTACTGAACAAGGTGCTGAGATCCTTGAGCTTCCTCGAAATGCGACAAGAGAAGAATAGATATAAAAAATATAATGATATTTAAGGATAGAAGAGTCAAAATAGAAGACAAAGTGGAAGTTGTTATGCATATACTATGAAAACAATAAATATGGAAGATCATGAAATTGAAAAAATGAAAATGCTGATGCGTTAGAGAACAATAAATGCATGGAGAGAGAAATACGTAGAGCTATTCACAGATATATGCATGGATGCATCAACAGACGCATGTATACACATAAAACATAACTACATGGACAGATGGAGAAATGAATACATGTATACATGGATGCATGCATATTTGCATATAGATACAAATGCATATGTTACATGGAAGGATGTATTCATATACACATGCAAATATGGATGAAGGCATATATGCATATATGCATGTATAGACAATATGCATGAATGTATGTCAACATATAACTTTAAATTTTGTTATATTGGAAAATTAGCATTTATCTGTTTCTATATATCAGAATAGCTTTATAAATCATTATTGTTATAGAAAAATAGTAAAATGCGATCGCATAGATTGATTAAATAAATTTAAGCAAAGGCATAGTTTATAAAACTGGGGAGTAGAGGTACGTAATCCATGAGTGCAAATTAAATGCATTGAAATATTAGGAAAATGTTAACTCATAGAGAGGTCAAAATAATTGAAGCAAATGCATTAAATGGCATCTAGCTGGTGGGGAAGGCACTGGAATGGCTTGGTGGCCATGGGTGGCTAGCATACTTTGGCCATTTAATATAGACTTAAGCCAGTTGCAATGCATCACAGGTGCTTTGTGGACGCTGTATTCTATTGTACATGCTTGTGTTCTAAGGAAGAGTATTGTATATGCATGCATAAATGCATATGTGTATGTAGTCTATGCACACATGCATAGATGGATGCATAGACACATGTATGCAGACAGAGATAGATATGTTACAGAGAGAGGTGTGCAGATACATGGATGGGTAGAAATATGCATATATGCATCTGCAGATGGGTAGAGACAAAGACAAATACATGGGTGCATGAGTCCATACATGCATATATACATGTATCCATGCAAGATATCGATAGATGCATATATACATGGATGTGTGCATGGAATTCATAGGTGCATATATGCATAAATCGATGTATACATGTAGCCATAGATACATCTATACATATATAGACAGATGCATGGAGAGATGGTGAGATATATGCATAAATCGATATATGCATGATTGCATCTATGGATACATAGATACATAATGAAATGAAGAAAAAGACACATTTATATATGCATATACGGAAGCATATAAAATTGAAATATGTTTAGCATATTGTAATCAATGAGTATTTAGACTGAACGCCTTGATAGTGGCATGTTAACTGTGTCATTGTTATCGAGTTTGTAGTGCTCATTTACTCTTGTAATAATGCATATGTAATTAATTAGGTAGCTGCTAATTAGTCTTTAAATACATAACAATTAAAAGAAATAAATAATGATAATTATCGTTGTGCACATTTCAGCTATTAATCAAAGCCAATTAACAGAGTAGCAATGGAAAAGCATGTGCATGTTAATATGTTAGAGAGCATGTATTTGTGCATAAGTGTATAAGGATGCCATGAGTTGTGATTTCTACTTGCATGTAGTTGTATTAAACAATTAATAGTAAGTATAGAATGACTCCATCGGGTTAGGAACTGAAAGAACTAAAGGAAAGAAATAATTATAATTATCCTTCTACAAATTTCACTTATTAATCAAAGCCAATTAACAAAGCAGCAGTGGAAAACCATGTACATGTTAATATGTTAGACAGTATGTACTTGTGCATAGGTGCATAAGGATGGTATGTATCTTTAGATTTTAGATTGCATAGGTAACATGTGCTTCATAGTCATCTAGTTAGGGTAATGATCACTTTGTGCATATTGCTATTTAATTCTGGAAGTTGATGTTTGAAAAGTTATTTTTTTAATTTGGAAAGTGGTATTTATCCGTTTTCTTGTTTGTGTTTCAAAGTGAATGCATAAAATGGCATGTGGATTTATCAAGTAATATAGATTTAAGTGACTAGAGATGCATTGTGATTACTTTGAGCGTTTCATTTTTGTTATTCTGTAGATCTGTGTAGTCACAGGAGATGTTGTTGTTGCAGAGTCAAGACCCAGAAACGATCTACTTGATACATGTATCCATAGATACATGGATGTGGACATCTATCATGGTATCCATAGATGCGTAGATACATGTATCTATGAATAGGTGTATCCATAGATACATCGACACATATATGGATAGATGCCTGTATACATATGTACATAGAAGCACAGATACATATATGCGTGGATGCATCTATAGGTAGAAGAATACATAGAAACATAGTTGCATGGATAGATAGATAGATGCATAGTTGGATACATAAATGCTTAAATATGCATGTATGGAAATATCCATGGATTGCGTAAGAAGTTGCATAGATACATATATCCATGGGTGCATGTATACATAGATGCATGTATTGCAATACACATGGATGCATGTATATGTGTATTTCTGGGCAGGATGCATGGATGCATGTAAATAGAAGAATTTTGTCAAATGTCATAGCTATTGTCCTCATAGGCACATATGCAAAAAATGGAAGCATACAAAAGGCAAGTGAACTGTTTGAAAAAAGTTGTGGAATAAATGTGGATCCATGATATGTGGTTCGAAAGGGATTATGTAAAAACCCTTTTGTCTATTCTGTTGACTGCATGTGAGCCCTGTAAAAACTATATATCTTCAATTGCTGTAGAGTTGTGCCATAGGGAGAGCTTTAGAACCAATGTGTTGTTAACCTGTGCTGTAATGAGAAGTTTGGAACAATGTAAACCTAAACTCTGTAATTGTAGCAAATTTTTCAAGAAAAGAGTACAGGGTGAGTTTCTAGAATGAACCTTTTTCTTTGTTTACAATTGCAAAATGCAAGTAGGGTTTCACAGTGCTTTAAGGAATTCTTATAGTTTGATTATAAATTCATATTTTAAACTACTTCTAGTATTATCTATTCGAATTTCTCGTTGAAATGAGAAGGTTCCATCTGCGTTTGATAGGAATTATGTAGAAACCCTCTTGTCCATTTTACTTCATGCATGTGAGCCCTGTAAAGTTTGTATATTTTTTATTACTGCAAAGCGGTCCCATAAAGAGAGCTTTGGAACCAAAATTATGTCAACGTGTGCGATAATGAGAGTTTTCTCCTTGAACCTTGATATATATTCAAAGACTAATTAGCAATCCAAACAGCGTCCCCTTTAGTCAGATGCCATTCAATGCATTGAGTTTGCATCAATGAATTATGTACCTTCAGCCACTAGTTTTAATCAAAGTATGCATATGGATTCAGAATCAAAAGCTCTTTCCTGTGAACCCATTTTTTAATTTGCCTATGCATTTGCCTGGAATGCTTTTAACCGGCAGCATCGGCCAATCACATTTCAGCATATAACATATTACTTATTTTTTTGTATAGTTTGAATTTGGAGAGCTATTTTTAATATTGGAAAATTAGCATTTATCTATTTTTTCTATTCATCTGAGTAGCTTTATAAAGCATTTTCGTTTTAAAAATTTGGGAAAATGTGAACGCATAAATTGATTAAATAAATTTAAGCAAAGGCATAGTGTAAAAGTTGGCAGCTAGAGGTACGTAATCCATGAATGTAGATTAAATGCATTAAAATATTAGGAAAATGCGAGCGCAATGCATGAATGCAAATTAAATGCATTAAATAGCTTCTGGCTGGAGGTGAACGCGCTAGAATGGCTTGGTGGCCACGCATGGACAGGGTACTTTGGTCATTTAATATAGAGTTAAGCCACTTGCTATGCATCTCTATTACTTTGTGTGTGTTGTTTTTGTGTTCTGTAAGCCTGTGTTCTCTAAACCTAAACTCTGCAATTGCTTTGAGCTTTTTCGCTATGATGAAAGCATAAAGGATAAAGGAATTTTGTGAACTGTTATAGTTAATGTGCTCATAGGCACATATGCAAAATATGGAAGCATACACAAGGGAAGCGAATTGTTCAAAAAACTCCTCAAAGAAATGTGGTCCCATGGAATGCAATAAGTGTTCATAATGGACACTTTGGTTTTCGCATGTTAACTTTGTCAGATAATGCAATTTGACATGAACAATGTTGAAGCCATGACATGAACAATAGAACTATTCAACACTGAACTCTATGCCTGTAATAATTATTGCAAAAGTTGTAAATGCCATAGATGAAATAATATGAATAAAATTTTAGTTTCTGCTTTTCTTGAAATGCAATGAAAAAACTGCTATAAAGGCATAACACAAGGTTGTGTAACATATTGCCACTCCTGTTTCTAATTTCTTTGGACATGAATGCTTTACACATTTGATTGCAATAGTAACATGTCTACGAAAATGGAACAAGAGAGATCACAAATCAGTAGTTATAAGTCTGAGTATATATGTATCTTGATACATATAAGCTCGATTTGGCATTTACGAAAACAACTGTTATCTATGGTGAAAGAGCTAATTAGTGTTCCTATATGCGATATCCATAGAACATAATAAATTGCTACAAGGCTAGAGTGGCACATCCATAAATGCATGGACGCATGTATACGCAATTGCATACAGGGATACGTAGAAGCTTAGATGAATACATGCATACATGAATATGTGCATATGTGCATATGGACATAGAGGCATATATACATGTAAATATGCATATATGCAACGAAAGAAACAAATGGATTTCTCTATACAGGGATGTACTTTATACATTAGAATGCGTGATGGAAAAGTGACTATAAAGTACAATGCATAAAAGCAGTGTCGAGACTTAGTTGCATTAATAGCATAAAATGAAAAAAGCCAGAGGAAAATAACTATTTATTGCTTCAAGTAACTTGTTTATGGGTCTGGAGTGTGCAACCATAACAATTTCTACTCAGTCACCATAAACTCTTGAAAACATAACAAACAGAGAGAAAATATTGGAAAAGCTAGAAATGACAGAATGCAAAAGGAAACATTTAAACTATATAGTTTGAATGGCATTATGCATAGAGGGCTAATAATTATTGAACATATATGTTGGATGTACATAGAGAACCACTGACTTTGTAGGTGCAAAAACAAAATTAGATTTTCAGATGTCCATATTCGAGAAGACTTTAACATAGTAACCTATAAAAGTGTCTAAATGTTAATAGCAATAGAGTATTTTAAAACCAAAGATGTCTTTAACATGTCGAAACCAGTGAAATGTCTTGGAGCATGGAAAGACGAAAAAGTTAAAGTCTGAACAATGTAAATCTGTACTCCTGTATTCCTAGTTTCCTGTAAAGCCAAGAAAATGCCTACGTATTAGAAACATAGTTTGTATGGATGGTGATTTGAGGTGCTGGTTCACAAGAGAAAAAGTTTACATATGAATGACTTTTTTACCTTCTGGTGATGTTTCCTGTCTATTTTCCAATGCAAATGGCTTCAACAATGGCATTGTTTTGGTCAAGGCTAAAATGTCCTTCAGCGCTAAAGTCCCATAGGATGAATATCACTGCTGACTTGTCCTTGATATAGTCTTCATAGCCGAGGTTTTGCAGTTTGGGCAATAGATGGTGCATGGTGACTTGGTCAATTAAAGACTTAATTGTTTGATTGTCATAAGTTGTAATGATAGTTTTAAGTTGCAAACAAAATGTATAATTGACTTGTTGGTTGCACTATTTGCAGTGAGCAGTTTTTTCTTGGAGTGTGCCATAAGTAGTGAATTTGCATTTGCATTTTGGACATCATGCATGAAATGGATTGGAAAATGTATTTGCTGCTTTTAGAGTACTAGAAACCTATAGAATATGGTTCAAAATTGTTAGAGGAGACAAAAAATACAGGTTTGGATGCGATAGTTTAAAAAAAAAAGAATGTTGTTACCTTAAAAGTTGAATGTAGTAGGTTGTTGAGTTTTTCCAAGCTTCTTTTGTCATTCAAGTTATAGATGAATGTTGACCGACACGTGTGAAACATGTTCTTTTGATCTGTTTTTCTTACAACATTCTTGAAAAGCATTGCAGGTGTTTTATTTGTATGCAACTGGTCTTCGATTGCAAAGTATTGTTGCTCATATGTTGACCGTAATAGCACCTGCGATTCAATGAGAGAATTAGATTTTGTTACGAAAATTGTTATAGAGACCACTGTGGAACGAGAAAAGGTTGACACTGAAAGAACAGGAAAAAGTTTTGTAGACCGAAATACCTGTGCTCTGTCTATGTCAGTGTGGCCATCTTTGATGTCAACTGCAAATTGGGTACCCATTTTCTTGGCACCAACTACTAGCGCAACTATTGTGCCAGCTGGGTACTCATTTATAGTTGTTAGCAGCTAGCTGATAGTCGTACTTGGAATGAATTTGTACTCTTGACAGAGGTGTGGGATGTTTTTAGTGGTGCTTATGTCTATTAAAATCAAAATGCAATCACAGTCACCTCTGTTGTAATCTGTCCTAGGTGCAACTTGGAAATCTGAGATTGAGATAGCTGACCCCAGGGCTATTTTAG
The DNA here is from genome assembly GCA_007258455.2 of Sequoia sempervirens. Lineage (NCBI taxonomy): Eukaryota > Viridiplantae > Streptophyta > Pinopsida > Cupressales > Cupressaceae > Sequoia > Sequoia sempervirens. Next base: position 714,835,801 of record VDFB02058242.1, on the reverse strand, counting down.
GCTCATGTTTATACACAAGGTTTCCACTAACATTTAACGTGATTGTCATTTCTACTTTGTGATCTGTTAAATCAGCACGTAGCATTTCCCGTGTTTTGTTGGCCTTATCCAATGTTGCTTTGTAGACAACAAGCACATCACCTTGGAAGGTGTATCCAACTCTTTTTGCATTTAGTTGTTCGATTGAAACAATCTTAGGTTTCTTGACTCTTGTCCTACAAGGAACAAGGATAATGTCAATTGAATGCTAATTTAATATTAGCAAGCTGGGCAAATGGCGGTACAATGAAGAACCAAGCACTTTACCGTTGTGCTGACTCTTCCTGTGCAATTTGCACTTGTTTTGCCTGTCTTTTTGATACATCTTTTGGTGTCCTACAAAGAATTGGAACAATGTTATTTGAATATTTGTGATTTGGGTGAATGAGTATGAAGGAATAATACTATGAGTGCTTTACCGTTGTGCTGATTCTTCTTGTGTGGTTTGTATTTGCTTTGACTGTCTTTTAGTTTCATCCATAGATCTCCTGCAAATAATGGATATAGCATTGAAAAAGGCATTGTAAAGCATAAAAGTGATATAACGCTATAAGTTCTATAAAGTTGAATTTGTTTGTTGGGCAACATGCAATTTTAGGAAAAATGGATTGTGATCAGTCCAATATGCTTCTGATTTATAGATAGAGCATATATTTGTAGTCATGTTGGACCAAATGTGGTCAATGACTGACTTGCCCATGCTGTGTTATTGGTCCAACATAAATTGTTTATTGTTCTGCTGCATATAACTGTGAAGTATTTTTTTGCTTCTTCTTTCTGAAAACATGTTCACATTAAAATCACCTAAAATGTACAACATGTTTTCTGAATTTGTGGATGCAATAATTATTTGCAAGATTGCGATTACTTCATCTATGGCAGTTTTAGGTCTTGCATAAATATTAAAAACATTGAGTTCATTGTTAGATAGCATTACTATTGATGTGATGGCTTCAATATTTGATGTTTCATGTTGTTTTGTTTTTGACAGGAATAAATGTTTCCTGGTTAAAGTTGATATGCCATGTATGTTATGTACAGAGAAGCTATCAAAATATTGCAGCAAGATATTTAGCTCAAAGGGATGCATATGTGTTTCTTGGAGACACAAGATATCAGATTGCATTATGCCATAGTCATTGAAAATGTCTTCTGCATGTGCTTTCAAGCTACAAGTGTTCAATGTACATAGGAGGATATGTGATTTGTTTTCTAAACATGTGCTTTGGTTATCAAATTTCCATTGTGCACATGTCTGGAGACGAGACATTTCTAGTTGTATTTTGTCTTTAACTTTGAAGTTTTTTGTAGTTAAAGGTTGTAATAGAAATAATGATTCTACTGATTTTGTTCATGATAGAGCTGTATAGGTTAGCCCATGCTGTCTAATGCCTGTGGGATCAAAAGCCAAGGCCTCCATTGTTAATCCTTGGGATTGATGTATGGTTCGTGCACATGCTACTTGTATTGGGAATTTTTTTCTAATTGTAATTTTCTTGTTTGTTGTTATTTTTTGGATTGGCCTAGCAATGCATTGTATAGGCACCCAGTCTTTGTCAATGATAGTAGAATAGCATTGTGCTAGTTTTGTGCGTTGATGATGTCCGATTGATGGGTCATTAAATTTAATCCAGACAATATCAATATTGTTTTGTGCTGTATATGCTTTAAAAATTCCATCTGAACCGTTGACGAGGCCATCTTGAACATTGTAATTGCTTGCATAAAGTTCAACAAGAATGTTTGGTTTCAAGCATATTTGTGATGGAAGTGTCATTGTGTGACTGTATACTCATATTGCATTAAGGTCCTCCTCAAGTTCATCTATTGCATCTAGCACTATCATTTGGGTTGGAATGATTGATAGCATTTTGTTGTTATGTGCTTGAACATCATTTCTCCTATAGAAAAGGTGCGAAAGAAATGGATCAAATGGTATAGGACAAAAGCAAATTTTGTTGAGATAGTCTATGTCATGAGTTGTCTGAATGCCTACTCGTAGTCTATTAAGGATTGAAATAAATATTTCATATTTTTGTCTCATGGTAGTCACCAATGAATAGCATTTTATGTGGTCTTTCCAGAAACTATAAGGCATTAATTCAATTGGAGTAGGCCTATTTTCAAAAACCACAGAGTCAAGGACAGGTTGTGCCTGGTAAAGGTCACCACAAAATATTGTATCAAGGTTTCCAAAGTATGTTGTAGGCATTTGCATTATGTCTCGTAGTCTTCTATCAATATACCGTAGGAATGTTGAGCCAACTAATGATATCTCATCTATAAGAAGTATGCGCAATTGATCATAGTGCTTTGACATAGTGTCAAGCACTTCAGTGTTCAGTGGCAGGAATTCTGATGTGTTAAAAGGTATGTGAAATGCTGAATGTAATGTGAATCCCCCTATGTTATATGCTGCTTTACCTGTATATGCAGTTAATAAGCCCTTGGGTTTGTCTGGATTATTGTCAACAGAATTGCTATAGATGTGAATGAGAGCTTGGTAGATGGCCTTTGCTGTAAAAGTCTTTCCTGTTCCAGCTCCCCCAGTCAAAAACAAGTGCAATGGCTTTTGTGGATTTTTCATCTTTTTTATGAGAACATCTTTAACAATTGCTTGTTGTTCTTTATTTAACATTCGTCTTAACTTGTAGTATTCATTGTTATCTATAATCTGTGGGTGCTTTGCAATTTCAAATCCATTGGAATGCATGGTATTTGGGTTAGAACGACCTATGTTTGGAAGGTCTGTTTGTATGTCATATAGTTCTTTCTGGCGAAGCTTTGCTTGCATTGGTAGGTCAATGAGCTTTTCATCTTCAAGAGACTGAAGATCATTTATAGCTTTGTCAATGTCACCCCATGCGGAGTTTGTGTTGTGGATGAACTTTGCACTATTTGTTTGAATGGTTTGTCCATGGTACATGTATGCATGTTCCCAAGAGTCAAAGTTTTGTTTGAGTGTATGCTCATTAATGGTAAATGGAACATAGAGAACCAATTGCTCTCTACAATGATTCTCTATATCAAAGTGTTTGTTGAAATTGATAAACCGTACCACATTTGGTTTGGCCTTTGGTTCAATTGTAGCACCGTATTTGTTGTATCTTGAAACAAATTCTGCAAGACATATGTCCACCATTGTTTCAGGATGTTTTAAATAGTAGTCTATAATAGATTTCGCAAGAACGTTTTCTGATTCATCTGGCTCATTGCTCAATTGTTTAACAGATTTTAGTATAAATGTGTGATCATTGTCAGATCGTGTATCAATGAATATACATTTTCTTGAACTGTAATTTAATGGCAATGACAAAACAATATGTGCAGCTTGTTGTGATGACATTTGTTGCAAGTTAAGCATGGCATTTCCAAGTTTACTTACCATTCGTATTGCATCAATATTGTCTTGCTTGTGGTCTGTACGTATTCTTTTGAATGCATATGTCATTGACTTGTCTACTTTTGCAATATATGAGCTACAATACATTGCAGCAGCATATGCATTGAGGACAAACTGTGCATCTGTATTAGCCTTCCAAAGATCTGGAATTTTCCTTGAAAAACTATTGTTCCATATTTGTGATGGTTTTCTTTGTAAAAAAAGCATAGGCCTGTTTAATGTTGAGCTCAAAGCTTCAATGTATTCATTGTCAGTTAAGTTTATTTCTTTTAAGAACATTTGAAAAGTGAATGTTTCGTCATAGTTTGCTTTTTGGAGTTTTGAAAAGATGTCAGTGGCATTTGCAGTTATTGCTTCAGTCTTTTGGAGTATTGGTAAAAGTATAGTTGACTTTTGCATTGGTGGGAAAGGAAAATTGTATCTACAAAGTCGTTTTCTTGATCTCTTGCATTTCTTTGTATGATGATGTTTGTGTAGCATTGCTAAAGCAGGTTCCAAATTTTCGGTGTCGCAAGTAATATACTTATCAACAAAAGCTATGATGTCCGTGTTGTTATCTTCTATGTAGATTGGTGCATTTTTAACCCATATGAGGAAATGATCATGTTCATTTCCTCGATTTTGGAACTCAGTGACTGAGAAGTAATCAATGACATTTCCAAAGAAAGAGTCATCTGTAAGTATCAATTTTTTTATTGCATTTATTCTATGTTTATAGTAACGTGCACAAGTGATAGGATCTTTCTTGATTAGTTCAAATTTGTCAATGTGTGTTGGGTCATTAGATTCTTGACGGTTTTGTGCTGATTGGTGTAGATTGTGCAGCTCTTGTAATGTTTGAATTAGTGGATCCCAATTTTTCTCAGCACTAGTGAAAGTGATGAAAAATGTCGGTGGTCCTAGTTGTCGAATCATAGAAAATACATTTTTCTTAAGTTGTTGTGAATACTCTGGAGAGATTCTTATTCTTTTGAAATCAACATATCCAATATCTGATTTAAGAATTTTTTCTAGATTTGGTTTGTGTTTAATGTCTTTTGCAAATAGATTTCGTCCTTTTAACTGGCCTTTTCGAATTCTTATTGTCATTGTAGACAGTACTTGTTGTATTAGTACCTTAATAGCTTTGAAAAAATGTTTGTTGTATGATATGCAAATTGTCTTTGTGACTGTAAGAGCTCCCAACGTACTATTTTCTGATATGTAAAGTTTTTTACAATGTCATTATCACGTGGTTTGCCAAAGAATAAAGTTGGGAAATTCATTTCTTCAGCATACATGTCCTTAAATATTCCAATTGGATACTTGTCCTCTACAGGTGCAATTTCAATAATCTTGTCTTTCATGTTATGGATAGTTCTAGACTTAGTAAATCCATGTATCAATGTTTCTGATGGGTTTTCATTTTCCATTTCACTATCTGATTCTGTTTCACTTGTATTTTGTGGACTATTGTCTTCGTTTTCTTGAGTGCATTGGAGAACTTCTTGCCAATCTTGGTTTATGTGGACTTTGTGCATTTTGTATAATGGTCTCCTTGTTAATTGAGTCAAAGCTTGCATGATGACATTTGGGTGCACCATGCCTTTTTGAAATGCATTTTTGTATTGTAAGCGCCTTTTCAACGAAACAACAATTGTTTGTGTGTTGTTAATTGATTGTGGTAATGCTCTTTGTACAATGTTCATGTCAACAGGAACATTTATAATAGAACCTGTTAGGCCTATTTGAGACCTTTTGAACCCTAGTTCCCAAATCTGTGCAAATGCAATTCTAAGTGAGACAAGTCGTTCTTCTAGCTAAGTTAAATTTTGCACATAGCACAATGGTCTATTAGTTCTTATTTTCTATGGGGTAGCATACTTTGGAATAGTGGACTGTTTCAATGCAAAGTAGCATACATGGCATATGAAATCTGTGAATGGTAAGGAATCTGATTGTAGTAGCTTACAGTATAGTTCTTTTTGTTTTTCTTTGAATGTCCTGATGTCCTTGTTCAAACAGAGCACTTGGAAAATTGCACATGGGTATTTTGGTGTATCTTGTATTGCTGTTTTATAAATTTCTATTGGTGACAATGTTTTTTTTTTCTTTGGACTGGTAGGTATACTTTCTTTTTGTTTTTCTTTTCTAATCAAGTTCTTCAGGTGATTAAGTCTTATTGTTGATTTATGTTTAAAATTGTTTGTTGTGACAAATGGTATCAAATTCTTCTTGTTTTTTGGCAAAGCATGTGTCTTGTTCAAGTAAGTAATTTTGTATTGTGGACCACTTCTGATCAACTTTTTAAGTTGGAGTAAGCTTGTTGAGCATTGGCGAGTTAGATTTTGGGCTTTGATTCTTAGAAGCGGCTCAAAATGTCCAGCCAGAGGGTTTGTATCATGGAACAGTATAGAGACTGATTCTGTATATCCAGAATCATTGAAATCTAAGTACTTTCTTGATGTTGTCAATGACCAGAGGCTTATTTGTATTTTCAACCATTTGGATATCCAGTGAATGCAGAACAAGTCACCCCACAATCCACATTCACTATGGTCTATGCATGGTCTTGCAGACAATCGCATTTTGCGGAAGTATGTTTCTTGGTCATGTACTTTGTGCAATGTATATAGAGTATTAGGATTTAGTTCATTGTTATATGATTTAATTGCTTCTTTGTCCTTATTTTGAAGACAAGTTAGGAAATGATCTATAGCTCCATTTCGTAATTGAGTTGAGGTGTACTGATTGTTAAGTAGTACTTGAAGTGAGTCAAACAAACAATCGCCAGCATTGTATGCAAATGTGCTTAATCTACAAAGGCCTTCAGCCCTAAGGACATTGTCAATGTTTGATATTCGAGGATACTTTGTGCACAGTTTTTTAATTTCATGTGAACCTACAGACTATTTTGAAGTTACGTTTTGTGTTTCAATTTTTAACAATGGTTCAAAATGTCCACTTAAAGAATTCATGTCATGAAATAGTATAGAGACTGATTCTGTGTAATCAGAACTATTGAACTGTAAGTACCTTCTTGCTGTTGTTCTTGACCAAAGGCATATTTGTATATTCAACCATTTGGATATCCAGTGAATCCAAAATAAGTCACCCCACAATCCACTTTCAGTGCAATTTTCCTGTGGCTTTGCAGATAATCACATTTTGCAGAAATATGTTTGCAGATCATGTACTTTGTGCAATGTATATAGAGTATCAGGGTCTAGTTCATAGTTGTATGATTTTATTGCTTCTTTGTCCTTGTTTTGAAGGCAACTCAAGAAGTAATCTATAGCTTCGTTTCGTAGTTGAATTGATGTGTAGTGATTGTTAAGCAGTAGTTGTAATGAGTCAAACAAACAATCGCCAACATTGTATGCAAAAGTACTTAATATGCAAAGCCCCTCGCTCTTAAGTGCGTAGTCAATGTTTGATATTTGGGGGCGCTTTGTCAATTCATAGGTGTCAACGTCTATCATTTTCTTTTTTCCTTTTGTATCCTAATGTGTTTGAGAATAGCAGATGTTATGTATGAATAGTATCAAACGCTATCATCTAGATTGCAAAATCTATAGTTTTTTCCTATGTCGCCTATGTGCTTTTACTCAATAGCATTCTATAGTATTAATCATGTTTTCGAGCATCTTGGAAGATAATAATCTCTATATATGTTGGAAAATGGATCTTGAGTAGTAGCAAAAGCCTACGTGACATATTATACAACAAACAATTTTTTAGAAGCACAAGGGAAAAATAGTATTAATTCTTCAACCTGACCTTTTCATCCACTGTCCCCCACCAGGATTGTATGTACTTATTCTTGTTACATTGACAAATTGGATAAATGAGTACAATGCATGATGTATACTTTCAATGCCACAAACACAAAACAATATTTTCAGGTAGCTTTGTTTACATGCAAGAAATGGTGGATAAGAATCTTTTTTGCTCACATTGTCAATCTCAGGCTATGGTCTTTAAATGTTTTGTGTAATTGGATTCCTTTGTTTCTATGTACTTCTAAGTGACTGATTTTCTCAAAGAGCAAATGATTTTAAAAGCTATTCACATAAACATGAATTAAGTGGCATGTAGAGAATAGTTTCATAAATCATTTATGTTTTAAAAAAATCAAGGAAATGCAAAGGCATTGATTGATCAAAGAAGATCTATAGCTTTTCTTATTTGTGGAAATAGCTTTAAAAATCATTTGAGTTTTAAAAATTTGAGGAAAATGCAAAGGCATAGGTTCATTGAGCAAAAGCGAAGGCATAGATCGATTAAATAATTAAAAAAAGAGATTAAAACTCACAGGTGTAGGCACATAGTGCATAAATGCAAAGTAAATGCATTAAATAACATGTGGCTGGATGAGAAACTGCTGGAATAGCTTGGTGGACATGTATAGCCAGGCTGCTTTGTTCATTTGTTATAGACTTAAGTCACTTGTTAAGCATGACTATTACTTTGCGCAAATTGTTTTTCTATTCTACAAGTCTTTGTTCTAGGAGAGTTTACAGTGATTGAGCAGACTTTGTTATAGTTATAGTGTCCAGAACCAGAAATGAGTTACTTGAGGCAATAAATAGTTTCTTTCATCAGTTTTCTCTTACTTTAAAGGTTTAAAGCACACAGTGAAATTGGCAATGTGAGCAAAAAAAAATTGTGGTTAATGTCATTTTGCATGTAAACAAGACCATGGAAAAATATTGCGTCATGTCTATGAGTAACATAGTACATCATTCATTGTACTCATGTGCCATGTCAGCTTTTGAAATTAACTTTGTGGTCTTTTTTTGCAATACAGGAAGATTAAACATACGTTCACTTGCACAGTGCATAGCAACTTGCCACAGATATAAGTAGTCTTATGAACAAAATTGCCTTAAATGCATATAGGTAAAAACCAGTTGACATAAAACAAAGACTTATGACTTTATAGGCTATTTGAAACTGCAAACAAGGTTTAAAAATTGCATTCTAGCAGTTCATTCTATTCTATGGATATTGTACAGAGGAAGTATAACTAGTTAACACATAAGAAAAACTTGTTCTATTTTTCAAAGACAAATTACTATTGCAATTGTGGAAAATGCATTTTCCTGTTTCTATATGTGCATGCAGCCTTTTAAATCATTTGTGTTCAAAGAAATGAGGAATAAAAGATGACAAAATGAAAACATGAAAAAGAACTTTATGCAGTCATTATATTGAAGAATTTCAATTGCATTTCAAGAAAAGCAGAAAGACAATTTGGAGAGCTGACCTTGCAATCTGCTATTGAATGATCAAGTATACTTGCAGCAATGTACAAATTCTGACTATTATTATAGGCACAAGTAATTTTTCCTAGTACAATGACAAAATTGAGAAGTGAGCAAACTGTAAAAACATATACTATTTCATCTACAACCATGGGAAATCTTCCTAGAAGCGCATATTTGGAAAACTCTGCATTGTTTTTTTCAAAAAAAAAAAGGAGAAGGTTAATATGCTAACCTCACGTTGCAGTTTGTGCGTGATTGTTTAAATACAGTTGAAAGCACTGATCCCTGTTACAAGGACAATTTAGACAAATGAGTACAATGAGTGACATATACTATTGTATTCATAAAAACAAAACAAAATTCTTATGTAGATTCATTTTGACGAGAAATAACCTAAGTAAGAACTTTTGTTTCTTATAATGCAAATTGCATTTTATAATTTTAAAATACTTATTGTTATTTGTGTACCCTATAATATAGAACATATTTTTCATATGCATGCATTATTGTAATTCTGTTATTGCAATGGTGGCATAAGCTCTTTAAGAGCAATCAATGGAATAGATGCCATATTTGCTTAAGCGTTTGAAGAAGTGTAAATAGGCCATGGCAACCTGTCAATACTAAGCCAAAAAACAACACAGACCTGTGCTAGCACTGTTAAGTTCTGATAAAAACAATTTCTAGCTATTGTTTAATGCTAGACCAGCTATCACTTAATAGTGGAAGCTAGATAAATATTGATTTTCTAACTAAAAGGGGTCATTTCATTTCCATTTGCATAAGTTTATTTTGTACCATTATGTAGCACTTACTATTACTTGTGCAATCAAGCCACATGCAAGTAGAATTCATAACTCGTGGCATTTAGATACACTCAAGGAGAAATACAAACCAAGGTTGTTGGCATCCTGATAAGAAAGATGATGAGATACATCCAATTAATGTATGCCACAACATCTTATTCAATGAAGATGATTTGGATAGGGACGTTACAAATGAGAATCCTTATTGGTGTGTGAGTAATCCTCTTTTTCAAGACTTCTCAAGGAAATTGCATGCGAATACTATCAGTGAACAGGTGGAATCAGATTTATTAATTGACTTTGATTGATGGGTCAAATGTGCACAAGGATAGTTATAATTATTTCTTTGTTTTAATTATTATGTATGTAAATACTATTTAGCAGTTACCTAATTAATTAGATATGAAATGATAGAAGGGAAAAGAAGATTAATTAATTAAGATAATTTGATTCATTAATTAATAAGGTGAATTATCATGTAAAAGTACATAAATTAGAAGTTTCAAAAAAATCCTCTTTCCTTTATGCTTTAATGACAACGAGAAAGTTGAAAGCAATTGTGGAGTTTAGGCTTATATCTGTAAATTGCATTTGCCTGACAATCTGCAAAGCCTTCTCAACACATTGTTCACATATTGTTCGAAAGGTCCCATTATGGCACATGCTAATAGCACAGTGGCTCTAAAGTTTGCACTATGGAACAATTCTGCAGTAATTGAAGATATGTAATCTTTAGAGGACTCATAAGCACCAAGTTATTGTTAAGCTCCCATATTGTACATTGGAGAAAAGACAATTGTTCATCCGAGGAACTAGTCTATGAAGATTAGCGTAGGCTGAGCACTGTGAAACCCAATCTGCCTATGGACTCTAAAATAAAAGAAAACTGATGAAAATAACTATTTATTGCCTGAAGTAACTTGTCTACGACTGTCCTTTTTGGAACCATGACAACCTTTGCCCTGTCACTGTAAACTCTTTCCTAGAAAAGACATATAGACACACACATATATATATACATATGTATATATATGTACAGATACATCCATGTAGACACACATAAATGCATGTATGGACGTAAACATATATGCATGCATGCATATACACATAGATGCATCTATACACACATACATATATGCATAAATACATATATGCATAGATATATCCAGACACATATGCATACATGCATATATGCATCTACAAATGTTTACATAGATATGCACATAGATAAATGCATATGTACATAGAGACATGCATACATACATACATGCACCGACACATCAGGCACAAAGTGATAGTGATAGTCCAACTAAAGCACTATGAAACACAGCTTCATTATGCACTTTAATGGAAAGAAACTGTGGAAAATAACAAATTATCACCTCAAGTAACTCGTTTATGGGTCTGGATTCTGCAACTATAACATCTCCTGCTCAGTCACTACAAACTCTTCCTCAGAACACGCGCTTACAAAAGACAAACAACACACGCAAAGTAATAGAGATGCATAGCAAGTGGCTTAACTCTATATTAAATGACCAAAGTACCCTGGCCACGCGTGGCCACTAAGCCATTCCAGTGCCTTCACCTCGAGCCAGATGCCATTCAATGCATTTAATTTGTATCCATGAAGTACGTACATCTACTCGCCAGTTTTATAAACTATGCCTTTGCTTAAATTTATTTAATCAATTTATGCGCTCGCATTTTCCTGATATTTTAATGCATTTAATCTGCATTCATGGATTACATACCTCTAGCCATCAGTTTTAAAACTATGCCTTTGCCTAAATTTATTTAATCAATCTATGCGTTCGCATTTTCCCAAATTTTCAAAACAAAAATGATTTATAAAGCTACTCAGACGAATAGGAAAATAGATAAATGCTAATTTTCCAATATAAAAAATAGCTCTCCAAATTCAAACTATACAAAAAAATAAGTAATATGTTAAATGCCGAAATGTGATTGCCCAATGCTGCCAGTTAAAAGCATTCCAACCGAATGCATGAGTATTCCTGCCTTGACGCTAGGAACCAATAAAATTCAGACTATACAAAACAATTTATCCAAGTGAGTGCTATTAGGTTTGTTATCTTCAATTTCAAACTCCTTTGACTTTAATGCATTTTCTTTGATGGTAGGATATGGAGATTCTTTTTTTATTGAGAGTTCAGAACAATATGACAAATCTTTTTGATATCCTGTGTTTAGCACATTGCAACAACAAATAGATACAAAGACTGTGCAAGCCTTCTTTTAGAGTTTGGAGCAGAAGTAAACAACATAGGTACCCTTGAATACTTGTTTGTGTTCTCATTCTACAAGAGCATTGTAGAGTTCTGAATGTTGTTTTTAGTTGCTTGTTATTCAGTATGTTGTAAAAGTGGGGTAAAAAAATTGTAAAATCATGATGAATTAGAAAGCTCAACAATCCATTGTTTTTTCTATTTTCCAAATTCCTGATTGTTTCATTTAACAAAATAAAGTTCTTGACCAGATTCTGCTAAACTAAAACAGATGGAGGAGGAAGTGTGTCTCTGTTGGAAGCAGTTCTTGGGTGATATGAATTGATAGCAAAATTACCAGATACCCTTTTTGCATTACTATACGTGTATTTTGCAAAAGTAATCTGATAAAAAATCAATGTTCATAAAAGCTTTTTCACAGATTATTGGAGTTTAAACTGTTACTTGTTTATGCTACATGTCATTGTATTTCATAGCTTATGTTTCCTATGCATTCCTTGTTTCCAATTCCTGGACCTTGTCTATATTTTCACATTGTGAATATATGTCTACGATAGCATTTTCAACTGTTATATCTACCTATAAGCCAATACATAGCTGCTGGGGATAAATAAGTGTGGGAAATATTATAGAGACAAACTTACTTCAAGTGCCTTAAATTCATTGTCATCTTAGAAATAGGTTTTTACTTTTTTGTGATATCTACCAGTAGCAAGGGAGCAATGAAGGACCTGGCTAACAATTGCATCTTATGTTTTTATTCCCTCTTGTTTGGAGTAAGAATCTGCATTTGTGGTATAATCGTATAGTTTGTTTGGCTATAACTTGGAAAACAGGGGCTTGACTGCATTGCACAGTTATAAATTCGTTTTTAATACATTATGGTTGTACCTGATCTTATTAACATGGTAAGTAATCCAACAAAAGGATGTGTAATTTTAGTCATTTGCCATATGTAGACAAGTTTTGATGGTAAAAAGGTAGACAACAATAATATAGTGTGGAATACAGTGGAGGCTTATGCAAAGATGAAAATAGTCAGCTCTTCCGACAATTTTTCAAGACTCTCTAAGTTAATACAGTTAGTCTAGGAATATGTGGGGTATACATATGATGATTGAAAAGAAGCTCTATCTATAGCAATATAAGACAAAGAGAGAAATATTATTTTTTTAATGATTTGTGTATTTTGATTCAAAGTTTTCTAATATACGTGTTATTATCAGTCATGCATTTGAAAACAATGTTACTCCATATACAAATAAATTTAAGCAAAGGCATAGATTTGAAAACTGACAGCTTTTATCTATACAAAGGGGACGTTTACAGTGACAGAGCAAAAGCTCCTATGCTCATTGAATGAACACCAAGAGATGAGTTACTCAAGGTAACAAATTGCTACTTTTATTTATTTTGCTTCATTTTATCCCAGAAATGCAAGTTGGGTTTCACAATGCATCAAAACACATTTGTGCAAACAACTCCCAAAATTATAATTGCAATGGATGACAGTGATAGTGTAATGGATACTAATGGTCAAAACAACGAAAAACACCAGCAAGTATTTTTTTAGATTCAATAGAAACAAGTATTAATTGAAAACAGATTAACCTGGCAGACTATTTATCATAGGTTCTTGAATTCAAAATGTTCAAGTGTGAGCATGGTTCTCTATAGGCTTTCGCTATGCATTTTAACTATATTGTTGTTTTGTATCGAGCCTAAAGAACCACTGTAAGTATGGTTTCCAAACAGATTTAAATCAATCAATTTAAATCAAGAAAGGTTTCCAATTACACTTAATACTTGAACCATAAAGCATCATTGCTTCAAGCTATAGCAAAAGTGCAGACAGGCACACAAAAGCAAATTCAACTATGACATCATCTAACAAGGATTTTTTTGCTATCACTATGATTAACTATTGAACTCAATTGGCTCATCAATCAAATAGCTTGATTGATCACTCACCTAACTTGTTTGAAAGCTATCTTGTTAAGCCAATTAGTTAATTTCATTAATGAGTAAAAGATAGAATTGACTTAATTTGCATGAGTCAAGTGTAAGATTGACTTATTTGTAAATTGACTTTGATTAATATATCAGAGACAGATGAGACAAACTAAATTGTCATGAGCGAAATGTGAGATGGACTTATTAGCTAATACGCCACATATACTATGACATTTGAGCTTTCATGAAATAATAGCGAAAGCAATAGAATAAACATATGGCTTGAACATAGACAAAGGAATACAATTAATATGGACAGCTATAGCTTGTTGAATATTTGTAGCACAAGAAACACAAAGGAAGATGTTGACGAAGGTTTTGCAATTTCAGTTTGCACCTAGTAATTGCATTTGCTTCCTTGTCTATAAAGCCTTTTCAAGAAATTATTTTTTTGCATATGAATGGCCATGATTGGTTTAATTGATTTGGTGAATAAAGATGATTTATAATTAACTATAATTAACTATTCAAGAAAACTGATCTATCAATGAACTAGTTTCATTGATTGGTCAAGCAACTTGATTCACAGTTAACTTGATCAGCTATCTAGTTAATTTTCTTGAAAGTTTGCAAAAAGCTTTTTCGAAAAATAATTCTCTGCATAACTTGCAATCATTACACACCAAGAGCCAACATTTCTTCGAGGAATTCTATCAAATAGTTTACATGTTTTTCTTGTGCTTCCATATTTTGTATGCATATTCATGACAACATTTCAAACCATAATATCTATCAGAAATCCACGTCTTATCATGCTTAGATGAATGTACATATCCTGTTCTAAAGCTCCTATTTTATTAAAAGCAGACAAAATGGTCAGAAAGATTGTGTATCTGTGAATGTGAATAGGCAAGATTGATTTAACTGATTTGGAGGATAAAGATGACTAATAATTAACTATGACTAACCATTCAACACAATTTTAATTCATCAGCCAATTAGCTTGATTGATCGCTGAATTAACTTGTTTGGAAGCTATCATGTTAAGCCAATTAGCTAATATGCCACATACAGTATGACATTTGAGATTCAAGTAAGTCTCATGGATGCAAATCTGCTATCATGTTAAAGCCACGTAAACATTGATGTTCCAATTCCATGGGGTCATTCTATTTCCATTTGCCCAAGTTCATTTCATTCCATTATCCAGCACTAATTATTAAATGTTTAAACCAACTACATGCAAACATAAATCACAATTCATAGCATCCATATACACCTATGCACAAGTACATGTTATCCAACATATTAACACACACATGGTTTTTTAGTGCTAGTTTGTTAACTGCCTTTGATCAACAGTTCAAATGTACACAAGGATAATTGTAATTATTTCTTTGTTTTAATTATTATGTACTTAAAGACTAATTAGCAGCTGCCTAATTATTTAACTATCCTTGTACACATTTGACCCATCAATCATAGTCAATCAATAAATCTAATTCCACCTATTTTCTAATAGTATTGGCATGCAATTTTCTTGACAAGTCTTCAAAAAGAGCATTAGTCACACACCAATAAGGATTCTCATTTGTAACCTCCCTATCCAAATCATCTTCATTCAATAAGATGTTGTGACATACATTAATTGGATGTATCTCATCATCTTTCTTATCAGGATGCCAACAACCTTGATTTGTATTTGTCCTTGAGTGTATCTAGATGCCATGAAATATGAATTCTACTTGCATGTGGCTTGGCTGTACAAGTAATAGTAAGCGCTACATAATGGTAGAAATCACAACTCATAGCATCCATATACACCTATGCACAAATACATGTTATCCAACACATTAACACGCACATGGTTTTCTAGTGCTAGTTTGTTAATTGCCTTTGATTAATAGTTCAAATGTACACAAGGATAATTGTAATTATTTCTTTCTTTTAACTGTTATGTACTCAAAGGCTATTTTGCATCAATGAATTATGTACCTTTAGCCACTAGTTTTAGTCAAAGTATGCATATGGATTTAGAATCAAACTCTCAAAATAAAAAAGACTATGTTTAAATTATAAAGTGTAATCAGCCACCAAAGAAATTGATTGGATAATAATTGCATTTCTGATGTCATGTTATTGCAACAAAGATCTACTTTTGAACCCCAATTGCTTAATTTTTATGAACCATATAGCATATGCCACTCACAATACCCATTTGTAAAGACTGTCCTTGTAACCAAAAGCAATGATATGACTACAAGTACAATCAATATAGTGAGAATCTTGAATTAACCTTTTTCTTTGTCTACTCTATGCAATTGTAAACAAAGGAGAAGGTTCATTCTAGAAACTCACCCTGTACTCTTTTCTTGAAGGATTTGCTACAGCTGGACCGCTACACCACCTCTCTTCTTCCAATCAAAAGCATTGCACCATGTAATAAGCTTTGATTAGAAAACGAAGGCCATTTGTTTGTTTTTCTAAAAGAATAGCAATAAAGCTCAAGGAAATGACCAAAATGCAAACAACTCCCAAAATTACAATTGCAACATATAATACTCCTACTGCGATGGATACTAATAGCCAAAACCATTAAAACACTAGCAAACATTTTTTAGATTCAAGAGACACAAGTATAAATGTAAATCAGATTAACTACACAAACTAGTTGCCATAGGTTCTTGTACCACAAATTTTCTAGCAATGAATTTAACTGCTCTTTCTGCACGAAGTCTAAAATTATTTTCTCAAGCAATATTACTTGACTGCTCTATGGCAACATTGCAATTTGAATTCTAAAACATATTTGACATAGTTTTTAATAACCCCAAGATACAATTTTCTAACTTCCTAAGCATTCAGTCTAAGTTTTCCAATTACAAAATCTCAAATTGTTGTTTGCTTCGTATGTTTGTTCCTTGAATTTGATCACCAGGTAAAATGTACACAAAGATAATTGTAATTTTTTCTTTCTCTTAATTACTATGTATTTAAAGACTAATTAACAGCTACCTAATTAATTAGTTATCTAATGATACAAGGATAAATGACAAATATGGAATTGACTACTTTAACATGACTGAAATGTCACATGGACCTATTAGCTGACACACTACATATACTGTGACTTTTGAGTGCTTAATCCATCTACATGCAAGTACAAATCACAACCCATAATTAAAATGTCCACAAGGATATTTATAATTATTTCTTTCTTTTTATTATTATGTATTTAAAGACTAATTAACAGCCACCTAATTAATTAGATATTAGATGAAAGAAGAGTAAATGAGAGCTACCAACTCCATAAAAATGCCAAAGTTAACATGTGAAAGTCAAGGTGTCCAGATTTAATACTCATTGCATTCCCCGGAAGCCCATTTTCCTGGGGAGTTTTGTAAAATAGTTCACTTGCCTTATAAATGCTTTCGTATTTTACATGTCTACCTATGAGAATAGTAACCATGACATCTGACAGAATTTAAATGCTTGCTGGCAGGAAATAGGTTTCTACTGCATTCTTTTCTCTATCTCTATGCAAATGAAAATTTGTATTCTGCTATGGTAAATTCTCTAGTGCATTAGGTACTTTAAAGCGCAATTTTTTGGATGTTGCTCTTGTTCCAGGTTTGATTCTTTTTGGGGGTTATAACTACCTACTGTTGTATTAGTTTCCCAATTTTTCTTCTACATATGCATGAATATATAAACAACTAATCATATATAATAGTTTTTCTTTCACGAGTTTTGTCAAACAGTTCACCTATTTTCTGTATGCTCCCATTATTTGCATTTATGCCTACGAGGACAATAACCATGACTTTTAACAAAATCCCTCTATCCTTTATGCTTTGATGACAACGGAAAAGCTCAAAGCAACACACTGTCGACTCATTGTTCGAAAGCTCTCATTATCACACACGTTGACATAATTTTGGTTCCAAAACACTCTTTATGGGACCGCTTTGCAGTAATAAAAAATATACAAACTTTATAGGGCTCACATGCATGAAGTAAAATGGACAAGGAGGGTTTCTACATAATTCCTATCAAACGTAGATATTTTTTCTTCTACAAATGCATGAATATATAAACAACTAATCATATATAATAGTTTTTCTTTCACGATTTTTGTCAAACAGTTCACCTATTTTCTGTATGCTCCCATTGTTTGCATTTATGCCTACGAGGACAATAACCACGACTTTTAACAAAATCCCTCTATCCTTTATGCTTTGATGACAACGGAAAAGCTCAAAGCAACACACTGTCGACTCATTGTTCGAAAACTCTCATTATCGCACACGTTGACATAATTTTGGTTCCAAAGCCCTCTTTATGGGACCACTTTGCAGTAATAAAAAATATACAAACTTTACAGGGCTCACATGCATGAAGTAAAATGGACAAGAGGGTTTCTACATAATTCCTATCAAACACAGATGAAACCTTCGCATTTCAACAAAAAATTCGAATAGATAATACTAAAAGTAGTTTAAAATAATTTTATAAATAAGAAATTTAAAGCACTATGACTTGCTTTCTCATCAAAGAAACAACGAAAAGTTACCTCTTCCCTCAAGCAATTCGTCTCTCGCTGTCCAGTGTGCAACTCTACAACTACAAAATCCCCTGCTCGGCCACACAATAGAGCGCTATGAAATACAGCTTCGTTATGCACTTTAATGTAACGAAACTCTAAAAATTAACAAATTATCACCTCAAGTAACTCGTTTCTAGGTCTAGACTCTGCAACTATAACATCTCCTGCTTAGTCGCTACAAACTCTTCCTCAGAACACACGCTTACAGAACACAAAAACAACACATGCAAAGTAATAGAGATGCATAGCAAGTGGCTTAACTCTATATTAAATGACCAAAGTACCCTGGCCACGCGTGGCCACCAAGCCATTCCAAGGCCTTCACCTCTAGCCAGATGCCATTTAATGCATTTAATTTGTATTCATGCATTACATACGTCTACCCACCAGTTTTATAAACTATGCCTTTGCTTAAATTTATTTAATCAATTTATGCGCTTGCATTTTCCTGATATTTTAATGCATTTAATCTGCATTCATGGATTACGTACCTCTAGCCGCCAACTTTTAAACTATGCCTTTGCTTAAATTTATTTAATCAATTTATGCATTTGCATTTTCTCGAATTTTTAAAACGAAAATGATTTATAAAGCTACTCGGACGAATAGAAAAATAGATAAATGCTAATTTTCCAATATATAAAATAGCTCTCCAAATTCAAACTATACAAAAAAATAAGTAATATGTTAAATGGCGAAATGTGATTGGCCGATGCTGCCGGTTAAAAACATTCCGGGCGAATGCATAAGTATTCCTCCTGGCGGCAGGGACTACTAAGGAAGATAATGGTATCTAACTAATGAAGTTTATAAAATCACATTGATTTTCGTGCCAAAAAAAAAACCATGAGACCATAACTTGTTGCTTACTATTATGCTTTTATAGATTTTTTCTAAGCATCCATAGCTTGTTTACAATCACCTGTTTTAGGCTTTTAGCCATAGCAGCAAGGCAGTGAACTGTTTGATAAAATGCTTTGGTAGACATGTATGAATAATGTGGTAGCATAGACAAGGCAATGAACTTTGGAAAAAATGCCTCAAAGAAATGTGGTCTTATGGTGATGGAATGCCATGACGAATAAAAGTTGTAGGCCATATATATGCTCAGCAAGGGTAGGCAGAGAAAGCTTTGGAAATTTTAAATTTTTTTAACAAAGTCTATGATGACGTTGGTCCTTAATAATGTATTGCAATTATTTGAGGTTATGGAGATTAAGATGTCGCCTCTTGTTGATTCAATATGGTATAGACTCTCTCTACTCTTACTCCATCAAGGAGAACAAGTTGGCATTTTCCATGGCAATGCTCTAACCAATTCAAATGACAAATGGTGGTATTACCACTATTTATAGGTTTGATGCTGCTGGAATGAATCCTGAGTGGAGTAGGCTACGTGCATTCTGTACTCTGCGCATAGTCAGCTGTGTGGTTATGTATGCTGCAAACTGCATTGAAGTCTTGAGCAAAGTTAGGTGCACAGAGTGTCGGGTATCTTGGAACTTTGGTTTCTCCTTTTTAATTGAACAGCGAATTCTATTAATGATAATCGTTGCTGCCATTAAGGGCATGGTGCATTGCTTAACTTCTTGTTATGGCAGCCCCCAAGGACCCTCACCGAGTACTGGGCTTGCTGCTCCCTGCCCCGAGGTGTGGGGGAGTGATTGTGGCCCTACCAACTGGTCTAGTATATGCACAGATTTGCCAATTAAAAAACTGATATGCAGATAATCATACAAGATCGGGGTGAATGGAATCACACTCGAAAGGAAAATTGCAAAAAGAAATTGATATACTACTAATCATAAATAGAGTAGGTTGGAATGCAACCATGCTCCGAAGGAGAACTGCAATGCTATATTGGTCTCGCAAACCCAAAAATAAATAAAAATAAACCTAAACAACCATAATTCTAATCAAATTTCCTTCTCTTTTAAGCCTTGCAAATCCACCTTACAAACCATTGTCTTATTTTTACTTTAAAGTTATGTTGTCTACAGTGTACCATACTGTCTCAGATTTTTGTAGTTATCTGCATTTCTAAATTTTTTTGTTAGAAATACAGTTGACTGCAAACACTTAAGACAATAATGTATTATTGCCTTAAGTGCTCACTGTTGAATGTAGGTTTAATGGCTAAATCAATGAATGACGAACATGCTAATGCACAAATGAAGTGTTAACATTGTGCCCAAGGCTACAATCAGTTAAGTACTTTGGCCTTTAAACTGTAAGGTGCCTTGTTAAGTTCTCAAAGTTTGTACAAATCGATAGTTTAAGAATTGAGATTGTGCTTAGCATTTTGGATTGTCATTGGCATTTTCATATTGTAGTTTCGGTGAAGTAAATACATATTTGGTGTTATTATGTATAACCACAATCAAATTACACATACTTGGCATTGTGGAAGACTTACCTGTTGATCCCATGGAAGGATATCGTACATACAATTTAGTGTTGCTGTAGAGATATATCCTTGTGGCTGCTATAGATATATTTTAGAACTTTTCTGTATTCAAACTTGTACCATCACTTCTATCTCTTATTATAGTATTGCAGAGAAAACACAGGTGTGTTTCACAAGAATATAGGATAGTCAAAATTTATTTAGTCACCACACAAACTTCCACCTAGCAATAAAATTATTTGGCTTGTGCATAATGTCTTATCACTCCCTTACACCTCGAGAAAACAGGGACTTCAATATTTCTGCTCCACATTCTCTGTGTCCCTGTAGTTGCAGTAAATTGTTTTCATGGGATCACGTGCACTGTGTAATACGAATGGCAGCCCCCTCCATGTGTGGCAAATTGAAATATATACTAACTTTTGTAAGAAATCTTCTTCATTCGGTAATAAATCCACTCAATAAACATCAAAGTGAAAAAAAAATGTATTAAATAGGCTAATGTAGCATCAAAATCAACTGTTTACTGTACTGCTTCTCATTTTTTCTTGAATCACTAAGACCTCTGCTACTCTTTAGCTTGTTGAGCAATTTGCTTCATATGTACTAAGACGAACATAGTAACATGTATTAGATAAGCATTCAACACATGATCTAGGGGAAAACACAGATTCTTTTTTACTCGAACAGTGTTTGAAATTGGATGCTATCTTCCTAACAATATTTTGGAACAATTTGCTTTTTCTTAACCAATGTGTTTCCTGGTAGATAGTGCTTAACCACCAATATTTGAACCAGATTATCTTCAAAAAATAATATGTTCACAATATAAAGATGATTTATTGTCAACTCACTAATCTTGATATCTAAATAACAAACAAGAGTATTTGCGAGTTGTCTGCTTAAGCATTATTCAATTTCCCTTTCTCTGCCATGCAGATGCACAAACAATCGGCAAGGCATCAGGCTGCAGCTTCCAAACTAAAGGAAAAGAAAATCTGCTAGCAGGAAGAGATAAAGAAAAGGACAACTTTGTCTGAAGCTTCTATTACTTACAATTATGCTTTAGACAATTGCTCTGGCTCTTTCAAAAGTCCTTTATTTGAAAAAACTCGAAAGGGAAATGCGGATGTATTTGCTACTGGAAAAAATGCATCATACAACACATTAAATTCAAAGTTTGATTGTAGTTTAATTCATCCAAAAAAAAGCCTTCCTTTGAATCATTACATGTCAAAACAAATAAACTTGATAATCCCAAAAAAAAAACAAATACAGGGTTTCAATTTTTAAAACACAACTCCACCAATAAGAACTTTTGTAGTTGGTATGAGTTTTTCAGAGTTCATGAAGTTGATTAGAACAAGTTTTTGGAATCAACTATGTATGTTTTTTGATCAACATTTCGGATCACACTCATTGATCCATCATCACGAAAAGAAAAATATGTAAATAGAGTGCAGATAAAACCTTAAAAATGAAAAAAGATGAAGAAGAGGGAAAATTAAACAATTAAAAAATTCATCTATGGTTGATAAAAAGTGATCTTAGATGCCCCCAATTTGTAATTAAAAAGAAAGAATAAATTAATAAAAAGATTAAGGTAAGGATGCAGCTAACTTAAAGAGAAGGAAAACTATATATAGTTTTCCTTCTCTTAGTTAGCCGCCTCTTTGCAAGAAACTTGCTGGTCATAAACTTCCTCATCTTGACAGCTACAATCTGGCAGGGTGGGCAGGAACTTGAAACTGAAAGCATCCTCCCTGACTCTAGCTAAATGGGAGCTTTCGAACAGGATATGGACATAAATCAATAATTATAGATGTTGTAGTTACAACCACCCTGGTAGACGTGTAATCAAAATGTGAAAGCAGAGACGAGGCACGCGAAGTATTTGACAGAATGTCTGTAAGACATGCGGTCTCACGTACTGAAATGATTGCAGAATTAGCATAAAATAGATCTGTTGAAAACTCTTTACAAAATTTCAAGCCAATGCAACTAACAAGTGTAAAGCCAGACTCGACAACCTTCGACAACATTCTCCCCCACTGTGCCAAAACAGGAACCTCGGAACAAGGTATGAACATCCATGAAAGCGTCACGAAAAGGGAATTTGCGTCACATGTTATAGATGCAGCTGCCCCGTTAGACATGTATCCAATATGTGGAACCATAGATGGGGCACGTTCACTGTTTGGCAAACCTAATACCTCAAATAGATTGTCATTACCATACATCAATACAATAAATTAAATCTCCAGAGCTTTCCAGGCCACCAGAACTTTGAATTAAGCTCTTAAAATAAGAGAATTAAAGTTAAAACCAATTTAGTTTGGGATACACAGAAAACGTCACATGTCTAATATCAGGCCAAACAGCACGCTTACCAAAATGTATATGAATGAATAACTCTTTTCTTGTTTTCTTAAATTCAAAAACAAATTATTTAATGTGATGATGAGCATCTCCAAATGTTCTCACTCACTGAATAAATTGTAAGATACTGACATGTTTGTCTCTTATATTTTAAGGCCTCGCACTCCGAAAACTACACATCCTTTGCTTCTTCCCATACTTCTTTTGTCTTTAGGTCTTTTTCACTACCCCATTTCACATAAGAAGAATCTTACCATGTAACTTTTTGTTGAGTTGATGATAACCCATACTCGAAGTAACATATACAATTTATTGCCGCAAAAGCCATTCAATAGGTTGGAAGTACATGTTGCCAACGAAGCCACCTTCTGTGGTGGAGCAACATCACTGCGGTTTGCTCACGTGGTTGTCCAGCACAGCCATCACACCATGAACTCTCACCTTCTCCACCATGCGCCTGTAGGCATCCAACATGACTCAGCCCTAGCAGACCTGGGTTGCGAAGCTATAATTCCGCCACTTACCCTGCGAGGTTGAGGGATTCGAACGCGCCACCTATGGCGGAAGTAGTGTGCTGCAGCCTGGTGAGCATGTGGATGGAATAGGTAAGGTAGACACGATTGAATCCCATCGAGCTGATATTGTGGGCGGGCCTTCTGCAGGAGCTCTTTCTTTGTGGACGCTGCATCCATCATGCCCTACGAATATCGAACCTGGGACTGAACCCATGAATGATTAACCGCCTAGCGTGACATTGCTTCGCTGTCATAGGAACACTGTTGCATCTGAGATCATTTCTGTGGTGGTCCAACGCCTACCTCGCATTTCCGTCTGTCGATTTCCAACCAGGCTGAACGGTAGCTTGCTGCCTCCTAGAGAGGAACAATTCTCTCTGTTATTGATCCTGACGTGCGGCTACAATCACTCCAATGGTCATCCCTGTACCCGAGATATGTTTCGGGCCGTCGATCGCCATCTGACATAGTAGGGGAGCTCACCTCTCTACGCATGGGGGACGGCTAAGGGCGTAATTATTCTGTCCAAGTACACCACATAATAATCCAAAGCTGGGCCCGATCCCTTTCTTTTGCGGCGATGTCTATGCAGCCCACACCATTTTGTGGGCTGCATAGCCAATTCGTTCTTTTGCGGGGTTTGTGTCAGTCCTATAGATTCAGTTTAATAGGATAATAAATAGTATATATCGTTACAATAATTATGTCGAGTATTCCAAAAACAATTATAAAACAAGTGTCATTAGTACTTATTTTAATATAAAAGTATTTGTTGTAGTTGGAATGTTTATTCTTTAGTACATATTGTAATATAAAAGTATTTGTTGTAGTTGGAGTATTTTTTGTTTAGCACTTATTGTAATATACAAATATTTGTTGTTTTGTTCATAGATGAGAACGGTGAAAATAAGTACTTATTGTAATAAAAGTATTTGTTGTTTGTTGGTAAATGAGAATGGAGGTGAAAATAAGTACTTACTATAATAAAAAAAATATTTGTTGTTTTGTTCATAAATAAGAATGTGATAATTCTTTAGAAGTATGAAAAAAATAAAACAAGTGTCTTGTAGTGAGGGTATTTAGTTTTTTTTACCCTAACAAAAGTATTTGAAGTTTTGTTGATAGATGAGAATAGCAGTGATTATGAGGTAGGTTAGATAATAGATTGATTTCAATAAATTCTTACAAATTGAATATATTTTTTTTAAAAATTATATCAAAGTTTTGCCTACAACACGGCTCAACCATTACACTCATTGAATGTATTTTGATTTTATTAGTTTGATTAATATTATAGTTATACATTGACATTGATACCACATTTGGTTTGTGCCATATACAACTATGACTAGTATAATAGAAGTTGAGTTTGTTCATTAGAATAAATATATGTTAAATATTGATGACCAAATGATTTGTTGTAAATAATATTTTATAATTTGATTGGTTGATTTTGAGTTTCAAATGAGTTGAGTTTATAAAAATGTGAATTGTAACAATTTCAACTTTTCATTGGTATAATATATTATGTTAATTAATATGTTAAATTAATTATATGTATATAAAATTATTATATTAATTATAATATAACATAAATATAATATTGAGAATCAAAATAGTCTTACATTGAATGATAATCTAGTATAGGTATATTAAATAAATTAATTTAGAACATACTAAGAAATAAACCTTGAGTTATTTTATTTACTAAAGGGTTATTTTATTGTACTTTAAAACTAGTTAAGAAGTATTTTATTTTATTCACATTGTTGGCTTTTTATTTTTATTTAGTTGAAGAGTTATTTTATTATATTTTAGAACTATTTAAGAAAGATTTTATTTTATTTACATTATTTATTTGTTAAATTTACTTATTGAGGTAAGGGATGAAGTGTAATGACATGAATGTGTCAACAAAAATTATTTTACAGTTAAATAACCTAGTTACCTTATTATTGATTATTTAAATATTGAAATATAGAATTCTTATTTTTTCTACAATCAAACAAATAGTCAAATAGTGTGCCTTATTATTCTCTAAAGATCAATTTTATTGGATTAAACATTTTTGAATGCAACAATGAGTTAGAGTTAAATTGTGGTGATCTAAACAAATCTTGTCAAAACCAAAATAAATTATCATGTGTTGGCATATATGGTGTCTCTAGTTCATGTTTACTTTACGAGTAAAGTCATCATAATTGAACTCTTATTTCTAATGCCTAATACAAGTACAATAATGACATTTGTAGTCTCATCTCTATAAATTGTTAGGGAGAAATAGGGACATCTTATCTTTTTGTTTAAGTTTTAAGTGAAGTGGAAAGTCTTGTTCAATATAATTTTCAAACATTTTTATTGTAGAGCTTAAAATTGTGTGTAAACCAAACACACACAATAGAAAGAAGATTTAGACATCTAATAGGGCTTGAAAAAGATTACATACTTGCTTACAGTCACCTGACTTAAAATACAAAAAATAAATGAAATAACATCTTATAAGTATTAAAGGTTAATATTGATATAATTAACTTAATAATAACATATATTTGGTCATAATTATGAAAACTATTTAATTCTAATATTTTGATACTTTGAAAGGATGAGATAAACTCACTCTAGAAATCCTTATTCACCATCTCCTTCCAAGAATATGCTAGAATCATCATGTTCTAAATGTAAACCCATTTTGAATTTCTTAATATAATATATAATAGGGTTAAAATTCCATATCCTAAACATTTGATTGAATGAAGAGAATCATTATAATTACAATATAGTATTAGATCAAGTATCTTTCATCTCTTAGGTATTTAGCCAAGAGTTGAGTCAAAAATAAATTTAATCATTTAAAATAATGATTATTAGGGAATTTAAATTATAACATATGATTGCCAAGTTCATAGGGACCACTTCCACAATGTCACGCTCTACGCATTTTCACATTTCTTCCACTCTATCTGGTATTAGGATTTGCAATGACAATGTTTTTGATTCCTTGGAAGATGGTGGGGATACAGTTTCTTTGGTCTCTAAATCACTCCCCCCTTCCGTGTTTCCCTCCATTGGCAAAGATATCCCTTGTGTGCAGTCTTTGGGCAAGCAATATACAGATCACAACAAGCTCAAAAAGGCTCATTCCCTCAATGTTCCTACAAATGTTGCCTCTATCATTTCTCCAATATTGGTTTGCTCTTCAATTGTGGGTGAAAAGGTTCTTGCCCATGATGGGGTTCCCATTTTACCAATGCCCTCAATGGTGTGCCCTAGTTCAGCTAGGGTTTCAGATTTTTAAAGCACAAAAAACTCCATGGGCGAATCAATATCTCTTCAACCTATTGTTGCATCTTAGGGTTCAATAGACTTAAATTCTAGGCACAACCTATCTTTTCAGGATATGCTTATCATTTTGAAACAGAGGAAATTCAAATCAATAGCCTGGGATGCTTGGCCACTAAAGGACATATTAGTTTCTAATGTACAGGGGATCTCTAAGAACAACCCAAAATCTTGCATCAGAAAGACACCCTCCTCCCCTATTCTGGTCTTTTTAGAGAAACTCAAAAAGGAGGTCGACGCTGGTGAAAAATATTTTTCTTCCAACAGATTGATTGGTCAATTCTTGATCGCCTCTAGCCAAAACTACTAGATTTACATGACTAGATCTCACTAGCTTGGTAGCCCACATTTAGAGGTAACATAAAATTCTACCCTTGTGCTCAAGGGTTTTCTATTGTGGTATTTGATTGCATTCAGGATATCGATGCCATTATGCAAGAGAAATGGTGTTGGGGCAAAGCATGTACTCCTCAAACCATGGTTTCTATATTTTAACCCTGCTACTACTTCTTTCTCTATTAAACTTTTTTAGATCTGCCTTCTAAATCTTCTGTTACAATTTTGGCCTATTGATTGCTTCCAAGCAATTGGGGATTCTTTGGCTGCTTCCTTGTAGTGGATTCAGACAACCAATTTCACTCACACAACTTTTGCCTGCATCCTTGTTGACATGGATGTCACAAGAGATCTTCCCCCATACATCACATTTAAGTTTGTTGATGGCAATTGGATGTAACTCCTTGACTATGAAGGTTGACCCTTCCGATGCAAGAATGTTTTGAAATAGGTCGTATGGCCAATTCTTGCCCTAGAATCATTAAAATTTCTGGTCAACAGTCTTGGTGGGATGATGTTATGCCTCATCATTACATAGTCAAAGCTCCATCAAAGGTGAAAGGGGGAAGGGCACTCGATTCATCCCTGAGAGATAAGGCGCGGAAAGATGAAGCACACCAAGCTATGAATCCTTGCACATATTCATTTTTGGCTCAAAGACAATCTCATCAATCAAGTAGCTCTTCAAAATGTAATCCTTAGATCATAGACTCAAACCTAATTACCATTGCTTCTCCAAAAAGTGACAAGCAAAAAATTCTACATCGTGTGGTGGGAGCACACCACAGGTTGCATCGCAAATCAAGGACCCCATAAAAATGCAAGTGAAGGAGGATGGGGAGGATTGGCAAGAAGTACAAAACAAGAAAAATAAAACTCTCAAAACATAGCTAAATAGGATTAATTTGCAACTATGACCTCACACCAAATCTGGTGGGCAGATTGCAACTTAGAATGTAGACATGCATTATTCATTTTTGATGCATGGTATCATGTAGGCCATGGCTGGCCATTGATGTAATTCTTAATTCTAATCAATAAAATTTCTCTTATGCATGAATTTTTTTTATAAAATATGAAATTATAACAATTATTTATTACTCATCATGAATTTGTAAGTAGCTATTCAAAGGTAGGTGTATTAGTTAACCCCTCATGTAATTAAACATATTAGTATTTATTCTTGTGGTAAAGTATGAAAAATTGGGTAATATTTTAAACTCTCATAATAAGGATATAGATTCTTGATTATAGAATCATGGATAATTTATTGATTTCATGTACCAAGTTAGTTACAACCATGGGTGGTGGGAGATGATAAATCTTTATTTAATGAGATCAATACGTAGCATCCCTCATTCCTAGCCCTTTTTATTCTATTATGTTCTAATCATATGATAAAATTAAAAGTACTATATTGAATTATGCTAGATACATATTGATTTAATGAATTATGCATAATGTGTACAATTGCATTGTCATGGTTAATTGATTAAAAGTGATTATATGATTATATGTTTCCTAACAATGATACTAAGGTATGTGTGGAAAGATGGGTTGTGTAATAGGTAGAGGAAATGAGGAAGGTGAATTAGGTCCTAGTTCTAAGGTGTCCTAAAATAATCCAAATGTGCAAGAAGATGTTAAGTATTTTTTTTTTAGACTACAAAAATCAATGAGGTATCCACCCCCCTATAAATTGTAGTGCGCTTGGTAAAAAAAATTCACATGACCGGTGGCGCTGGCACGACATGCCCTCCAGTACCACGGGGATGGTGGGGAGACTAGACCTTGTGACCTCTTGCCTACAACAAGATGCTTTAGCCAATCGAGCTAGGCCCACCGCCTCGAAGATATTAAGTAATTAATATATTATTTATTATTTTATTTATTTTGGTAATTAATTTCTTTTGGAAAAAGGAATTGATTTACTTGTTGAAATTATAAATTTATTTATTTATTGAATATGTAAAGTTTATTTTAAGAATGTAAGAGATAAATTATTATATTTATTTTATTGATAAATTAACAAAATAGTATTTTCTAATGTTAATTTAAAAAGAAATTCTTTTATGATGAAGTATTGAAAAAAAATAAAAATAATATTCTTGATTTACAAAAAAATGAAAATGCTATCTTTTTAATATTATCTTCTTTTATTAGGAATATAATATTATATTCTATCTTACTTTTTAAGTTTTAATTTAGTTGTTGAGAATGGAAAATGAAGATTATTTTTAAAAGAAAAAGAATTAGTTTTATTCATTTTTTTAATAATCAATTTTTATAATGCAATGGAGTTTGAAGCTTGAAGATTTTGAAAGTACTTTTGCAAAAGAATTGAAAGATAATGAGCATATGACTTTACTAAGAGGGGGGTGAATTAGTATAATACAATATTTTACTTTTTCAAACTAACAACTACAATAATGTCAATTGCATAATATGACTCATATAAGATCTAATAATTATGCAACACAAGAAGAACACATGATTTACATGGAAACCTTTATGGGAGAAAACCATAGAAAAATAATGCTTATATAAATCTCTTTTACAATATTTGTAGGCGCCAACCTACAAGAGACACCAATCCCCACAACTAAGCACCAACTCAATAAAAGACTTCAATCTCTTTGATATGAGGCACCAACCTCATCAATATGGGGCACCAACCTCTCCAATATG
This sequence comes from Sequoia sempervirens, assembly GCA_007258455.2. Lineage (NCBI taxonomy): Eukaryota > Viridiplantae > Streptophyta > Pinopsida > Cupressales > Cupressaceae > Sequoia > Sequoia sempervirens. The sequence goes on along the minus strand of VDFB02058242.1, from coordinate 714,805,832 downwards.
AGGAGCCAACCTCTTCAATAGAATCTTGTCTTCTTGAGAATAAACCTTATATTCACAAATAGCCTTAAATGATCTCCTTTTATATTCTTCTCCTCAAAACCTTCACACACAAATCTATATATATTCTCTTTCTTACATTTGTATATAGGGGAGAGGACCCAGTACCTGAGCATGTTTCAATAGTTTTTTATATAATGCCCAATATTTTTATCAATATTGGACCAATAGTTGTGACTTTAAAATTGTTAGTGTTGATGATGACTACCCATAATTAAACAAAAAGTATTCCTTTGATCTAAAAAGCAACCAATCATGTGATTCCACATCAGCGCTCAATAAAACATGTTGTGAATGCACACGTATTGGTCTCACTCTTTTTTGGGCCTTTTTGGACACCTTGAAAAAAAAGCATGTTGATGTGGCATCATATTTGATGATGTGGCCTTGAAACCTTAGTTATAAGTAGGGGGACTTTCCAAGTAAGTTGCTATAAAAAATTGGGAGTGATTTGAAATTTCCACGTAGGATAATTAGAATCGTGAAGTTAGGGTGAACTACTGGGTCCTCTCCCCTACTCATCTTCTATATTTACACATACATATCTTTTATATCTTCATATATTCCTCTTTTACATCTACATATACTTCTCTTCTATATCTACATATACATCTATTTTACATCTACATATACTTCTCTTCTATATTTGTATATACATCACTTGCATATATTACTCTTTTAATAATCTTCTTCTAATTCTTCATACGCAGATATGAATGTCTTTTTCTAATCTTATTTTATTCCTCACACTCACTCGGCTCTTATTTATCTTCACACATTACTTTTCACTATTCTTTATTGTGTATATGTAGCATCAAAAACTGTCACCCTTGAAAATTTCACACTAGGTTTAGCTCCTCCTTATGTGCTTGGACCTAATTATGAATTTAATAACTCATTTTATAAAACATCTTTGGAAAATCAAACAATGGGAAATAAAAATGAGCATTTAATATTTTCCCCCAACACTTTGGGCCTTGAAAAGAATGGGTTTGGTCTAGGGCATCCCACACCCTAGACCACCTCTTTTTGGCTCCAATTTGAATATGTTGGTGTTAGTATTTTATTATTTGAATTTCCAATTTAAGTTGAAGGCTATCGACATTTGATTTTTGAGAAATTCGAATAATTGCATATAAATACAAAGTATTTTCACCATTTCAAACTTAGGCATTTTTATTTGAGCAAATTGAGCATCCTAAAAGCAATTAAGAGAAATCAAGAGTAGAATAATCAAGATTATTGTAGCATTCATTTCAGTCCAACATCATGTCAATCATTCATTATATTTTCATGTAAGTTTGTTCATGTTTTGTGATCATTTATTTTGTGAGTACTAACACTTGCAGGACTTCAATCAAACAATCAAATTCTCCTTGAAGGTGATGAGTATATGACTTCAGTTCATTAAGGAATGCAGATATGAGTCTAGTGATTTGTAGCATTAGTTAATTCATTACTTGTTTATCTTTTAGCATCTTCCTCACCAAGGATAATCTCTCTTTTATACATGTCATCATAACCATTGTAGAGGTATAAATACCAAAACGAGGTTTGACTTAGGCAAGTCCCTATATGGCACAACCCTTCCTCCTCTTTCATTTGTGTTGGTTTTTAGATCTGAAGAAAAGTGGAGGAAGATTTAGGACTAATTTAGCATTCAGTCATTCAATCCCTACAAGTTGTCAAGACATGAAAACTAAATTTTCTCATCAACAAACAATTTTTTGATAGTGAGCCCCCGAAAGAATAGAAGCTACATACCAAGGACCTCGAGCCTTGTTTTTTCATATTTCACAAAGTAGGAGGATAGTCTCGAGAACACCACACCCTAGACTAGTTAATTCAACACCAATTTACACACCAGGTTCCTCTATGTCTACCTTCTGTTTGTTTGGATTTTATTTGTGTCTTTCTTCATTCAATTTCTTAGAAATCATAATAGACCACTACATTTTGATAGTTTACCTAGGAATATCATTGCATCACAAATTAAATCAATCAAATCATCAACATTCACTTCCAAATAGTACAAAAACCACAAAAAAAAAGGATTAGAACCTTGATCCACCATTCTAACTCTTCCATTTAGGTTTATAGTCAAGTGGATTTGAGATCATTTCTAATCCCCAAAATTGGGAGAAGTGTGATTTAGGATCTAGATCCCTTTTCCCAATAGAATTTTTGGTGAACCTAATTGTTTCAAACACTTTAGATCTTCTAAAGATCTGAAGAATATTATTATGATCTTAGGTTCTTTGCATTTATCATTTATGTATGCATATTCATCATAAAAAGCATTGAAAAAGTGAAAAATTGCATTGTGTTTTGCATTTCTAAGACAACTAGGGTTAAATTCAATTAGTGAAAAGTGGATCTAGTTCATAATTGCATTGGTAAATCTCCATTAGGTCATATCAAATCTATTTTTTTTTTAAAGTTCTTAAAGTGATCATTTAGGCATATGCATATAGTGAAAAAGTGGAAAAAGGGCATTGTTGTTGTTGAAAAAATATTGAAAGATTTCAATTTATAGATTTGTTAAGTTAGGATCAGTCCAAATTTTGTACTTTAAAATCTAAAAATTGTATTTTGGATCACATTTATTGCTTAAGAATTCTAAAAATTGCATGCATAATTATATTTCACATAGAAAAATCACAATTCTGTATATTTATGAAAAATTTATTTGCTCTCAGACCTGAAAAATTCATAGAATAGGATATTCAAACATCGTAGCACACATCTAAATGATGAATTTAGCAAAAATACCTTGCTAGTATATGGCACATCACACCCCTAACCAAGCTATTTTTGCTCAAATTTTTGTGATAGTAGCTTCTCATGGTCTTTTTCCTAGATCTGCTTTAAGTTTCTTTGTTCACTATATTGTACTGCATATATTTGATAAGAATAATTTTTTATAATGTCTAAGTGCCTTGGTAAAATAATGTCCTCTTTGAGATCCTTGGTTGATGTTTCATGATGCGTATTTGGTAATGATTCTCCTACAAGTGATGAGATCCATGTCCCTTCATCTCCCAATGCATATTTTACTAATGAGAATATCTTGAGGTAAGATGAAGCAATCATGGAAGTATTCCTAGAAAATACAATCCCTCACCTTGAAGTTAGAGTTTTCCTTTATCCTTCATTGGTATGGTCTACTCATCCTTATCAACAATCAACAAACCCTACCATACCTCCACTTGACATGTTTTATTTTTCACACAAAGAAAGTGCTTTACAATTCATACCCCAACCATTGTGTATGAAATCCCTTACCAATGCCAACCAAGATGAGCCCATACCCACAAATGATCCTCCATCCTGTAGTGTAGGAAAATGTACTACTTTACATTTTCACACTTTGTTTGGGTCTCCTCAATTAAATTGGACTTAATTATGCCTTAATAAGCCCTATTTTGCATCTACAAGCCTAATAAATTACATTTTCTAAAGGAGAAACGTAACATTAATTAATGCCAACATATAATACTTTACCATGAGCAACACGTGTTCTAGGAATAGGGACCTGGGACCCATTCGCCCATGGGAAAATGGGTCCTCCCTAGGCCTTTGAACATAAATTTAAAATATGTTTTTGGTGGTATTTTAATGTCCCCAAATTCAAATTTTAATACATCGGCTTGCAATGTTTAATTTTTAGGAAATTAAGGATACATACCTATAAATACAAGGTTATTTTATCATTTCAACATCTAGAAGTTTTTCATAAGAAGCTAGAATTTTTATGAGACTTCACAAGAGCAAAGATTATGGTCAAGGAAATTCAAGAGTAGATTTATTAGTGATTTATTACAGGAATCAAGATCTCAATCATCATGTCAAAATCTTTTGCAATCATGTATGTTTTTGGAGCTAACATTGTGATGTAGGTTTCAAAGATTCAAGTCATATTTCAGGAATCAAGATCCACATCCATTGAATCCATTTCATTTAAGATCAAGATCAACATTTTAGTATTCCAAATGTTTATTCAAAGGTTTTTCGAGTTGCAACTTAGCATTGTTCATTCATCATTCCTTTCATATTTCATTATTTCAATTCAAGATTTAATTACCCAAATGGGGTTTGACTAAGGAAAACCCCCATTCACCAAAAAAAAAACATTTTTTTCTCTCTTGTGTCTGTGTTGCAGATCTTAAGTTGAAGAAGCATTGAAGATCTCTTGAAGAGCAAGATTGGAAAAGTTGTCAAAGTTACAAAAGTTGTCAAAGTTGTCAATTCACAAAATCTCACCTACAGATCTCATTTCTGTCTTTTTGACACAGAAACCTAGTTCAAATAGAAGCTACAGACTGACATTAGAGGCTCCTGAAAGCTGGTTGAAATCTCTACACAAAGACCCTTTCACCTATAGGTGAATTAGTCCCAGTTAGCCTCCTAAATCTGCATTTTGGTGATGGGTATACATCACTCTGCCATTTTTAGATCTACTGGAACTTTGTTGTTTCTATCTGTGTTAAGTTTTAAATTGATGTTTCAAGTTTGATGGTAATTATTAAGTTGATTTACTATTTTTAGCTTTCTCCCTAAAGTGTTGTTCAGTGTAGATTCTCTCATTGAGTTGACTCACCTAACGGTTGCAAGTCAATTCTTTGTGTGGATCTCATTTCCTAATGAAATAAAGGATAATAGGTTTATCCACATCTACATTTTAAAATTGGTGAACCCCCACTTTTCTCCTTAACCTATTTTTCACCATTTCACATCCTATGAGAAACAAAGTGGATATACCCATCAGCTTACAAAAGTTCTATGGCCAAGGATTTAAGATTCTTGCTAAACAAGGTTGTGACATAAAGAATGAACATGAAATCTACACACTCTTGGAAAAAATACCATCTGAGGATACAAAAGAAATCAATTATTGAGGTCCTCCACCTTTACATAAAACATTTATCCCATCCTCTAACCCACACAAACCTCATGTACCTACTAGAGAGGGTCTCCTACCTGCTTTGCATCCTTTGTCTAAGATTGAGTGTACCTTATGAACACTTTTACAATTGGAATTCATTACACTACCTCCTATGCAAGAAAGAAGAGATGTTAAACGCATGAATACAAATTCATCTTTTTGTGTGTATAATAGAATATCTGGTCACTCTACTAATGCATATCATTCTTTAAAGAAGATATTAAATAACATAGATCCTTACAAGGATGAATATGATAAGATAATAAACTAAATATCTATGGCTTTGCTCCTTGTTATGTGGTAGTTGTAGTATTATATAATACTCATTACCATGCATGGAACACAAAATTATTTTGTGTGATCATATTTAATCAATAAGGAGAAATGTGATACCATCCATATAGGCTCATCTTGTCCCTTACACTTCGAGGGAAAGGGTAGATAGCCTCATATAATGTGTATTCCTTTATATATTTCATTATCTCCTTAAAATTTTAGTGTAGCAAGTACACTAACATTTTAAGGGGGGAATATTATCTCACATATTACAATTATTGAATAAGAATGGTCCTTTTTTGGGTGATATTATACATCCCCTAAAGGTTTGGCCTTGTTTCTCACAATATGTCATCTTTAGTAGAAATATCACATGAATTTTCACTAAAGTGTGGTCTCCTAAATCAATGTTAGTGTACCCTTTTTGGTGGTATTATGCTTAATACCCCTAAAGCATGATTTTTCATGTCATGTTATGTCCCCTTTGTGGTGTTATTATACTCAATACCCCCTTAGGTGTGACCCTTTATTCCATGATTTGTCCTCTCTTAGTTGTGGTGTCATGCATGATAATCCCTAAGGTGTGACCTCCCATGTATTGAGTAGTGTTTGTTGAAATATTGAGATCTATTTATTGGCATACACCCTTTGTGGTGGTTTTATTTATAATGCCCCTTGAGCAATGGCTTTTATGTTCATCATAAGTGATGTTAAAATTTGTACACCCCATGAGGTGATGTTCGTCCTCCATGATATTAAAATTTGTAAACCCCCTAAGGTGATGTTCGTCCCCCGTGATGTTAAAATTTGTACACCCTTGAGGTGATGTTTTTGTTGAACACCCAAAATACTGAGAGGGGGGGCGAATCAACATTCTCTTAAATCACTTAAACATTTAAACATTCATTCGACATAGCATACTTAATTTGTGTAAGAAAGGAAAGCATTAAATAAACCATCAACATCACATAACACATGTGTTGGCATATGGTTATGAGAGACGGTCTTTGGTTTCTAATGTTGTCATTTATGGCAACTAAGGTCATCTCCATGGTCCACAGATCTCTATCCAGTCATACAGACAGACGAAGTAGAATACTATGTATTACTGACATAATACTTGTGGAATAGAGTATCTAGCTAGTTAGCTTCACCGGATCATTGTTTTGTGTTGTGGATCTCTAGAATTACCTTTTGAGCACATGGATAGTCATATCATTGAGTTTTGGGGTGTTGTATTAGTTGCTATACGAGTTTGGAGGTCCGGTAGGACATTTTCTATTTATTTGCTTGATAGAGCCGACTTAGTGTAAGTGGTGCGCTGTGGATGTATAAAAGTGAACTTATTTAAGTTGTTTTCAAATTCAAATGCCTAATTATTGGTCCTAGCTACTTTCTAGCCAACTTGTTTAGATACGCATCAAAATTGTTCATGATTTGGGCCGACAAATTGCAAATATTATTAAGTTTTGTTGAGCCGACCTGTGGCGATAAAATCCTTAGTTGTGGATATATTTAGATGATTGAATATATCATTGTAGTAGTAGTAGAAGGTGCATGGATGTATGTTGTGAATGCATAAAGAGAGTTTGAGTGATATCATGTGTAGTTTCACTTGCAGATAAAGATTTTTGTGTGCGAACTTGAGCAGAAAAGGGAAAAAGTTTGGTATTAGTCATCATGACAGAAGTTCATCATCAGAGCTTAATCGGAACTGCAATCAAGCATTGGTAGATGTTATTCATTCAGTTCAATCTTTTTGGATATAATCCAAACTATTGTAAGGGTAGTAAGTCCATTTTTGAGTAGTGAGCTCTAGGCAGTGAGCCTAAATGCAAGTGCATTCTCATTTTGTAGTATTTCTTTTGAGTATACTCAGAACTTATTGTGGATTGGCCATCCACCGTGGTTTTTCCCCTAATAGGGTTTCCACGTAAAAATCCTTGTGTTATGGTTGTGTGGTTTCTTGCTTTCAGTTTCTGCTTATTGATTTTAATTAAATTTTTTAAGTGGATTAAAGATCAAAAGAAAAGGATTAATTTTTGCAAAACACTGATTCACCCCACCCTCTCAGTGTTTCTTGTTTCCAACAATTGGTATCAGAGCCCGTTCCTCAAAAGAAGTCTAATAGCTTGGGGAGATCTTGGAAAGTGTTCTCTATGGATAGAAGCAGTCTTCAATAGCAACTCATGGTGACCTTGGATGATCTTGACCAGTCAAAATATGAGATCCGAGAACTACAAGAAAATCTTGAAAATGCAGAAAAATTCATCCAGTCATTGAAAGACAAGATTAACGAATCAAGGGAGAAAATAAAGGAATTATGTGGTCAGCTTAAGTAGAAGAACAAAACTAGTGAAGATGAACAACTCAGTCAAGCCCTGAAAGAGAAAACAAAAGAATGTGAAAAGTTTTCCCAAGAAAACGTTGCTTTGAAGTGTGAGATGGAATCCATCATGATAAAGATGACCAATGAGTTTGAGGACAGAAAGAAGAATGAAGAAAAGTTTGCACAATCTCTAAAAGAAAAATATGAACAATGTAGTCGATTAGAAAATGAATTGGAGCAATCCAAGAACAATGAAGAGGAGCTTGAAAAACAACTTGATGATCTTAGAGATGAACTTGCTACTGCAAATGAGTTCAAGGAGAAATTCAAAGCAAGTTTAGCCAAATTTCATGAATTAATCAAGGGGCAAAGAACTAATGGTGACATACGAGGTCTTGGATATGAAGAAGGAGAAAGCTCCAAATCTGGACAAAGGAGATTTGAACAGAGGACTTCAGGACAAAGAAAACTCAGACAAGGAAACTAGATGAATGGATCCAGAAGGAATCCAGTAAGGCAACCTAATGCTCAAATATTTAATGGTTATTGCTATACTCGCAACAAATTTGGTCATATGGCTTCTTAGTGTAGGAGTAGGGTGAACATAAGTAGACCATCATTCTCAGGTCAGTGCTTTAATTGTCATAAATATGGTCATAAGTCAAGTGAATGCAGAACTGAGATGCATAACTTTCTTAGAAATGTCAGATGCTATGCATGAAATAGATTTGGACACATTGCTAACCAATGCAAATCAAGACAAAATTAGTGGAACTATTGGCCTAGATAGAGAAGTGTTGTGTGCTACAGTTGCAACAAATTTGGTCACACCTCTAGATTCTATTGGAACAAAAGAGGTCCGGTAAGACAAAACAAGAAACCAAATGTTAAGGGAAAAGGGAAAATCACTACTGATGAGATCAAGAAGCAGATGTAGAAGAAATGGGTGAAGAAGAATTCCTCTACAAAAGGAAATGGATCAACACCAGAAGTCACTTCTGGTAATACCTCTGGAAATTAATTTTAGGTCTCTACCTTAGGGGGAGCTGTCAAGGAAATTTACCAAACCCCCTACAAGTGATTGATACTGGAATTTAGATGAGTCTAGTAGGAAATCAGATACTCTTCAAACATTGTGAAATGAATTTAAGGCATCAATGGAGAAAATTGTAGATCTACACAAGAGTTATTTTCCCCAGTATATAAAAGACATAAAACTAGTTGGGCAAGGGCATTTATTGCAAAAGTAAGGAGTTAGGTTTGATGACAATAAAAGAACAGTTTTCACTTTCATTTTTCATATTGCATTTGGATGAAAGAAGTTTGGAGTGCTCTAAGGTGATATTTGCCAACTTGAGAACAAATCCAAGCAAAGAGTAGAATTTTTGATCAACCTTCGTTTCGTCTCCAAAAGATATTTATTGCAAAACCTGTAAATTTTTTTTCTCGCAATTATGTCTTCCCCTCTTTTGGTTGAAGTCAAGGATAGGCTGCGACTAAAGTTCAAATGGAATCCATATAATTCTGTAGACACATAACCCCTAGGTGCATTTTCGTCGGTTTCGTACGAAGTTCTTCATATAGAAGATATTAGGGCATATGTACATGCTAATATTGAAGATTTGGGTAATGCAAAACTATTGGAATTGTATTCTAATCACATAGTTCAAGAGGTTTTCTCTGTCAAACCCAAATTTCAAACCCTAGTAGACAAGAAATTTGCGCAATTCACAAAATTTCCTATATTTGAGGAGGATGAGTGGGTTCGATACATATTGAGCTGTGTGCATGATGAATTCATGTGGTTGGACGTGCCATTCAAAATTACCAAGGAAGCTATTTGTGCAGTCACAAGCTTGAATTCCTCCAGGAGACTTCCAGTATTAAAGTCGGTAAAGAATGATGAGGTTACTAAAGCGACTAGCTTGTATTGGGACAAAAGGGCAATAACTATAGAACATATTGCCAAGGTTGATGCAAAATTTGCATCTATGGTCATAGGGTACAAGCTTTATCACTCAAGTCGGGAAAATTCTATATCTGAAACTGCCATCTATACAACATATGAAATGATCAAACAAAATGTAGATTACGATATATGTGAATTACGCAGAGGTCAACTATTGGAGAACTTGAAAAAGATCAAGAAGGACAAGAAGAATGTATTCAAGTTTGGAAAATTGTTAATCTGTATGTATTTTTATTTCTTAGGTGAGGTACCAGGAATTGGTAAAGCTCATTGGTGAAATGACATTCTGGTAGCCATTCAGATCTAGGACATGCTATGTAGTCTTGGGGATCGACAAACTCGCAACGCAACCTTGTGGGGTCATTTTAAAAGCTTTCAGAATCAAATGCATGCCAGAGAAAGAATTCCTGAAGCCTTAGTGGAACAGTATAAAGACTCAATATGCTTCATGGTAGATTTCGACCAATGTCACATGGAAGCAGCTAATCCTAGAATTGTTTAGATCATGCCTATGGGATATGAAGTGGATGAAAACATTCTGAGGATGAACGCAGAACATCTACTAAATTCACCACTAGATCTAATGAAGAAAGGTTTGGCACCTATGCAGAGAAAAGCTTACAAGTCCACTTAGATTTGAGAAAGCCCGTGTCAATCAAAAAAGTGAGAAAGGAAACAAAAGTCCTTGAAGAGAAAATGGGTCTTCTAGTTGAAAAACTAAAAGAAATAAGGAGACAAAGAGATGAAGCTGAAGCAGCCAAAGAGAAGGAAAAGACAACTCCAGCTGGTTCAGGAACATCTTCTGCTAGAAAAACTAGGAGTTTCCCTATAACAAAACCAAATCAAGCCAAAGCCTTCAGAAGAAGAAAGAAGAATAAAAGCTCAAGAACCTACAAATTTGCATCCGCAAATGAAGAAGAAGAGATAGGCTCAAAAGAAATAGTTAAGGAAATAAAGACGACTAGGACTCATGCTGTCAAACTTAACAAGAGAAAGCCTTCTGGCAAAGATGAAGAAGCAAAGAAAAAGACTAAAATTGATAAGCCCAATATGTCTATGGAAGAAGTTGTGAATGCAGCAGTAGAAGATGGAAATCTCAAGCCACTCTATGACCTATATCAGACTTTTGATGAATCTGGTAAGATGATTCTTGAAAAAGCCACAGTCAAGCACTTAAATGTTTTCAATAAAACTCTGATTGAAATCATGTTTGGCTTGTCTACAAGCCTACATGAAGCTTTGGAATCCAGGAGAAAAAATGCCAAAACTGAGGAAGAAAACTTGAGGAAAAGAGTTCTTGCTGACTTGTGCCCGGAAATGGAAATTGAAGAAATGGATTCACTTCTTCATAAAGCTAAAAAGGATTTCAGAAGCAAGTATAGAATAAAAAAACTTATGATTGGTGACACTGATGCTATTATCAGTGGGATGAAAACAATTCTGGAAGAATACTTGTCAAAGGAAAAGGTAAATATTGAAGAGATCAATATTGAACATGTTGAAGGTCATGAAGAAGCGAATGTAGAGGTGAATAAGTCAGAAGAAGGAAATGAAAATGAGTAAGACATAAATGTATCTAATCCTCCAATTTTTGAGGACATTCTGACTTCCCCCAATGTTGAAAAAACTAAGATACTTGTGGAGACTAAAGTCCAAATTGAAGTGACTGTTGAAGAGAAATTTGTACCTGATGAAGAAAAGGAAATACCAAAAGTCATTTTGGAAGCTCAATCTAAAGATTGATAAGGGAAAGAATCAGGAGTCCAGCTTAAAAGAGGCAAAAGAATCCCTATTGGAGCAGCAGATAGAATTAGATTCTAAGCTTGGTGTGAGTTCAATCAACTTATCAACTTTGCCCCCAATCCAAATGCTAAAAGTTGCCAAAATAGCTCAAGATAAAGCCAATGAGAAAATATTGCAATCTCACATTGAAGATAGTGAACTGCTAAATCTCACTTCTGGAGTTGTACAGAAAATTAAGCCTACCCATGTCATGGACCCAACAGGCTCTTCCTCCAGTGAGCTGAAAAGATTAATAAACTCTATAGACTCTCATTTCAAATCTTTTGAGGATTCAGCTCTAGTTAAAGTACAAAAGGAATTTAAGGTGGGAAGAATTGGTAGCCTAAAAGAACGGATTGCCAAGGACAAAGCTCTGTTGAGTACTTACATATAGAATTCCCAAGGTGTTGTAACTGTAGGAGGAAATGTGTACAAATCCTGCCTAATCTTGTCAAAATTTACTAAGGCAAATGAGAAGAAGATAAAAGATATTGAGCAGCAATTGGTTATTATTTCCAACACTTTTGATCCATTGGCCGGAAGTGTTTGCCATCAAGATGGTCAGGTAATGTATCTACTCAACCAAATAAAGAATTTGAAGTCTAAAAAAGAAAGAGTTATTGGCAGAGTAAGTGAACTCAGGGGGTTGATAAGTCCAAAAATTGAGATATTGGTGAATGCCTTGAAAGAAGCAAAAAGTGTTGTGTGCATCAATGGATTTATTTTTGGATTAGTTTATCAAATGAATTAGATCATAAACCCAAAGCAATAACAAAGAACAAATGAAGCAAACGTAAATGAAACAAGTATACCAAATAGTTGTTGCAGCCTCCATGATTCACCTTTGTAACACCTCCTTGCTTGCTGAATAATGCTTTGCCTTCAGATTCGTCGTGCAAGCAATCTGCAAATATATGCCTATGTCCTACACCAAGCTTTGAAGGATTTGCATAAAATGTCTAATGCCTATGCCTAAATGACTATGATAAAAATGACTTTAAAATGCCAAATTAATCTAAATATTAATATGGTGGAATATTGTAATCTATGTGTGTAATGTAGAAATGAGAGCAAAATAGCTTTTTATAGAAAATGCTATTTTGAATGGACGGACGAGATTGATTTTTGACAAAGACCTAAAATTAGCGGACAAGATTTAATTTGACAATCCCTAATCAGGGTTAGGGAAAAATCCTTAAGTGAGTGGTCGAGATGTCATATGAGAAAATCAAATTAGCGGTGGAGAATAAATGAGATAATCAATTAGAAAAATAAAGATTTTCAAAAATCAAGAAGATAAAGACTGCCTGATTTGTGAGATTCGAAAAATCAAGAAGATAAGAGTTGGACTAAAGATCAGATTTGGAAAATCAAGAATCTGCCCGATTACTTGATTTTTGGAAGATTAGTTACTATTTTGAATTAAATTAATTCAAAATAATGATTTTGTGAGACAATAAATAATCTTTTTCAGATTATTTACCAAAATGGACTGTCAGTTAAGATTGTGATGACATTTTAAATAATTTCATTTATTTAAAATGAGAGAAATGTTAATTGTGACAATTAAATAATTAAAGATAATTATTTAATTTAGCAGATAAGATTAATTAATTATGACAGTTAGTGACATATTAAATAAATAAATAAAATTTATTTATTTAATAATCAAAATAAATATATGACGAAGGGAAATTAAATAAATTAAGAAATTTATTTAATTAAGGGAAGACTTAGACAATTAATGACGTATTTAATAAATAAATAAAATTTATTTATTTAATAATCATGAAGAATACAAAGACATGAATTAATTAAACAATTATAAATTATTTAATTAATAGTCAAATGTGGACCAAGGACATAATTAAATGTCTTAATTATGCTAAGACGAAAGTGGTAAAAATGAAGCTTGCAGGCCTAGGTCATTTTTAGGTGTCTACATTTTTCCCCTCTTTGTCATAATGTCGCTTGTTGCATTGTGACAAAGAAAATAAGTCAAAAAATGCCCCAGTGAAGGTAAAGGGTATCAATGCCCCCTCGGGAAATTTTTCAAATTTTGAGTCGGCGGCTAAAAATTTTGGAAAGGGTCCCGATAAGTCAACTTAATGACCAGAAAAGCAACGACGCAGTCGGTTTGGAATTCTGACATGCTTAAGGTATCCAACGAGGTGGTCAAACTTGGTGAAATGACCCTCCAGTATTAGCCTTGTTTGAGAAATGTCATTTTGACCTTATAAATAGTTTGACAAAGGGGTAAAAGTCAATTCATTTTCACTATTTACCTTGCGGATTTCGAGAGTTCAGAGCAAAAAGCATAGCAGCGAGGATGGTGATTCTAGTGTCAGAGCATCGCGGGGAGATTGTGCGGACATTCAGGTGACTAGAGGGCTCAGAGCCAGCGGTATGTACCCTTGTCCCACTTTGTAATTTTCTCGTTTTGCGTGTCAATTTTAGCTTTCTAGGGCAAACAACATCTGCGCCGCGACGCAACTATGTTCGCGTAAGCCACAATCGTTTGTGCGTTCGACCCATATGATGTGTCACGACGCAAGTGCGAAAACAATTCATAAAAGCCCGGTGGTTTGCGTCGCATTTGACAAATACTGCGACGCATTTGACTTATCGAGTCACAATTGAATGCTTGAATGCCGCATTTGACATATTGTGCCGCAATTGTAGATTTAAGCAACACATTCGCTTTTTTGAGCCGCAATTGCCTAAATTCGTACACAATTGCCATAATGCGACGCATTTGGGAAATCAAACGATGCAACTATCATGTTGCGACGCATCCGAAGATTTTAGAGACGCAATCGAGTATTTGCGATGCAACTGCCATAATGCGACGCATTTGATTTTTTCTTTTATCGAAACCAATTGTGATACTTGTGAAATCCTTAATGCTTTTGAAGATGCTAACAGTTGTTTAGAAAGTACTGATTTATGGCTCATCTTTTTGTAGAGGCAGCTTGCCCCTATCTACACGAGAGAGCGCAGGCCGACATTTCAGTTTTTCGACCAGTTGAGCCCGCGAGAGCGGCGACGATTGATGCGACTGGGATTATTCTATGCTGCCTATATGCCCGCCATTTGGGTGAACAGGGGATTATTGATGGCGTTGTGCGAGCAGTGGCATTCAGAGACTTGTTCGTTCCACCTGCTGACAGGTGAGGCCATGATTACCTTGGAGGATGTCTACCGGATCTTGCGAGTGCCAATCCGAGGGGAGCGGATCGTCTACGACCCTCGTCATGGCAAGCAGACCTTCCAAGCTTACTATTGAGATCAGGGTGCAGGATTGGGCATCCAGGGTTACGAGATCAAATGGGAGTTCATGGCCGAGCACTATGGTCGCTGTGATGCATTCCTTGCGACTCTGATTGGGGGGATCTTGATTCCTGACTGCCGAGGCCATGGATTTCCTATTGGTTGGGGTGACGTCCTGGTTGGTATGAGATGGGACAGGATGGTTTATGCTTGGGGTCCCTGTTTGCTGGGGACACTTTACCATCAGTTGCACAGTGTTGCCTATAGGAGAGGAGAGAGCATCTCCTGCGGGACTACTCTGATGATGATCTGGGCTTGGGAGCACATTGCCATATTTCGTCCTCCTATTCAGAGACCATAGTTGGCCGAGGGGATGCCCTATGCCTATTACTACGTGGGTGCATTACAACAGACACGGATGGGTGAGACCGGTTGGTGGCGGCACAGGATTGACACCATGGTGACATTTATCTGGAGGCCGTACAGAGACTATGAGCCATGGGACGATGAGGATGAGCGCCTTAGATTTTGCAGACAGTATAGATATTTGATTGGCAGGATAGTACAAACATTGCTTATTATTGAGATGTACCTACCACAGCATGTTTTGAGGCAGTTCAGAGAGCAGCAGGGTGTACCTATAGGGACAGTCGAGTATGCCCGATTTTCTTGGGAGTATGCTTGGGGACCAGCCATCCCAGTGGCCTTCACCGAGTAGCAGATTGACGGGCTAGGAGCCTAGGCATGGGGATGGAGGGGAGGAGTAGCTGATCTAGGGACCACAGCGGATTATGATCTATGGTGGGAGGCACACAGACTAGTGCCGTTGACAGATCTTGATAGGCCAACACCTGTGGATAGGCGGTCAGTGATACCTCATGTGCTGAGGGCCAGACGGGGAGGTAGAGGCAGTGATAGGGGCAGAGGCCGGGGGAGGGATGGAGGCAGGGGTGGAGGCAGGGGTAGAGATGGAGGCAGGGATGGAGATGGAGGCAGAGACAGAGGTAGGGGGAGATGATGGCGGAGATGGAGGCAGCGGAGGAGATGATGGTGGAGACGGCCGGAGGCAGAGATGAAACGGTCAGAGACAGGGCCGGAGGGTACGACAGTGCATGGCGAGGGTAGTGTTAGATGCTATCCTTGAGGTTGGCGAGGAGGGGGATAGAGAGGAGCAACCCAAATAGGAGGGAGAGGGTGAGGAGAGATGGGAGGAGGAGGCAGAGGTGGCAGGACAGGAGGAGGAGGCGAAGGTGGTAGGACAGGAGGAGGAGGTAGAGGTGGCAGGATAGGAGGAGGAGGCGAAGGTGGCCGGACAAGAGGGGGAGGCAGAGGTGGCAGAGGATGTGGCCGACGATGATGATGAGGAGGATGATGCTATGGATGAGGCCGAGAGACTCCTCAGATGGCGGATGGTGGAGGGAGAGGAGGAGATACCATCCACCTCGGGATTGCCCCAGGATGCTACAACAAATCAAAAGGTGGCTGACCTATAACAGAGACTAGATGATAGCATGGCATGGGTCAGATCCCTATAGGCAGAGCTAGAGGTAGTACGGGTAGAGCGGGATCAGGCAGTGATCCACCAGCAGGACGTAGCTCAATGGTGTACACAGTTCATAGCATTATGCACAGGGCCCGTAGGGGACATGGCTTGTGAGCTAGCCAGGGTGAGCACGAGACTGGGATAGTATCGGACATTATATGAGCAAGCAGTGCCACCTGAGTGACGGGATCCTACCTTGTCACAGTCACAGACGAGGACAGGCAGTGGCCACAAATCAGGCAGTGCCAGTGGTAGCAGGAGCCATACCAGTGTCGGAGGGTCTACCTCGACAGGGCACACATCAGGGCATAGGTCACATCACTCATGTCACCACACCCTGAGTCACAGCCATGGGTCGACTGGTTCAGTGCAAAGGTTAGCACAGGGACAGCCACCAGTTGTTGATCCATCTACTTTTCAGAGTCTAGCAGCAGTGACATCACAGATGTCCGTTACCGTGGAGATGACACCTTCATTCTTGGTTCCACTGGTAGCACAGACAGAGGCCGCTACAGATCCACCTATCGTTTCAGTGCCAGGTTCAGAGCTGCATCCGCCACATTCTTCACCACGAGGGGATGATGAGAGTCTACCCTAGGGGCATTTTGTTATTATGACACATTATGTATAGATTATTGAGCCTGCGAGCTCCATTTTTGGGATATCTCCTGACTTTGTCCTGTGACATTGTACCTTTTTGAGATGATAGTATATGATGATGCAGTTTTGATGTGGCCTACATGTGTTATGTGATGTTCTTTGATTTAATGTATTATGTATGATGTATGATGTTGATTTATGATGTAGTATGTATGTCCTATGATGCTTATTTGTGATTTTGATGCCATGATGATGTAATGCTTATTTATATGAGATGATGATTATAATGATGTGCATAATGTTTTTAGTAAAAGATGCAATGTTGATGATTATGTTAATGCAATGTTTGTGATTATGTATATGATTTAATGCTATGGATGATGTATGTATGGACCTAATGCAATGTTTATATGATCATGTATGCACTTATGTTTTTGGATGTCACAGGATATCATCGTGAGATGGACGAGAGAAGATGACGAGACTGATGAGAGAAGATGACCAGACCAAAAGAGGAGAAGACAACGAGACCGACGGAGATGCATGTTAATTCCTAGACCAAATCCTTCAAAGCTTTACCGTAGGACTTTTAATATTTATTGCTCTTAATCATCATTGGGCAGACTTGTTGTAATGGCCAACAAACACCAGGATATGACATAGATCAAGGTGTGCACGGTCATACCATTACGCAAGAAAAATAGTCATAGACAAGGATGATCATGACTCATACTAAGAGCATGACTGCCCTAGTCTTTTTGTCATAATCAACCACAAGCAGAAAAAGCCAAGGACAAATCATGAAACGTCATTGTTTCTCTAAATCCTGTTTCCAGGACATCCTTGAGAAACTAGTGGCATGATTTTCGAAATACAAAAATAGAGTCCTTACCATGATATGTCATTGTTTTCCTAAATCCCAGAATCAGGACCTCGCTAAGAAACTAGTAGTCATGCATGTCAATCGTCATGATACGTCGCTGCTTCTCTAAATCCTGCTTAGTGGGATCTCGCTGAAAAACTAATAACATGATAAAAAAAAAACCAAAAGACAATTGTCAAGTGTTTTCCAAGTGCGTCTGGATATCCATTGTTTCAATGTCAGGATGTCAAGTTTAATGATGATGAGATACCCGAGTGTTAAAGCTTTGATGATGCTCTGACGATAAATGTCCAAATTTTCCAAATTCAGGAAGGACACATCCTGAATAAAATTAATGCCAAGAGAATTGATCTCCAAATGTCATGTGACGGTGATGATGACGATGCCTAGGAAGGACACATCCTGAGGCATACACAATGCATTTGGTTCTTCAGAAGGACACATCTGAATTTTTTTGTTCATAAACCCAAATCAATTACAAAGAACAAAGGAAGCAAATGTAAATGAAACAAGTATACCAAATAGTTGTTGCAGCCTCCATGATTCACCTTTGTAACACCTCCTTGCTTGCTGGATGATGCTTTTCCCTTAGATTCGTCGTGCAAGCAATCTGCAAATATATGCCTATGTCCTACACCAAGCTTTGAAGGATTTGCATAAAATGTCTAATGCCTTTGCCTAAATGACTATGATAAAAATGACTTTAAAATGCCAAATTAATCTAAATATTAATATGGTGGAATATTGTAATCTATGTGTGTAATGTAGAAATGAGAGCAAAATAGCTTTTTATAGAAAATGCTATTTTGAATGGACGAACGAGATTGATTTTTGACAAAGACCTAAAATCAGCGGACAAGATTTAATTTGACAATTCCTAATCAGGGCTAGGGAAAAATCCTTAAGTGAGTGGTCGAGATGTCATCTGAGAAAATCAAATCGGCGGTGGAGAATAAATGAGATAATCAATTAGAAAAATAAAGATTTTCAAAAATCAAGAAGACAAAGACTGCCTGATTTGTGAGATTCAAAAAATCAAGAAGATAAGAGTTGGACTGAAGATCAGATTTGGAAAATCAAGAATCTACCCAATTACTTGATTTTTGGAAGATTAGTTACTATTTTGAATTAAATTAATTCAAAATAATGATTTTGTGAGACAATAAATAATCTTTTTCAGATTATTTACCAAAATGGACTGTCAGTTAAGATTGTGATGACATTTTAAATAATTTCATTTATTTAAAATGAGAGAAATGTTAATTGTGACAATTAAATAATTAAAGATAATTATTTAATTTAGCAGATAAGATTAATTAATTATGACAGTTAGTGACATATTAAATAAATAAATAAAATTTATTTATTTAATAATCAAGAATAAATATATGACGAAGGGAAATTAAATAAATTAAGAAATTTATTTAATTAAGGGAAGACTTAGACAATTAATGACGTATTTAATAAATAAATAAAATTTATTTATTTAATAATCATGAAGAATACAAAGACATGAATTAATTAAACAATTATAAATTATTTAATTAATAGTCGAATGTGGACCAAGGACATAATTAAATGTCTTAATTATGCTAGGACGAAAGTGGTAAAAATGAAGCTTGCAGGCCTAGGTCATTTTTAGGTGTCTACATTGTGATCGCTCCTGATCCGGTAAGTTTGGAAGTTGCAGAAACATTGTCTTATCTTCTCTATGGTCATATTACCATTCTGGAAAGTCTGAAAAGTGTGTGGGACTCAAATATAAATGGACTGAAGAATGTCTTTGTAGACATCTTCATTTCAGTTTCCCTAATTTTGTCATTGATGTCAAAGGGGGAGAGAGTTAAGTGAAAAATGCCTTGATATTCTTAGGGGGAGTAATATTTTGCAGTGGAGCTGTATGCAGTATTTTGAATTTTGGTAATGTGCTTATCAGTTCGGCACTTAGTCATTTTTCTCTAAGTGTTTTCATCAATGCCAAAGGGGGAGATTGTTGGCATATGGTTCTGAGAGATGGTCTTTGGTTTCTAATGTTGTCATTGATGGAAACTAAGGTCATCTCCATGGTCCATAGATCTCTATCTAGTCATATCGGCAGATGAAGTAGAATACTATGTAGTACCGATAGAATACTTGTGGAACAGAGTATCCAGTCAGTTAGCTTCACCGAGTCATTGTTTTGTGCTATGGATCTATGGAATTGCCTGTTGAGCACGTGGATCATCATTTCATTGAGTTTTGGGGTCTTGTATTAGTTGCTATACGAGTTTCGAGGTCCAGTAGGACATTTTCTGTTTATTTGCTTGATAGAGCCGACTCAGTGTAAGTGGTGCATTGTGGATGTATAAAAGTGAACTTATTTAAGTTGTTTTCAAATTCAAATGCCTAATTATTGGTCCTAGCTACTTTCTAGCTGACTTTTTTAGATACACATCAAAATTGTTCATGATTTGGGCTGACAAGTTGCAAATATTATTAAGTTTTGTTGAGCCGTCCTATGGCAATAAAATCCTTAGTTGTGGATATATTTAGATGATCAGATATATCATTGTAGTAGTAGTAGAAGGTGCATGGATGTATGTTGTGAATGTCTAAAGAGAGTTTGAGTGATATCATGCGCAGTTTCACTTGGGCATAAAGATTTTTGTGTGTGAACTTGAGTAGAAAAGGGTAGAAGTTCGGTATCATTCATCAGGACAGAAGTTCATCATTAGAGCTTAACCGAAACTGCAATCAAGCATTGGTAGATGCTATTCATTCAGTTAAATCTTTTTGGATCTAATCCAAACTATTGTAAGGACAGATAGTCCATTTTTGAGTAGTGAGCTCTAGGTAGTGATCCTGAATGCAAGTGCATTCTCATTTTGTAGTATTTCTTTTGAGTATACTCATAACTTATTGTGGATTGGCCATCCACCGTGGTTTTTCCCCTAATAGGGTTTCCACGTAAAAATATTTGTGTTATGGTTGTGTGGTTTCTTGCTTTCAGTTTTTGCTTATTGATTTTAATTAAATGTTTTAAGTGGATTAAAGATCAAAAGAAAAGGATTATTTTTTGCAGAACACTGATTCACCCCCCTCTTAGTGTTGCTTATTTCCAACAACATGAACACCAGATTTTTATGTGGAAAACCCAAAAGGGGAAAAATCATGGTGAGGGCTAGCTCACAATATATTATAATTAGTTACAATATATTATAGAAATGCTCGCTACAGGTGGACTCATTGCCCACAAAAAGAAGAAAAGATAGAAGAGAGGGATGACACAACCAAAATGAATTGTTACAAATGCAGTTGCAATATGCTAGAATATAGTTCCACTAAAGCTCAATACATAGAGTCAACACATTTCATCACTCTGCTCTACTCTACACTCACATCACTTTTGCACAATTCTCATCCACTACACTTGCATATATGCTAGCCACTATCTCCAACATAGAAATGAACTCATACTTATACCAATTTCATACCAACATCATTTAGGTCAACATAATTAGATGTATCATACAAAATATAACTTGTCAACTCAATATACACTCCTCGCGCCTTAATTCAAACTTCTAACACATAAGACAGGTCGGGTGGACCTATAATAGCATCCTTATAATGGATCAATACTTCTCAAAATTCCATAATACCCAAAAGATACTAGGTCAGCATTAGTAATGACCTAACATCAAAATTCACCAAGTGATCAACCAAAAATGGACATGTGTACCTCCAAACTTCATGCCACTTGGAGTTAAGATACACTTGACACCTATCAAAACTACCATAAGTCTACAAGACCAGATACCATTTTGTGGTGAAGTGCAAACTCACCAAAACATATACTTTATACTGGTAACCACAATCACTAGCAAACTTGATATTCTATTGTTCATAACTTCTTCACCAAAAAACAAAACAATGTGAAAACTTGGATTAAGACTCCTCTAACATCCAACAAAATTTCCTTAGAACCCTAAACCGAGATTCCTCAAGGAAGGCCAACGTGGACCAAAATATCGGATGTTCTATACATTGAAACCATTGTTATGGCACTTAGCCAATTTTTCACTTCAACTGTTTGCACTGGATCAAACCTTCTTGCAAATATAGATTGGATTATCATCTATATACACACTCATGCTTCACCAAATGATCTGCATATCAATCTCCATACAATGTTGACATCAATGATAACACTGTATACTATACAACTCATGCTCATACTCATGTTGCTAGTAGACATATCAATGAAAAACTCCACAGACTTCCAACAGTTCATTCCCCATGACGTTAAACTTTGTACACCCTCTGGGATGGTTTTTTGTCCTCTACAATGTTAAATGGTCCCTTGTGATGATAAACTGTTATACACTCCTTGAGGCAATATTTGCAAAATAGTCCATCGATTTAGCGTAACACAACTTATTGATTCATGAAATTGAGCTTGTTTAACATGACCACCTAACATAACACAACTTGCTTGCTAGTGGAGCCATGTGTTTTATGAGATACCTAGCATAATGTAGCTTGCTAGCCTTGTAGAACCCATCATATTGCATGGACACTATTATAACACAACTTGCTAGCCAATGGATATATGTAGCTCATGAGTGACTTAGCATAACACAACTTGTTGGTCCTCATGAGATAATTCTCTTGTCTAACGTACATTCGAGAAATAACGTTTGATATTTGAGACAAATTTAAGACTAAGGTCTCTTTTCCTTACTGACTCAAATCCTTTTCGTACTAACCTTATGTTTGTATTTTATTATTTGTGTCTTTTATGTCTTTGTGTTTTCATGGTTCTTTTTTGCATTATGTTTTGTTTTCATTTCATGTTTGTATGTTGTGTGTCTTCATCATATATGCATTGTGTTTTTCATGTTGCATTTCACTTTACACATGTGTCTCTTTGTCCTCATGTTGTTTACTCATAGGATCTTGAATCTAGGGGATAGTGCATCCCCTAGATTTGAAGTCATCCTATCTCTTCAATATTTGGATAATTAAACCCCTCTTGGCTTATCCATAATTTAGTGTGACTCTAAGCAAAAGTTCATACTCTCACTAAAGTGGGGGATAAATGCAACATAAAAAATTGTCACCCTTGAATTTTTTTCACTAGGTTTAGCTCCCCTTATGTGCTTGGACCTAATTATGCATTTAATCACCCATTTTACAAAAAATCTTCATAAAATAAAACAATGGGAAATAGAAATGAGCATGTTATATTTATCCCCAACACTTTGGTCCCCGAAAAGAATGGGTCTAGTCTAAGGTGCCCCATGCCCTAGACCACCTCTTTTTGGCTCTAATTTGAATATGTCGATGTCAGTATTTTATTATTTGAATTTCTAATTTCACTTGTTAGATATCAACATTTTATTTTTGGGAAATTAGAAGAATTGCAGATAAATACAAAGTATTTTCACCATTTCAAACCTAGACATTTTTATTTGAGAATATTGAGCATCCTAAAATCAATTAAGAGCAACCAAGAGAAAAATTATCAAGATTATTGCAACATTCATTTTAGTTAAGCATCATGTCAATCATTTATTATGTTTTCATGTAAGTTTGTTCATGTTTTGTGATCATTTATTTTGTGAGTACTAACACTTGTAGGAATTGAATTAAGCAATCAAATTATCCTTGAAGGTGATGAGTATATGAATTCAATCCATCAAGAAATGCAGATCTAAGTGGTGAGTTGTAGCATTATTCAATTTATTACTTGTTTATCTTTTAGCCTCTACTCGATTGAGGGTAAGCTCTCTTTTATACATCATCATAGCCGTTGTGGAGGTAGAAATACCAAAATGGGGATTGACTTCAGAAAGCCCCTATATGACACAACCCTTCCCCCTCTTTCATGTGTGCATGTTTTTAGATCTGAAGCAAAGTGGAGGAAGATTAAGGAATAATTTCTCATTCATGCATTCAATCCGTACAAGTTGTAAAGATGCAAAAAATAAATTTTCTCATCAACAGATGAAGTTTTGACAGTGGGCCCGAAAGAACGGAAGCTATAGACCAAGGACCTCAAGCCTGTGTTTTTAGATTTCATAAAGAAGGAGGATAGTTTGGGGCGTACTATGCCCTAAACCAACTAATTTAGCTCCAAATTTTTACACTAGGTTCCTTTGTGTCTGAATTCTATCTTCCTAGATTCTATTTCTATATTTCTGCATTCAATTTTTTAGAAATCATAATAGATTGTTGCATTTTCATAGTTTACCTAGGAATATCATTGCATCATAGAATTAAATCAATCAAATCATCATCACTCACATCCAAATGATACAACAACCTCAAAAAAATAAGGATTAGAACCCTGTTCCACCATTCTAACTCTTCCATTTAGGTTTGTAGTCAAGTGGATTTGAAATAATTTCTAACAGCCAAAATTGGGAGAAGTGTGATTTAGGATCTAGATCCATTTTCCCAATCAAACAATATATAAGATATACTTTTGTATAGGAGTGAATTTGCACCCCTCTCACAAATTCCCCTTTTACATCCCTCCACCTTAGAAAATCAAACCTGACTAAGAAATTCCACATCACCTACCTAATTTCCATCCACTTGGCACTTGTCCTTTGTGTTGGTGGGGGAATTTCTATTGAGGACACATGCATGATGCATGGTATGTTGTCGTCCTTGACAGATTCCTGCCTCTAGAATCTGTAGAGATGTTACGTTCTCCATTGGTGATGAAGCATAACACCTCTACGCCTCCCTGTCAACTCAAGAACAACTCTTTCCCTCCCTTTTCATATTCAAATGGCTTTGTTTCACTTTCACTTCATCTCTTTAACATCTCTTGAGCAGTTCAATCCATCTTCTACACACTAGTTGAGTTCATACAGATCTTCTCTATGTCTTGTTGCACTTCTTCCACCATTGGAATTACAACTTGGTGTCTTGAGGGACTGCTTCTTCATTGTTGCAACAGTGTAGACCTTACCAAGCTTGCATCCTCCTCTACGTGCTTGAGGGCACCTCAATTGAGGGGGTGATATTGTTTGTTGATTTGCATAGCATAGTGTTATTGCTATTGTTCAGTATCCTTTCCATTGTTCTCTTTATCACATTTTCTATCTCATGGCTTTTCTGGTTGTCCGTGGAGGTGGAAACATGAAAGTGGGGGTTTGACTGAGGCAAACCCCTATACAGCCTCAAAATTTTTCCTCTCTTGGTTGTGTGTAGGTATGTGTTTGTGTGGAGCTTGCTGGTGAACTAGACTCTTCGTGAGTTTCTCTTCATCACCTTCATCTTTGTCACCTTTCATATCACTTCTCTAGTTACCTTATTTATTCAGTTTATTATCATTCCAATTAGTATCTTAGAACTTAGCCACTAAGTAGTTAGTAGGTTTTTCATGATTTCCATAGTACTTTACATTTTCTATCTGTACAAATGCCAATGCCCTAGAGAGATGCTAGTGTGTCACACCATCGTCCTTGACCTACACTGCTATCCTCGGGCAAAGAGTTGTTTGAGGTATAGTTCAGGTTCAAAAAACCTACTCACTTAGCCTCATCAAACCTCCTGGGTTAGTAGAGTGACAAAAGCACTTGAGAGTGCTCTTCATTCTCTATCCTTTACCTAAAACACTTGCCTATTTTGAGGTAGATTAGGGAAACCCTCTGCTCTCAGCTCTCCATGACCTAGAGCCTTGGTGTGGTTGGTCCCCCTCTTCTACAAAATTTTACTTTTCACACCCTTCTCTTTTTCACAATCTACATTCATTATTTATCTTATTGAAACAAAGTAAAATAGGGTAGGGTTCAAAACACATGGGGTTTTATACTAAATTTGTAATGTTTCACCAAACTTACTATAAATAGAAATGAAAAAATGGGGTGTAATGAACCTAACTATTTTCTATTCCATTTAGGAAATGAGATCCTCCAAGATAGAATTAACTTTCAGCCCTTAGGTGAGTCAATTCTATGGAAGATCTACAAATTTCCTTTATGTGTGTGTGGACGGGATAAATATGACTAAAATGCACTTTTAAGGGTTGAAAATAAGATAAAAAATGACCTAAAATCTATAACCTAAGACTTGATTCATGTAGATGCAACATAACTCTAACAAAAACAAACAACTTTATGCAAATTGGATGAGTGGAAGACACTTAAAACCTACCTCAAAATAAGTTGCAAATTGTCTTTTGACATAAACAGTGATAAAAAATGATTGAACAGGGGTTTTGGGAGAAAGATTAAAAATATCAAATGCACTCATTTATGACATGTAAAGGTTGGATCTGAAAGATGAAACATAGGGATATCAGAAATAATAATTTTTTTGGAAAATCTAGGAATGGAAAATGCTATGTACCTATCACAAAACACTACTTTTGAAAGCTATCCTAGGACTCATTCACGAATAGGTGAATTGTTCCTTGTTCACCTTTCCAAAATTGATTTTTGGGTCCTCTGCTCCTGCATCTACATTTCTATATCCTCTGGGTTTCACAGTTGGACATTAAAAAAAAATTGGGATTTGAGTCTCTGTGAGATGACAACAAATGCAACTTTGCAATTTTGCACTTTTGAGATCTTCAACTTTTCTTCAACCTATGAACTTTCAAATCCACAACACAAAAAAAAGAGGGTTAAAATTGTTTGTTTTTGGGTGAATGGGGGTTTTCCTTGGTCAAACCCTATTTTGGTAATTAAACCTTGAAATGAAGTAATGAAAGTATGAAAGGAATGACATGAATGAACAATACAATGTTGCAACTCAAAAAACCCTTGAATAAACCTCTTGAATGGAGATATTTGAAGGATTGAAACTTGCATGAAATGGCTTGATTGATGATGTTGATCTTGTGCTTGAATATTGACTTGAATGCTTGAAACCTACATCACAATGTTAGCTCCAAAAACATGCATGATTCTACATAACTTTGAGATAATGCTTGAGATCTTGAATGCTGCAACAAATGATGAAGAAATATTCTCTCGAATTCTCTAGATAATAATCTTGACTCTTGTTAAGTTCACCTCTTGCTAGATTTTTCCTTAGACTTCATTTGATGAAAATAACCTTGTATTTATACATGTTTATCCTTGATTTCCTGAAAATTAAACATTACAAGCAAACCTTTGAAATTTTAAATTTAGGATCATAAAAATACCACGAAAACATTATTTAAAAATGGGTTTGAAAGCCTAGGGAGGATGGGAAAATGGGTCCTAGGTCCCTATTCCTGGAACACACATTGCTCAATGTAAAGTGTTATGAATTGGCATTAATTATTGTCGGGTTTTCCCTTTGAAAAATGTAATTTACTAGGCTTATAAATGTAAAATAAGGCTTATTAAGGCATAATTAAGCTCAATTTAATTAAGAGGGCCCGCCCAAATAACTGTGCAAATGCAAATGAATACATTTAACAACACTAAATTAAGGTATTATTATGTCCAATTTAACTAGGAGGGCCCAAAAAAGTGAAAATATAAAGGGTTACATTTTTCTACACTACATTTAGCCCCCACTTTAGTGAGAGGATAGCCTTGCATCAAACTAACACTAAAGTAGACAAATATGCATCGAGAGGGGTCTGAGTGCACCAATGTTAGTGAGATAAGATGATAAAGATCAAGGAGGTGGCCAAGCCTCTAGGATCTAAGATCCCATGACAAACCAACATAAGAGCAAAGTGACACACATAAGATGTATGATATGCAACAACAAGAAAAAATGCACAAACATACAATGTCAAAGACTTAAAAGAAAGAAAAACAAAAAGAAAATAAAAGGGGTGGATCAAGCCTTGACTATCCAATGCAATGCGGATCATGCCTCAACTGTTTTTCCAAAAAAATTTACAAGTGGAACTCATTATTCTCTATGCAAACAACAATGCATGCTCACGCAGGCTAGTGAAATCCACTTTTCACTAGGCGAGTCCCCAAGGGTTGCAAATGAGAGAATCTTATTAGGCTCTCATACCATACCAAAGTTATACCTCTGATAACTTTAATAAGGCACCACAAAATATGAACTTCGAGCTCCATAAGGCTTAGAAAGCCACGTTATGCTAAACACTTATGAACAAACAAGGCACCATAGGCAAGTAAAGTGTGTTATGCTTGGTGGCCATGAAAAAGAGTTGTAACTTTGAGCTTCACAAAGCTTAGCAAGCTATGTTATGCTAAACACTTATGAATAAAATAAAAATAGGATAAGACATGTTCAAATGGGTTTTTCTTAGTTCATGTAAGGTCTCCTCTTAGGGAACATCGTGCCTAATGTCTCCAAGAGAGGACAAGTCTAGGATAAAAAAATTGCAACTTAGGGAATGCAACATGTAGCATCACCACTAAGATGAAAGTCATATACTAAGAAAGGCCAAACTCTTGGAGGACATCATGTTGAATAAGACAACTGAGAGGGGGGGTGAATCAGTTGTATCAACTTTAACCTTTAATACTCTTGCCAAAAGTTGGATCCATTAGCATTCACAAAACCCTTACTTTGTTAATGTGTTTAATCATTAAATGCATAAAAAAAAACTAAAATTAATAAAACCATGCACATAATAACACCAAATTTAGGTGGAAAACCCAATGAGGGAAAAACCACAGTGAGGATTAGCTCACAATATGAAGAATTCCAAAACTGAATACAAAGGCTCACTGCTAAGACAAAACACACTGTCCAATGATGGTTCACTGCCTAGGCTCACTACCACAAAATTATAAAGAAGATAGAAGAGGATTGTTATAAATAGAGCACTATATCAATGCAATAGAGATTCCACCATAATTTTCTCACACTTTTGCAGATATGCTTGAAAGATAGAGTACACCTCTAGCTCATTGCCTTCAAGAACTCGACACTTTGAAATTTTTACTGATATGCTCAAATTCGCTTCACACACACTATCTCATATCTATCTTGTCTTTCACCAACATCTCAAATTTTACTTATACTGTCTTCAACCTTGAAACCCTTCCAAGGTTGGCCATATACAATTTTTATTTACAAATTAAAATTAGGTCGGTGCCAAAACATTCCCACAGTGGAAGAGAATGAGGGAGACCTATACATATACTTAATAAGGACCTAAATGAGTCCCAACACACCTTATCATGCTTCTATGAACTTCATAAGTAGTGTTTAACCAAAGGTCGACCAACACCCATACAAAACACATAAAAAAATTAAGCACACACATCCTTGACATGGTCCAATCTTTTCAAACAACAAAATTCACTTGAACACGATCTAGAATGAGTAATAAACACATGAAAATTCATCCAAAAACTTCGCAACAAACTTCACTTGAAAAGAATGATCATTTTGTTCATTTGAATACCATATCAACCACTATAATACACTATAGCTTAGAAAATCATCAACAACAATACCAAATCTCAAATTCTCTTGAACCAAGAGAGCAACCTTATCAGCATATTCTTAGAACCACAAGTACTAAAACCAAAATGTGGAGAAATATGAAGTAAATACATTTCTCCCAAATCACAACCACACACACTAAAATGCACAGTTCACATACTAGTGAAAATATGTAGCATTGTACGACGATCTAGAAGCCCAAATTCTAGATATAACAACTACCAATAGCAATGAACAATACATCAGATCCGCAGAAGCATACCATCAACCCAGAAGAAATGCAGAGCACAACCCAGAGCATACACTGAATACCTACATGACACTATTTTCTGTAT
Organism: Sequoia sempervirens; assembly: GCA_007258455.2. Lineage (NCBI taxonomy): Eukaryota > Viridiplantae > Streptophyta > Pinopsida > Cupressales > Cupressaceae > Sequoia > Sequoia sempervirens. Next base: position 714,776,467 of record VDFB02058242.1, on the reverse strand, counting down.
TTATCAAATTTTATCAAAATCACTTGGAACCCAAGTACCAGAGACATCATTGTAGCACATTAATTCACTCTGACACACCTATAGACATAGAAACATAAGGATAACTCCATATACTCACAACACTTCTTCAACATCTCAACTATACATGCACAACCTACAAACCTTCTTTATTACAATTTTCTCAATATCCTCAACATATATAGCCAATAACCAACTTCCATACACATAGTTGACATCAATGACAATAGAAACAAATTGACATCAATTGAAACACCTTCACACTTGCAACAATCTCCGCCTTTGTCATTGATGGAAACACATGATGTGAAAAACCACCAAAGACAACACAACAACTTTGAACCATGAATCTCATGATTTATTTTACTTTCTCTTCCCCTGTGTAGATAATTTTTTTCACATGATTCTTTCTCCTCCTTTGACATCAATGGAAAAGGAATTTTTTTTTTTACATTTTTTTCCCCCTTTGTCACCAAGAACTTTACTAGTACTAAATACTCCCCCTTAGGAGTACACTTAATCAACTCCACAATGACAACACATGATACTAAGGTCTACTCCCTCTGAGAGGTATCCACCAAACATTTGTCCAGAAGAAAGATAGACCCATAGATCCATTGGACTGATGCATCTCCATATGCATCTAGTTCAATAAAGGAGGGGAAATAACCCCTAACTTCTCCCAAAGATACTCAAAAGTATCTTTAGGAAGAGCCTTAATAAATATGTTAGCAATTTGATCCTTTGTAGGTGCATACTCAATATTTACTTCATTCTCCATAGCCTTCTCTCTCAAAAAGTGATACCTGATAGATATATGCTTTGTCCTTGAGTGCATCACTAAATTCTTTGAAATGTTAATTATAGTATTATTGCAGAAAATAGAGATGTGATTATCATACATTACTCTGATATTCTTCAATGTATGTCTCATCCACAAAAAAATTGTGCAACAAGATGCTACAACAATATACTCAACCTTTGTAGTGGATAAGGAAATTGATTCTTGCTTTTTGCTTGACTATGATACCAATCTGCATGCAAGAAAGAATGCACCACCACTTGTACTTTTTTCTATCATCAGTGCAACTTGCCCAATCTGCATCTATATAAGCACTTGGTGTAAAATCAGTATCCCTAGGATACCATAAGTCATATTCTAGAGTGTCATTTAGATATCTGAATATCCTCTTGACAACTACAACATGTGTTTCTTTAGGATCCTCTTGAAATCTAGCTACAAGAAAAACTACATGCATGATATCCGGTTTGGTAGCAGTTAAGTACAATAGTTCACCAATCATTTTAATCTGTATTTGCTTTGATCAGCCTTAGGAGAATCATCATCCTTACTCAATTTTCAGCTAGTTACCATAGGAGTGCATATTGGTTTGGAACCATCCATTCCAAATTTCTTCAACATTTCTTTTGCATACTTTGATTGTGAAATAAAAATCCCATTGTTTGTTTGATTGATTTGTAGTCCAAGGAAGAAGTTCATCTCACCAAACATAGACATATCAAACTCTTTTTGCATTTCTTTAGCAAATATCTTACACATAGTTTCATTTCCTCCAAAAATAATGTCATCTACATACACAACTACTATCAAGATCTTGTCATCTTCAATTTTCAAATATAAATTGCTATTTGCAGGACCTGTTGAATACACCGAATATTGAGAAGGGGGGGTAAATCAATATTCTACTAACACAATTAATTGCTAACCATCCAATTATTAATGCATATCTAGCTACAATAGTAAACCAAAGCATAAAAGGAATCATAACATCTCATAACACATTGACACCATGATTTTTATGTGGAAAACCCAAAATGGGAAAAACCACGGTGAGGATTAACTCACAATATATTATAACCAATTAAAAGAAATTATAGGGCTCACTACTAGGACACACTATCCTTGAAAGGATCACAATCTAAATACAAAATGGCTTACTACCAAGATACAAAAAGTATGGCTCACTGTCAAGAAATGAGTTGAAGTACACCTTCAAAGTGCTGAGATCAGTTCCGGTTAAGCTCTAGAAAATCAAAATCCTGCTCCGATTGTAGGTATACAACAATTATCAACAACTTCACACTATAACACTTGTCACATAGCTCACATCACTATTCTTCATCTATTCCTCATACACACACACACACACACTCTCTTTTTTATACATATATACAACGATATCTTCATTCATCAATTAGGTCGGCCTAATTGGATGTGAACATACAAAATTCAAAGTGACTTGTTGGCCCAATTCAAAAAATATTTTTGGCGTACAAAACAAAATGTATCAAACACAAATTAGGTTGGCCTGGACCTAATAAGGAACACTTTAAAAATTCATAAGACAAGCAATTCTTAACCCTGTCGGCCAAAAGAATGTCGAACTTCTATCATTTAGATATCTTAGCCTGATCAACTAAAGTTTTTGAAAGCTCGTTCATAGCTGTAACTAATACTCTTGAGCAACATATCAAAAACTCATAGAATTATCTTTTACTGAGAGAATTTCTGAATACTGAATCAATATAGATACACAGTTTACCTAGCCAGTTACCAAACAATGTTGGCATCAATGACAAAAAACCTGAAGGTCACATTCTTCATTCTTCCAAAAATATTCTCCTTTGTCATTGATGACAACATGTGCCAAAAAAGAAGCTTGCTTCAAAAAAAAAAAAGTGAAACAATAATGTACGAAACTCCCCCTTTCATATGTACAAAAAACACATAACTAAACTCTAACATACCCTTCTCTATACAGAATCTTCTCCCCCTTTGAAATAAAGGACAAAGGATGGGAAAAGTAAAAGAAACTTTCAATCAAGAAGTGGGGGTACCTTGTAACTTCTTGAGAATTGCTTCCCAAGCCACCTTTCGATCACCCCAAACTCCTTTTTCTTTGGTAAGCTTTTTGTGCAGTGATTAAAGTTCCACTAGGCATTCTTCTCCTTCTTTCGGAGTGGAAGGAACAATGTTCATCTTCTCAAGTCTTTTTGCATCTATCAATGCACTTGATACATAGACATGTCTGGACATTTCCAGGTCTCCAAGCTAGCCAAATTGCCTTATCACATCTTCTTTCTGCCTCTATAGGATGAAGAATTTGTTCTGAAGATTTGCAATAGAAGCCCAACCAATATAGCCTCTATCATCTGCAACCTCGTAATCACTAGAGGAATGGACAAGTTGAGACTCTATTGAGTCCATTAATTCCTTGATACCTTGAGTGGCATCAGGCCACTTCATGCAGTAGACAAATAGCAACTGAGCTTCCTCATCACTGTCTCTTACTTCTTTCAAACTTTGCAAAGATCTATCATGTGAAATTGCACACTTGCAGAAAAAAAAAAATTCTCTATAGAAGACTTGAATCCACTTCTTTTGCAGTTTGTACCTTGAAATTAGATGTGTATTCCTTGACTGAACCAACCACAAGCTTTAAATTCTCAATTGGTGTTAAAGAATTATCAGTTATGACACCGAGGGTTGACTCCTGTAAAAATCTAATGGCTTCATTTATCAATTCATTTCCTTTCTGGTATGATTTGGTAGCTTCCTATGTGACAAAGTTGAGAAAGTACCACTTAGTTTTATCCTGTCACTTGGTGTAATCTTGGTTAGGTTTATATAATCCAGATGTGACAACAACTTAACTAGCTGGGGTGGAAGCATAGGATGAAGTACTATTTTCCTTGATAGAAGAACTTTGAGTGTACTTCTAGATGATTCTCTAGTTGGTTTTAACAATTCAAAAACTTTGGTGTTTTCTCCTTTACTCTTCTCAGTCAGAATAGCTTTCTTATCTTCCTCTTTCTTCTTTTCTTCTTCTTTTTTTTCTTCTTCTTCTTTTTCTTCTTCTTCTTCTTCTTCATCTTTTTATTTCCCAAAGGATTTATCTTCATTTTCATTTTCCTTTTTATCCTCATCATCATTGTCACTATTATTCTTGCTTCCTTCACTTTCATATTTATCTTTCTCATCCCTATTTCTGGTAGATTCATGATGTTCTTGTTGCTTATCACTGGTTTGATCTCTATGTTGATCATCAGACCTTTTGCTAGTCATCTCTTCTATATCAATTAGAGGGGTAGGGGTCTCTGAAACACCATGTATCTCATCAAAATTTTCCAAGACTAGATTTTCCAACACTTCTATGACATCAACATGCATTTGAGCTTGAGCTGTATGGGATGAAGAGTTTGTTCTTTCCCCATAACTCCTTGCCAATTGTTTGATTACATTGTGGGTTTCTTATCTCACCTTTTCTATAATCTCTTGTTCCTTAGTCATTAATATATTAACTCTTTGCTTGACTCTAAGCATAGTAGAGCATTCTTTTAGTAGATTGGAAAATTCTATCTCAGAAAGAGAGGAACCACAAGAAATTAAGGCATAATTTCTCATCTTATCTTGAACATTTATAGCCTCTTGCCTTCTGTGTACTAATTCTTTCCAAAAAATTTCAGTTGCCTTATTTTGTATAGTCTCCATACTTACATTGCAAAAGAATATGTACTGAATAAATGCATTTATGATGTTTGCCTTTCCTTCATCATTAACTTTATCAAACAACTCAATAGTTAGCATGAGATCATTTCCAATCATATTATTTACTAAGTCTCCTAGATTTAAAGGTGGTTGATCACTTACCGGAGGAGAGCTAGGCATGTCCTCCATAGGATTAGATGAGCCTTCTTCATTATTCTTCTCATGTACATGGATTCTATAAGTATCCTCTTCTTCCTCTGTCTCCTCATCCATGGAGATATCAAATCTAGTTCGAGCTTCTTCATTGGAGGTACTACTCCTTTTATTTCTTTTCAACTAATGCTCTTCTTTCATGCCAAGATCTATTTCTTCCTAAGCTACATCACTTAGATTTCTTTCCCTGTTCACCTTTTGTTTCACTCTTCTTCTTCTTGAAGCAACACATGGTGTAGCAGGAGGTATGTCCTTTCTTTTAGATGCCTAGGTACTAGGACTGGTAGGGGTAGCAGCATCAACTGATGTAGGGGAACTTTGTTCTTTCTTATTTCCCTTCTCAACATTAGTAGTACTGGAAGTAGCAACACTGGAGGTAGATGCAACACTGGAAGATAATATTCTTGATTTCCTTGGTCCGGAGGGTAGTTCAGCTGATTTAGCCTTTCTCTCATCAAGAGCCTCCTTTAACTGATCTAACTCATCCTTAGTGAATGCATGCCATGTCCTTAGAAGAATACTTCCACCTTATTTCTTCTTTTGGATGTTGTAGCTTTGAGGCACACCTCAGTGTATTTTTCCTCATAATTTCCATGTTGAGGTAGAGTGGGGTCCCTAGGACTACTCAACATAATTTTAATGTACCTCTCAGCTAATTGTTCATCAAGTTCATATCCTAATGGATCAATCCATCACATTTTGGGTTCAACTGCCTCTCTGATACATTCATCTGTAGTTACACGAAAGGTTATATCCTTTTCATATTTCTTTACTAGGCTCCTAGGAATCCGATCTCTTTCATGCATCTCAAAAATTTGATGAACAATCGGCCTGTTGTACTCCCATACTATGTCTTTCCTTCCCAATAGCTCCCTCAAGAAATAGAATAGTAGAAAAACTACTAAAGTTCCAAATTTGAAGGAGTGTTTCTTTTCCTTAGTGATGCTCAAGTTCTCCATAAGTTGCAGCCTAAGCAACTCACATAGGTAAAAATATTTTCCATTTACTACCATTTCAAATGTGGTGTGAATTGTCGTAGCAGATACAAAATTCCCATGGTTGGTGAAGTGAATTTTTTGTCTAATCATGATAGCAGCATACTTGATAGCAGGGTTTGAGATAGGCTTAGTGTTTAAAGCTCTTCCATCAAATGTAGTACTTTTCAGCTTCATTACTACATCATTCTTCACAAGCTTTAGAACTAGAATGGGTCTAGTATTGCATAGACCAGTTACAGCTCGAATCGCTTCCTTATTGATTACCCTAGGTACACTTGTCCATAGAAATTTACTATGTACCCTACTAAGATCCATACTAACAAATTTTTCCTCCATCTCACTAGAAAAGTTTGGAAACCAGTTCCAAACATTTAGCTTCTTCCAAACTAGGTTTTTGTATTTTGGCTTTATCAATAGATCATATCCTATCAATTCACTGTCCCATAGGTCCCTAAGCTCTTGGTGATTAAATTCCTCTATCTTCCCATGAATATATGTCCTAGTGTCTTTAGTGGATAACACATTGCTTGAAATGTGTGAGAACGCACCTAAGGGATCAACTTCATAAACTTTCCAAGAATATCTTCTAAATTTGGGTCGAGGTCTCTTAGAGATTTCCACAATGGTAGGAGTTGCCATTTATCCTCAAACAACTTAAATATACTTAAGAAAAAGTTTCTTCAACTTAGAATCCATAAGATTTAGATAACAAAAAAATACCTTTTCAAGCTTTGTTGAAAACTAGGGTTTTGATGCAAAATACTCTAAATCTCCTTCAAATTTCTTTAGCTTTCTCTTCTTCTTCTCGATTGTCAAAATGTGCTTTCACTCAACTTAGTTTCTTGCTTTATGACTTACAAATATTTCCCTAATTCACATTTAATGCATTCCAACCTTAAAAGCTAATAAACACTTTATAAACTACATTGCAAACCCAAAAAGGTTATGCAATTCTCTAGATCTACATATTTTTTGTCAGAGACTTCTTCAAACATCTTCAGAATGACAACTTACATCATATATCCTCATGTCACTACACCTCATATATCAAGGGATTTTTAGATTTCTCTGTAATTGTTCCCCCTAAACCCACTACTGGGTTGAATTTTTAGAAGAGATATCTGCACTAGATGTAGGTACAAATGCATTTAACTCATCCTTTTTCTTAGGTTCTTCCTTTTTCCTCCAAATCCTTTCCATTCATTTTCTCACCTCTTTAGGATCCACTTTGTTCAGAGGTTTGATCTTTTGTTCTGGATTAGGTTTCTTCCCAATTTTACTTCTACAAAATTTTGAGATCTGTCCTAGTTTGTTGTAAATGTAGCCCACAACTTATTTCTGACCAAACTGATTTGAATTTATCCTTGATCTGCACTGATTAGCCTTATGTCTAAAGATATTGCATGTATAGCAGTAGCCATGAAAAGATCAAATCCTTCTACTAGCATTGAATCTGTTCAACATTATCTAGCTTCTACACTTGGTAGCTCTATGCCAAAACTTATTGCAAGCAAAGCATTATCCAACAAATAATCCAACATTCTAATTCATTCTATTCTGGTTCATTCTACTTCTACATTTTTTTTCCCTATGACCAAATTTATTGCATGAGAAACAAAAACCATTAAAAGATGGGTACCTTTGAGCAATTAGGTTGTTGAATAGGAATCCTTCCAGTATTGCTCCTTTGGTTCTTGATCTGTTTATTATTGCCTTGAGTCTTCCTTTGAGCAGGAACTGAAATCTGAACTGAGAAGGAGACAAAAGACTAAGTCTTTTCAGAATATATCTCTCAAGAAACCCTAATCCAAGCTCACAAAGAAGCTCAAGGAAAAAAGCTTCAAACTGTCTCAAGAACTGCATAAAACAGAAAAAGCATACTGCTTTTATGATCAAACTGTCAAGCCTCTAAAAATAGGCTGAATCCGCTTTAAGAGCTAGAAAAACACCTTATCTCTCCAAGATGAGACCCAAATCCGACCAAGAGGAAAAGTCAACAATAATCTGCTAAAAATAGCAAGAAATCATAAAACAATTTATAAAAGATTGCTTTACGATTCTGCTTTACAGGATTGCAAATTTTACAATTTATCTATTTTTGCAATTAAAAGATTATAAAATCTTTTTGCAAAAGAATTACATTCTTATCTCCTCATACAATGCTTTGATTTTTTCCTAAAAAATAATAAAAATATCAATACATATCATCCTCACATCAATATCTCCAATTGATTTCTCTAAAATCAATTAAAACAAAACCCTAAGTAGAGTGATATTAACTTAGGTCATAAGATATTTACCATTATACCCTCATTGTTTTCTCATAAAAACAATAAAGCTAGGATACTCAAGGTTCTAATTTTCTTTAAGGCACAAATGTGAATGTAACTCAAGCCTTAAAGACTTCAAACATAGTCAACCTAGGCATTTGAATTCGGCCCCTCTCAAATATTAGCATTCAAACTTTTGAATAAACACAATGCAAAGATTACCCTAATTCAAATTAACCCACATGCTATTGATAAACATGAATATTCTAGATAATTATGATGTTAGCTCGAATTAGGGCATGAAAAAAACAAGGTCAAACCCTAAATCATTTCATTTTGCACTCATCACTTGGAAAAAAATGAGCTCTGCCTGAGAGAACCCGCTGCCATGATTGAGCTTGATCTGAACTCGTGTGCTTTGAGGAACTTCAGTTTTTCCTTCTGACAGTCGAAACTTCATCTGGGTAAGCTTGATTTTCTTTGTTATTATGGCTCTTTACCATTCAAAAATAGGAAAATCCATTAAGGCCGCAGCTTCTTCATGTTTATCTCTGACTTTTCCTTACATTCCTGTGCTCTTTCTCTTCACTGACCGACTTGTATGAGCTTGAACTCAAACTTCTACCTGGAAAACTCCATGAAGGAACTCACTCGAGGGTAAGCTATTTGTTTATAGCTTCCATGGATTTTAATTATTGTTCATTCTGGCCTTGTGGCCGTGGCTAGCACAACCTCTAATACCTTTGCTTTATACTTTATGTGTTCATATTTACTATTTCTATGCTCTATTTCTACTATAAGAGCTCGACTGCCATTTTGAGAGCTCAAACTCTTGGTTTCTGGAAGCTCTGTGAAGCTCTTGGCCATAGCTTCTTGTCTCCCACAAGCAACAATGGTAAATCCTTGCTCTTTACCTTTTGGAATCTCTATGTAAAACAAAAAGCTTATGAATTCTCATCTTTTAATTATAAATCTTTGGCCATTACACGGCCACGCCATGTGTATCTCAGGGAAGGCACTTTTTAGAGCCTTTAGGCTCGACCCAAAACAAGAATCTCCTCTCTTTCCACAGTTGAGAACAAAACCCAATATGGGTATCATGAAAATAGAAGGAAAACAAGCATTCTCTAAGCCTGAAGCCTGACCCATCATAAGAAATTCTCACATGGGTTAACACTGCAATTGTATTTTCTATATTTTAAAAGCAAACCCCAAACATGGGTATTCGGGAAAAAAAAAATATGCATTGTACATTCAAATTATAAGCTCGACCCAAGATGGCTTGTGCTCCACTTTGATAGTTTGTTGAAAAGAAAAACTCACATGGGTAAGCTAGAAATATATCTGTTTGTCTTTAATATATTCATATGAAAATTAGATCAACCACCATTGTTTCTTTTGCACTTTCAGTTGCAAAACTTAGACTTGGCATTTGTTACTAAAACTAGGCTCGACCCCTCTCTTATTTCTGAATTTTGCTTGCAACTCGTAGCGTTATCCCCGTACTCCTGCATTTGTCTCTTTGTGAAGAAAAGAACCACAGGTTCATGGATGCTGGAAATGTATATACTATTTGCATTACTTAAATATCGACTTCATGCTATTTTCCTTTGCACTCAGAATTGTTCCTTTTTGGATTCCTTAACTCTACCATACAACAACTCTTGCTTTCTGTCTTTGTACTTCAGATTTGGTAATTAAACAATTAATGAGCTCGCTTTTGTTTAGTGACCACACATACCCTGATGGAATAGTGGCATCAATACTCTTCAGACCACTGTTATGCTTCCTCTTTATTGACTATCCTTGAAGAAACATAGGATGAACAACTTCTTGATTTTATTTTGGATTTATGTAGAAATTTAAATAAAAACAATGTAGCTCTATGGACTGCACCTTACCTTATTATTTCAGTGCATAACAAGTGCATGATTAACATTTCAGAAACACCTTCCATTAAGAATTGCTATCATTTCTTGTCATTTTGGAACAAATATTTCCGCATTATAATTCTCAATGTTGCATTTACTTATCAGCCAACCTGGAACTAACTATTCATTATCATTTGAATGCAATATCATTTGATGAACCGAACCTGATATATGATCATGATGAACAAATAATGTTTCATAAAGAACGTGAACCATACAACAATGTTTGATATAAATGTACTCAGTTGAATTAATTGAGCGAGTTAAACTCACTGTTCACCTGTAGCTTTTAGAAACATTTTGACTACTATGAGCGAGCAGTTGGTTTGAAAGACGAACCATGTTCTACTCTTTTGATTGTATATTTACTTTCACGATGAATATGATGGTTGCAATATCCTTCTCAGCCCACTTATGATGTTTGCGGGGCAGCATGCCGAGCTCTACCCTTGTCAGAGCCCATTTTTCTCCACATGCTTGGGTTTTGAGATAATGATCAGCTTCGTGATTTTCCCTATACCTACACAAGGAAACAAACAATGTTAGCATAAAAACAAGATACAATGATCATATTGTTGTTTCTCCTTCAGCTCATTTCTTATGTACTTCTTGATTGTTTCAATGTACGATTGATAGTAGGCTGCACTATTGTTGGTGACTCATATAGGTTTCTTCATAATCGGAGCCTCTGATATCTCCCTCTTATCTCTTACAGGTCAACGAAACTCGAGAAGACAAAGGTGCACCATTCATCTTCCTTTAAATGCACCACTATCACTTAATGAATAATGATAAAAATTCAAAACAACACTCAAACATAATCTGCAATTGCACCTTAAGATATAACAATGTTCAGCTAGCTCCACCAATCAAGTTGTGGTGAAAAATTGGCAACATTTTGGTGATTTCCGCTAAATGCTTGCTTGCTAAGCATAGATCAGTGGCCTTAAAACACCCCATTGGGCGTGAAGTCAAATCTACCCCTTCTTGAAACTCAGAAACTTGAATAGCAACACTCCAAACAATAGCAAAAGAAAAAAATAGGGAATCGAAAGTAAACTAAGAGGCCCTAATGGCCAACAAAACATGCACAACAGCACTTAGGGAAAACAAGACTACTGAAAGTAAATTTGCAGAACACACTTATTTGCAATACTATTCTACGCTAACCAATGGAAAAGGTACTTAAACAAAATCATTTATGGGTTTTGAAAAGTAACTGCCTCTCCTAATTAACCGAGGATACTTTGCCAGCTCACAAATTTGATGAAAAATGAAGACACTTCCTACCCATTGTTGTATTGCAAATTGTAAATTATAATCAAAGGCATAAATCATGCAAATCCAATCAAGCATACCTCTAGATTTCCCAGAATGAATAAGTGGGGTTTGCTACTCCTCGACTGCAACCTCATTTTTAGGTATGCTAGAAATTATTCAGATCATGCCAACATCCCTGGCTAGATCTTTGATGGGACAACCTTTCAAAAGGATGAAGCCTGAACTTGTACCACTGGTTCTTTACTGGCTATTGTTACCTACTATCTCCATCTCATCTCTCTGATGAGGATCATTTGAAAACATATCACCCAACTTTGCGCAAAACTCATCAATTATATTAGCGTACAAGTCCTTGTGAGGCCCATCATTATGTTATGTATTCATAAGAGGCTTTGAGGTGTCCTCCTGACTACTTCCTTGAAAACTTGAAAGAATATCAAGACCCTTACCTTGGATGATAGTGTTAGGCCTTTGCTTAGCTTGACTTTGTTCTATTCCAGCTATTGCACCAGGTTCATCGGGGTTCTGGCATTTGATAACCATGTTATCTTCACTTCTTCATGAATAGATCAACACCTTATCATTGAAATATTCATGGCTTTACTGATCAAAACTAGATGGCTTTGTTATTTCACATACATTATCTTCATCATTACTAAAAAATAGAGGAAGTTCTTCAAATAAATTGGTCAAACCTTGAGTTTGGACACCCTCTTTTGTCTCCTCAAGCTGCTGCTCCAAACTTTCTCCTTCAAAAGGTGAGTGTTTGGCATCTAAGTTTGAAACAAAAGCTTTGAGGTCGTCCCAAACGTGTCTTCTTCCCTCTCATTTTCAATTATTTGTGGAAGAGGATTATTTTCTTCATCACTACAGCTCTTCTGAGGTATCAAAACATTAGAACTTTGAACTTCTTCCTGTTGCTCTAGAGTTGGTATGGGTGTAATATGAGAGGTGCTCACTTTGTTATCCACAAAGAACGATAATCCATTGAACAAATCAGGAAGGACTTGAGAATTGTCACTTGTTCTTTGATCTAGAATATGTTGTTCTTCAAACACAACCTCCTCTACCTCTCGCAGCAATTGCTCCTGAAGCTCTGGGTCTTCTTTAATGTTGTACCAACTAGAGACTTCAAAATGATCATCAATATTCTATTGCTCCAATGAACCAATCTTCTCCATACATGCGACATTCTTAGGTTCTGCTGAGAAAATGGAGCAATCAGCAAAAACTTCCTGCTTGGTATGCTATTGATCCTTTGAAAAGTTTTTACCATTTTCCACAAAACAAGGCAACTCATTAGTGAAAGCATGAAAGGACTCATCAGTAGAAGACTTCTCTCATTCAATATTTTGCTGTTCTAACCGATATTCCTCCATAGCTATATGCAATAAATTTATTCTTGTAGCTTCTTCTTTCATGGTGAATGATGAGTCATTTTTTGAGTCAATAGGTCTGTCCTCAATAGTGACAGGACAATCAGAATTATCTGGCTGGGAAACTTGTGGGATTTTTGGAGTTTCCTGGAGGAAAGGAGGTTGTTTCCTAATGGACTGGTCTCAAATGCTAACAGGATGACTATAGTCATTTCCCTCGACTTGCAAGGGATGATGGTTTTGAAAAATCAGGATTTCAAGATTAGGAGGTTGGTTTGGGGAGTTAAAAGCACTATATTGCCTAAAACTTGTGATTTTGACTTTAGGTATGATAGGAGGCTCATCTTTTATAAAACTTGGAAATTTGAACTTACAAACCTCTTCTTGAATAGGATGTTCAGAAATGGCAGGAGTTGTTTGAGCTTCTAACCTTTGACACTGAGCAAGCAGAAGATTTGTTTGTGTGGCTGCCTCTCTCTCTAAATCCTCCTCAAACTGTGCTCTTTAGGTCTCTAGCTCCTGATCATGAAGATAGGCCTGATAAGCCAACTCCTCTTGATGTTGGTTATACTCATACTGCCTCTTGATCTCCTTTAGTTGCTTTGTGAACTCAAGCAATGTACTCTTTATGGTTGCCACTTCCTTCTGTTGGTCTATTTCACTCATTTTCCTTTCATAGTTCAACAATATTTCTCCAAAACTCAAGTCTTCAATGTGTTGGGACTGATTTGGGGAAAATAATGATAGAGATGAAGGTTGAGTAGGGGTGGGTGGGTGGCAATCATAAAAAGTATGTTGGTTTTGAAAAGCCATGGAATTGAAACCAACAGCATGATTATGCTGATATGGTTGATATGAATATGGATACGCAAGAATTTCATGATATGGTGGATGGTATGACATATTATCATGAAGCTTCGACATGCTTGTTTGTATGAAAGCTAAAAACAAGCAAAAAAAAAAAGAATCTTCAAAAGCATACCAGCACTCGATCATTCTGAAACCAAAAAAGGCTTCTCGGAATCAGCATGGTGTGTGATGACTTTTCCTCCAAAGGCTGATAATTCTGATGAGAACACATGACCCTTCAGTATGTGTTCTTTTATGCACTGTTCACACTGGATCTGCTTGAAAATTAGAGAATGGAGTCGCCAGGTATATTGAAAAAGGGCCTCCAAAAGGTTGAATAACTTGTACATACACCAAACAATAGCTTTAAAAGATTAAAACTTCTCTGAAACTAATTTTCAGAGTCCCACCAGGCGTGCCAAAAGCTGTTGTCAATTAGATTTGCACCCTGCTGAATGCAAGATTCAGCAATCTATTGAAACATGGAAACCTTCTTCAGATGTGGGTGATCTGAACGAAGAAGGAATCTCCAGAGTGAGCTAGTTTTTTGAATGATAAATCCTATTCTAAATAATTCTGGGAAAAGGGATAGAAAGATGGACTGAAATCAAAACTTAAAACTAATGATGATTAACTTGTTACTTCTGAAAGAAACCGGATCTACCACTCATAATAATTTCTCTATTACAATAGTTCTCACAATCTCATCGATACATGATTTCAACAATAATTCATATGAAGATTCACAGACATCAAATACATCATACAACCTAAAAACATGAAATCTTGTGCAGAAAACTCATAAAAGTAGGACATTAAGTCTTCAAATTTGAAAACACAAAGGCATCAAACTGCTGTTACCAGTCTTGAGACAAGAAAATGGAAAGAACTCTATTGTATTACTGAAACTGAAAGAGTGTCTATCTGAAACTGAGTACAAAAGGTTCACAAGTTCAAAAATGTGTATGAGCAAGAACTGAAATCTAAACTGAGAAGGAGACAAAAGACTAAGTATTTTCAGAATATATCTCTCAAGAAACCCTAATCCGAGCTCACAAAGAAGCTCAAGGAAAAAATCTTCAAACTGTCTCAAAAAGTGCATAAAAGCAGAAAAAGCATACTACTTTTATGATCAAACTGTCCTCTAAAAATAGGCTAAATCAGCTTTAAAAGCTATAAAAAAACCTTATCTCTCCAAGATGAGACACAAATCCGACCAAGAGGAAAAGTCAACAATAATCTGCTAAAAATAGCAAGAAATCATAAAACAATTTATAAAAGATTGCTTTATGATTCTGCTTTACAGGATTGCAGATTTTACAATTTATCTATTTTTGCAATTAAAAGATTATAAAATCTTTTTGCAAAAGAATTATATTCTTATCTCCTCATACAATTCTTTGATTTCTCCTTAAAAAATAATAAAAATATCAATACATATCCTCACATCAATATCTCCAATTGATTTCTCTAAAATCAATTAAAACAAAACCCTAAGTAGAGTGATATTAACTTAGGTCATAAGATATTTACCATTATACCCTCATTGTTTTCTCATAAAAACAATAAAGCTAGGATACTCAAGGTTCTAATTTTCTTTAAGGCACAAATGTGAATGTAACTCAAGCCTTAAAGACTTCAAACATAGTCAACCTAGCATTTGAATTTGGCCCCCCTCAAATATTAGCCTTCAGACTTTTGAATAAACACAATGCAAAGATTACGCTAATTCGAATTAACCCACATGCTATTGATAAACATGAATATTCTAGATAATTATGATGTTAGCTTGAATTAGGGAATGGAAAAAACAAGGTCAAACCCTAAATCATTTCATTTTGCACTCATCACTTGGAAAAAAATGAGCTCTTCCTGAGAGAACCTGCCACCATGATTGAGCTCGATCTGAACTCGTGTGCTTTGAGGAACTTCAGTTTTGCCTTCTGACAGTCAAAAATTAATCTGGGTAAGCTTGATTTTCTTTGTTATTATGGCTCTTTACCATTCAAAAACAGGAAAATCCATTAAGGCCGCGGCTTCTTCATGTTTATCTCTGACTTTTCCTTACATCCCTGTGCTCTTGCTCTTCACTGACCGACCTGTATGAGCTTGAACTCAAACTTCTGCTTGGTAAACTCCACGAAGGAATTCGCTCGAGGGTAAGCTATTTGTTTATAGCTTCCATGGATTTTAATTTTTGTTCATTTTGGCCTTGTGGCCGCGGCTAACACAGCCTCTAATACCTTTTCTTTATATTTTTTGTGTTCATATTTACTATTTCTATGCTCTATTTCTACTATGAGAGCTCGCCGGCCATTTTGAGAGCTCGAACTCTTAGTTTCTGGAAGCTCTGTGAAGCTTTTGGCCACGGCTTCTTGTCTCCCACAAGCAACAATGGTAAATCGTTTCTCTTTACCTATTCCCATCTCTATGTAAAATGGAAAGCTTATGAATTCTCATCTTTTAATTATAAATATCTTGCCATTACATGACCGCACCATGTGTATCTCAGGGAAAGCACTTTTTAGAGCCTTTGGGCTCGACCCAAAACAAGAATCTCCTCTCTTTCCAAAATTGAGAACAAAACCCAATATGGGTATCATGAAAATAGAAGGAAAACAAGCATTCTCTAAGTCTGAAGCCTGACCCATCATAGGAAATTCGCATTTTTGTATTCTTGTTGTCTCATACAAAATCCTCACATGGGTTATCAATGCAATTGTATTTTCTGTATTTTAAAAGCAAACCCCAAACATGGGTATTCGGGAAATAAAATATATGCATTGTACATTCAAATTATAAGCTTGACCCATGATGGCTTGTGCTCCAATTTGATATTCTTTTGAAAAGAAAAACTCACATGGGTAAGCTAGAAATATATCTGTTTGTCTTTAATATATTCATATGAAAATTAGCTCAGCCACCATTGTTTCTTTTGCACTTTCAGTTGTAAAACTTAGACTTGGCATTTGTTACTAAAACTGGGCTCGACCCCTCTCTTATTTCTTCATTTTGCTTGCAACTCGTAGAGTTATCCCCATACTCCTGCATTTGTCTCTTTGTGAAGAAAAGAACCACAGGTTCATGGATGCTGGAAATGTATATACTATTTGCATTACTTAAATATCGACTTCATGCTATTTTCCTTTGCACTCAGAATTGTTTGTTTTTGGAGTCCTTAACTCTACCATACAACAACTCTTGCTTTCTGTCTTTGTGCTTCAGATTTGGTAATGAAAATAGTTAATGAGCTCGCTTTTGTTTAGTGACCACACATACCCTGATGGAATATTGGCATCAATACTCTTCAGACTAGTGTTATGATGCCTCTTTATTGACTGTCCTTGAAGAAACAGAGGATGAACAACTTCTTGATTTTATTTTGGATTTATGTAGAAATTTAAATCAAAACAATGTAGCTCTATGGACTGCACCTTACCTTATTATTTCAGTGCATAACAAGTGCATGATTAACATTTTAGAAACACCTTCCGTTAAGAACTGCTATCATTTCTTGTCATTCTGGAACAAATATTTCTGCATTATAATTCTCAATGCTACATTTACTAATCAACCAACCTGGAACTAACTGTTCATTATCATTTGAATGCAATATCTGTTCCCTCACAGTCTTGGGCTTTGACCTGTCACTCTTCATGCATTTTTATGCTCTACTTAATAAACTGTTTTGTAAATATGTTTTCTCTTAAGATGAAAATTGAAACAAATCCCTTCATGAAGGCATAATGTATGCCTGTTCACTGTCCTTGGTTGTGAAAGAACATTGATGAACTGAACCTGATATACGATCATGATGAACAAATAATGCTTCATAAAGAATGTGAACCATACAACAATGTTTGATATAAATGTACTCAGTTGAATTAATTGAGCGAGTTAAACTCACTGTTCACCTGTAGCTTTCAGAAACATTTTGACTGCTATGAGCGAGCTCTTGGTTTGAAAGACGAACCCTATTCTACTCTTTTGATTGTATATTTACTTTCTTGATGAATATGATGGTTGCAATATCCTTCTTAGCCCACTTATGATGTTTGCAGGGCAGCATGCCGAGCTCTACCCTTTTGGGAGCTCATTTTTCTCCACATGCTTGGGTTTTCAGATAATGATCAGCTTCGTGATTTTCCCTATACCTGCACAAGGAAACAAACAATGCTAGCATAAAAACAAGATACAATGATCATATTGTTGTTTCTCCTTCAGCTCATTTCTTTTGTACTTCTTGATTGTTTCAATGTACGATTGATAGTAGGTTGCACTATTGTTGGTGACTCATATAGGTTTCTTCATAATCGAAGCCTCTGACATCTCCCTCTTTTCTCTTACAGGTCGATGGAACTCGAGAAGACAAAGGTGCACCATTCATCATCGACCATTGGCCAAAACAGGCAATGATGATTATGTCGTTTACTTATGTGATTTTTATTTCACATCTTCCATAGTGTAGTGTACTATTAATGGTGCATTGTGACAGTCACATCCACGTCTTGTGTGGATATTTGATTTCATCTTTATTCTTTTCATTTGAAAAGAAAATGCATTTCAATGCATGTTGTAATATCATTCTGATTCTTGCAATCAAATGAAACTATGTAAATATGAATTATTCCATGAAATAAATGAAAGCATTCTAGAATGCTCTGTTATTTATATGCTCAATTCAGTACTTCATTTAATTCTGGAACATCTGAATAGCACCCTAAAATTCTGATTCTTCCTTTAAATGCACAACTACCACTTAATGAATAATGATAAAAATTCAAAACAACACTTAAACATAATCTGCAATTTCACCTTGAGATATAACAACGTTCAGCCAACTCCACCAATCAAGCTGTGGCAAAAAATTGGTAACACTAACACAATTAATTTCTAATCATCCAATTAGTAATGCATATCTAGCTGCAACAATAAACCAAAGCATAAAAGGAATCATAACATCTCATAACACATTGACACCAGGATTTTTACGTGGAAAACCCAAACTGGGAAAAACCACGACGAGGATTAACTCACAATTTATTTAACCAGTTACAAGATACTATAAGATTCACTACCAGGACACATTGTCCTTGAAAGGATCACAACCTGAATACAAAATGGCTTACTACCAAGATACAAAAAGTATGGCTGACTACCAAGAGATGACTTGAAGAAGTACACCTTCAAAGTATTGAGATCAGTTTTGGTTAAGCTCTGGAAAATCAAAATCCTACTCCAGTTGCAGGTATACAATAATTATCAACATCTTCGCACTATAACACTTCTCACATAGCTCGCATCACTGTTCTTTATCTATTCATCATACAAACAGACACACACTCTTGTTTTATAAATATATACAACTATATCTTCATTCATCAATTAGGTTAGCCTAATTAGATGTGAACATACAAAATTCAAAGTGACTTGTTGGCCCAATTCAAAAAATATTTTTAGTGCACAAAACAAAATGTATCAAACACAAACTAGGTCAACCCAAACCTAATAAGGAACACTTTAAACATTCATAAGATAAGTAGTTATTAACTCTATTGTCCAACATAATTTTGAACTTTTGTCATTTAGAGATCTCAATCGGATCAACCAAAGTTACTAAAAGCTTGTTCTTAGCTATAATTGATATTCCTGAGCAACATATCAAAAATCCATAGAATTATCTTTTACCGAGAGAATTTCTGAATCAAAATACTGGATCAGTATATATACACAATTTACTTAGCCAGTTACCAAACAATGTTGGCATCAATGACAACAAACCCGGAGGTCACCTTCTTCATTCTTCCAATAGTACTTTTGTTGAAACCTTGTTGAATCAAACATTTTTCCAATCTTGCATACCAAGCTCTAGGAGCTTGCTTCAAACCATACAAAGCCTTTTTCAATTTGTAGACCATATTTGGTTGATCTAACAGTTGGAATCCTTCTAGTTGTTCCATGTAAACTTCTTCTTCTAACTCACCATTCATAAATGCAGACTTCACATCCATCTGGTAAACATTAAAATCCTTATGAGAAACAAATGCCAAAAATATTCTAATAGCTTTTATTCTAGCCACTAGAGCAAAAGTCTCCTAGAAATCTAAACCTTCCACTCGTGAGTAACCTTTATACAGAAGCCTTGCCTCGTTTCTTGCTACTCCATTCTCATTCAATTTGTTTCTAAAAACCCACTTACTTCCAATTATGGTCTTGTTTGTTGGTCTAGGACCCAATTCCCAAGTTTTATTTTTCTCAATTTGCATAAGTTCCTCTTTCATATCTTTCATTCAATGTTCATCTTTACATTCCTCACTCACTATCTTAGGCTCAACTTCAAAAAGTAGGCAATAATTTACCTCAACTTCAGTAGATTTGTTTCTTGTCAATACACCTTTCCTCTTGTCTCCAATGATTTGATCTTTTGAATGATTCTTTTGGACATACTTAGTGGTTTTAGGAACCCTTTTAAAAGCTTCTTCTTCTTCATTCTACACTTCCTATTCTTCAACAACATTTTCTACTTCTCTGTAGTCAATTTCATATGATACAATCCATCAACTTCAATTGCATTCTTCAATGCTTCATCAACCTTGACATTTGTGCTTTCTACAACCTTTCTCAGCCTTTTATTGTAACATTTGTAATCTTTGCTTCTAGTAGAGTATCCAAGGAAAATACCTTCATCACATCTAGCATCAAAATTTCATAGATTTTCTTCATCCCTTTTGATATGACTGTGTGCAAGTGAATTTTCCTACCCTAAGATGCAAAAACTAAAATAATGCAATTGAAGAAAAACACCAACAAACACTCAAGATTGGGGCTGAGATGAATTCAAACAAAACACAAGAAAATGGAACCTTTTACCTTGTTTGAATTGATGACTTTGGTTGGCCCCTTGATTGCTTGAATGTGTGCTCCTTTGGAAAAATAACATAAAACCTAGCTCTAAATGATGGTGATGAGATGGTGAATGTAATGGAGATTGTGGGTATTGTGGAGAATGCAAGGTGTGAGCTCAATGGTGCTGCAACAATGGAGTTTGGATGGCTTGAGTGCTTAGATGCTTTGTTGATTGCTTAGTTGCTTGAATGCTAAAGTGGATTGATTGCTTGATTGATTGCTTGTTGGTTGCAAAATTGGCTAGATCCAAATGAGGGAAAATTCCACCATTTTTAGGGAAACTTCCTCTAAGCAAATGAAGGGGCCAAATTGAGCCAAGGTAGACAAGATCAAGGGCTAGGGTGAGTTGAGAAATCACAAGCCCTCACATTTTGACATGTGGTAGGTGAGATGGAAAGAAGAGATGACATGGACATGACATGGAGGTACTACATGGTACCATCGGATTTGGAAATATCTCCTCATAAAGGAGATCCTTATCCACATGTGGTTGAGGGGACATGTGAAGAATTAAAAATTCCTCAAATATCCACATGGGGATGAGAGAAAGAATTAAAAATTATTTGAAATGCATTGGGGGATTAAATGTGAATTAAAAATTCACATGGAGAAAGGGGCACCTTCTCCAAAAGGAGAAAGTATTTAATAAGGTTGACTTAGTACATATGCCATAAATGGCATGGAGATTAGGTTGACCTAATTAAGTGATTAAGGTTGTGCAAATGAATGATTAGATGATTAACGACATATTAGAGGCAAGTGAGAGATTATGGAGGATGTGATCCTAATGATGATTATGGGTGAGCACATCCTAATCACAGATTAATTAAATTAACTTGGATTAGAGAGGATTATGGAGGATGTGACATGAGGAGAGAGAAAAAGGGATGAATTAAAAATAGATTTAATTCATAAAAGGAAAAGTGACTAAATTAAATAAATTGGGGTATTTATTTAATTTAGAGAGGAAAAAGGGATAAGGTATTTAATTGATTTATTAAATACCTTAGGGACATTAGAATAAGGGCAATATTAATAAAATAATAAATTATTTAATTAATACGGATGAGGGATGTGGGACAAAGGAATAAAAGGTGGTGAATTTGACCATATGAGGGTGGTCAAATTCAGGTGTCTCCATTTTTCCCCTCTTCAAAATACTGTTAGAATAATAGTGTTTCAAAGAAAAATAAAATACAGATGATTCAATAGAAGAAAAGGATGTTAGACAATGCCCCAGTGTCATAGGGAAGACCGAGTGCAGGAAAAGTTGTGTAGGCTATCTAATCATAAAAAAATGAAGGAGAATGTCTTGGTGTTGTAGGGAAGTGGATAGGATAGAAGAATGGAGGAAAATGGCAGGGTATGCTCCCTCGAGAGGGTTGATGGGGAAGAAAAGGGGCCCGAGGTGACTTTTCAATATGGAGAAACAAAGGGTACCATGCGATAGAGCATGAAAAACCATGAATACTGGCTTGTGAACAGAGGAAAATGGACAAACGGGGTACAAATGGCAGCTCACGGAAGAAAAGGGGTGAATGAATTAATAAAAGGTTAAATAAAGGGTAAAATATTACCCAAAATTTAAAAGGCTAAATAGGTGCAAAAAACAAAAATTATAAATAGTAAATTTGAAAAATTACTATTTACCTTTTGCACACTTGGTAGTTGACTAGACAAGAGAGAGAGAAAGAGTGATGATGATGGCTGATGGGAGCAGTAATGAGGGATTCATGGATGATGAGCTCATCCATCGGGGCGAGGAGCTATGCCAGTTTGACTACTACCGAGTAGTACCTGTTGACGCCAAAATTTGACGAGGTAACAGTGCCTTATGGGAAACTCAGTTCAAGGGGGACCCTTTGCGCCGAACTGAGTGACCTCCGGGTTTTAAAGAAGCCGACTTCTTCTATAATGAGTTTTTGGAAAGGGAAAATGAAGCAGATATAATAAAGCAAATTTAAATCTAAGGCGATGCGCCAAAGCTTTCTGATAGGCACGATAAATCATAGACTTGAGGGCCTAAATGTTATTGCTATGTTCCAAAACATCAGAAACTTAAAACTATAGCATAAACAATTCATTTAATTGACATAAAAGTATCGCATACATTCTCACTGCTAAGAAGAGTCATTAAGACATGGTTTAGGTAAGCAAGTTTGTATTCAATGCATAGAAGTCCCTTCAAATGAAATGCTTAAGACCATAAGAAGCACAGTTTACAGTTTAAACAAAACATGAAAATAGAAAGGCCGAACAATAGGCACAGTCTGAAAGTTTCTTGTGAATAAACATGCAAAAGAGGCCTGGTGTCTCTTGCTAAAAACCAATATTCTTTCTAAAATCTTGGACCCTTGTCATCTTGACAGAGAGAGTATATATAGCTGGAGAGAAAAAATTCCCACCGCTTTGGAAGCTGTAACAGAAAAGATTCTCAATCTCCTGCAATGATGCCCGAATCAGAACATTCCCAATGCCGTTATAACAGCAATCAATTAGAACCTAGCATCCAGTTGATTGGTTGCAGGCGTGCCCTTTGTAATGATGGTAGCGGTTCGAACCAAGCCTCGAGGTGACAAGTGCCATCTACCGCCTCAGAGAACTATGACGACCAGCGCCTGATAACACAAACCCGCTTTGCCAGCCCACAGCCTGCTTCGATGATCAGTGAAAGGCACGCGGCAGCACGTCGCGGCCCGAATGAAAACTCCTCCTTTAGCTGCCGAAAGATTGCGAAGAAGCGACACGTGTTCGAAGGGTCAAATGCTATGCTGAGGTGGGGAGGAAGCTGTGTGAACTAGATCCGAAAGATGCTTGGCAGCGTTTCAGAGCCCGCTGCGTTTTATCTCCTTACTGTATTGAAAAGGCTGCAAAATTCTGCCATGTGGCTGAAGGTAGGGCCCGCCGTGAAATAGAGAAGGCCAGCAGAAATGTTTTGCAGTCGGCAGCTGCATATTTTATCCCCGCAAGGAAAGCTTGCGATACGCCGCCACGTATCGAGATGTGGGCCCCTCTGAAAATCTTAGGAGTGCTGGACCATTGTGGAAGGCATAGCGACCCGAAGAAAATATAAAACAACAAAATAAGAATCCCTATGGGTGAGACACGTGGACGCCCAGCGCAGCACTTCAGGACCCGAAAGGGAAGCCACTAGCCCAAGCTGCGAAGTGAAAAATGCGCAAGGGGGAAGATCAAAATCTGCCGGGAAGCTGAACAACTTGGAGACGCACAGGCCGGTACACGAATATCAACAAAAGGAACCCGAAGGGAGCTGTTGAATCTTATTTTAACAGCTTTTGGCGACTATCAGGGGCGTTTCGGATAAGGAAAGAAGAACCCAAAAACTCTCTGGTTCTACAGACCAGAGCCTTCATCTATAGGGCAAACGAAATCATTAGAGTTTGGAAAGTGCAGCCTGCAAAGGCGACCATTCACTTTCGGATGGCTTTGCCATGCTGCGCAAATTCTCTTGTGCCCCGCAGAGGTTAATAGCTTCCTTGTGAGGCAGCACCTCTGGTAAGCTGGTGCTTGCTTGGATATGGAAAAGTAACTGGGAGAGTGGATGAATGACCGCCTCGATATCTGCTGCCGTTGGGGGGCTGCCGAAATCTTTGAACACCTCCGGATCATTCTCTTTCTGTTGAATAACCTCTGTAATCTGTGCAGCCGTGGCAATAGTGCCATCCTCAAGGAATGGAGACGGCAATCCCAATTTGCCCAAGTCAGAGAAACTTCCCCAAATACCGTCTAGCGCCTTGTTTAGAAAAGCTGCCGCTGCCTTAGTACGCTGGAAAGCAGAGTGACAATGAATGAATTTATTTGCCGTTTGAGCAGCGGTGTCCCGATCTTCGATACCCACCCCGACAAGGATCTCGTTCGAGACAGAGTATAGCTTATTTAGCAAGTCCCTTGCCTCAGGAACCTTTTCCAGGATGAAACGAGGGAACTGCTCCATTGCGTCGTGGGCTTCCTGATTGAGTCTTAATGCCTTGTCGATGAACCAGAGGATAGGCTGCAGATTTAGGCAGAAAGTTTTGATTTTCTCCTAGTGAGAAATGTACAATTGCCTGATTAGTGGAATGATATCGGGCTGGGCAGGGGTAGGTAACACAGAGGTTTTTAGCGAAGAAATTTCTGCTTCCCTTGAAATCAGGGCCTCAACCAATTCAACCTTCTTCTTTTTCTCGGCCGCCAACTGCTCTGCATAGCTGTTCATTTCTTTATTCCAAGTTTGTTCAGCTCGAGAGTGGTTAGCCGATTGCTCTTCTAACGAAGCTTTTGTCTCTCGGAGCTCACCTTCTAGCTTGGTCCTTGTTTCCCGGAGCTCTTCTCCCAGTTTAGTCTTTAGACCTTTGAATTCGGCCTCTTTCTCCTGTGCCTTTTGCTGATACTGTTCTTGTAGGCGCTCCACCTCCTCACCTTTCTCTACCATCTTTTGACTGTACTCGAGGCGGAAACGTTCAAGCTCCCCTTCCATCGACTATAGGCTCTGTTGCGATGCTTGGTTTTGGTTTTGTAATTCTTTTAATAAGACAGGGTCGGCTGCTTGGGTCTTCGCAACTTCGCTCTGAAGCCTGTTTCTCTCATTTTCTGCTGTTAGCGCCCTTTTTGTCATTCGGGCGATATCCGCCTCTAAGGATTTTTCCTTTGCCTCTAGAAAGCTCACCCTGTCCTTGGCTGCCTTGAGCTGTTCATCCTTCTTCTTTAACTGGCGACCAGTCTTTAGGAAGTTCGAAGTGACCACCTGTTGTGTCTCCTCCATGATTTCGACTTTATCTTGTGGCTGGGCTACCTTCATGTCAAGTCCGACAGCATAAATCTCGTAGTCCTCGGGTTGCATTTCTCCCTGGGGCTTGCTTATCCTCAGGTACATAGTTGCAAATTTCAACTCTTGGCGGGCCTCGTCATACAAAGCCTGTACTCTCAGCTCGGCGGGGGCATTATCATCCTTCGCTTTACGTTGCCTCATTCTATTTGTGCGCGCCTCCTTTCCACAATCTATCTGTGCTATGAACTCAGCTGGTGATGAAACCAGCCCACCTGTGAAAGGGACACCAGAAGGCAGGGCATAGGGATAGGTGACTTTCATAGGTGCACGCATTTGCTTTTTCTGGAGGGTAACCGTTTGCGGGGAAAAGTGTGGCACATTCCACAGCCTGGCCTGAGGATTCTCAGCAGGGCTAAACATTTGCAGCGGCTGAATTGGAGGTTCAGTTGTAAGGCCCATTGGCCGAGGGAACAGAGTTGCTTGCCTGTGTATCGGCTTGTTGCGATGGGAAGGGATCTGTAAGCATCTCAGAAAAAGAGTGGGGGCCAATAGGAGGAATATTTTCTGAAAGCGAGGTGAGGAAAGTCTGGGCGGCAGCAGCAGGCGTAAGCATGCTCGAAGGAGTAATTATAAATGGTTGGGCTTGTGAATACTGGGCAAATCCAACAGAAAAGGCTGGACCAGAAGCAAAGGGTGGAGGGCTCAGACTAATGGCAGGAGTTGCGGACAGAGCAGGGGCAGATGCAAAAGAATGAGATGTAAAAGAGGAAGGAACGAAAAGTACCTGCTGACTGGTCGGCGGTGGCTCCGGGATCATTCGGGACTCGCCAGTAAACTCCGGCATTTGACTAGTATCGGGTGCTTCTCCTCCGACGGGTTCATGTGAAACCGACCCGATAACATTTTCAGTACGTTGCCTTTTCGCGAGTGGACGCTCACTAGCTTTAGCAGTCGGACCCTTTTGCTGAGGTGTTAGTCTGACTGGTTTAGTGGCCCATGTGCGTGTAAGTGAGCCCTTTGATATGTTAAAGCGCACATTAGTGCCCACATAGGCGGCGTGCTCGGAGGCATCGCCTCCCTGCGTTGATACTGTCGTTTCTTCCTCCTGCTCCTTAGATCCCTCTGCTTCACTTCTGTTAGCACTAGAGATCGGGCTGGGATGACCCTCATCCCACCATCTTTCAAATTCCTGATCCTCCTTCACTTGATTATAAGGAGCCTTCAACTGTGCTGTTTCCTGGCGGTACCTCCAGAAAGCTCTTATTTTTTCATCACCCCATTCCTCGTCCACTTTCAATTTGTTATACATGGTGCGCTCCATCAGAAGGTTGTCCCTAGCCACAACCACTGGAAAGTAGAACTTGTGCCATGGGCCCCTGGTATTCGACGTAGGGACTTGTGCTAACTCAACAAAATTCTCATCTTTACCAGTCCGGAAATTACGCCGCTTCTCCCAGTATGGTCGGGGAACATGTGTAACATTCATGTGTGGCTCGGGTAGATCATTGAAAGGGTTGTAATCCCACTTATCGTTTACTAGTACCAACCCTAGCTGTGCCAGTTTGTGCTCTAGCAACTCGTGCGATTGCTTTTTAACAAGCGTTATTGATTTGAAACTCTTCGGGCAAGTGAAGAATCCCTTCTTTTTGACACTATCGCGGCTACAGAACATGAAATGAACGATGCACACCTGCCGAAAAACTTCCAACGTGAGCACTCTATCGGTGACGCAGGCCGGGAGCAGGAAAGGTTTACCAATAAAGCCCCGCATTCAAAGGATTGTGAAATCCTTGCCCAAGAACTAGTCACAAGCGAGGTTGTAGCTTTACAGAAATCCAGTCTGCTCAGTGTTAAGCCGGACAATATCACCTTCTCCAATCAAATCATTCAGGACCGGGGCTATGAAATAGTCCGCGAAGGCATAATAGTCATATGTTGCGGAAAGGTAGGGTGTCTATGTAGACACCGGCTTTCTTTTGTTCTGCTCATCAAAAATTGATAGAGGGACAAACCGGGCAAAGAAATCTGGATTCTGGTGCAGGAACATGTGGACCAGGTAGGAAAGAAATCAAAATTTCTTCTCCGCCTGATAATTCTCTATTTGCTGTATCATTTCTTCAACCATGAACTCAGCAAAATCATACCAGAAATGTTCACGTTGTTTGCGAAACTGCATCGCAGGGCCTAGCTGAAAAGCCTCAATCTTTTCATCGGAGTCTCGGCCGCAAACAAATGCCAGCATGGAGATGGGGTCCTGGAGGTCATCGCGGAATGAACCACGCGATAATGGGATACTCGGTGCCTTAGCGGAGGCAACACCCTTCTTATTAGTTTCTTCTAGCAAGAACTCGGAGCTGGTTTTCATCTTTTTCCATATTTTTTCCCTTTTGCTTGGGCGGAAATGCTCGATATTCTCTTTTCTCCTTTTGGGATCAGGGATACATAACATATGCCAGATGGCCTCTGGGCTGATCTGAACCCTTAAATTGCGACCTTCAATGCAGTGGGTATCTGGGTTGTAGCGTTGAACAGCCGCGTCGACCACCTCCGGGCAATAGTGCACCAGTGGGACCATGTATTGTGGAAGACCGCTAAGCCAGACTCTGTTTGCCGTGGCTTGGTCTGCCTTTGACGCTGATAACCTTGCACAAGCTGCCTCTCTGAGAGATTTAGGGTTCTTGGCAAGCTTTGGGTCGTAGATATTAGCCCACTTTTCCATAACCTTTTTCGGGTTATTCCACTCTTTCGGTCTCTCTAGCTCCTCTGTGTTTGCTCTTCTTGTCTTCGCGGGTATACCTGGAGTTGCATATGCTACATCGTCAAACACGTATACCTCGTCCGAGGAACGAATAGCCATAAATAGGTCCTGGCTGATCTCTTCTTGTATCGGCTGAGCTGAAGATTCCGACATCTTTCTTTCGTTGCAGAACTTGTAAGCTTCTTGGCTTATGAATACACTGCGCTGGATATACAGATAGAAAACACTTTGCACCCTCCTTAGCTTTTGTGAAAAGACTTTGAAAAACCAAGCATTTTCATGCAATAATAGCAACTTTCCAAAGGTGGTAGGCGAAAGCAGGCCTTTTGCATTTAATTTGGCATGTACCGTTAACCTGGCAACTTCGTGCAAGACGAACTGATTGCTACTCCGAGGTGGCCGGATTTCATCATTACTTTCAAAAGCTCGTGTGATACGCCCTGATCTCCTTGGAAAATGAGCCTGCAACTGGCTTTCTCACCTTGTGTTAGCATGTACCGGCATTTAATATCTGGCTGGAATGATTACGCCAAGCAAACGATCACGACCTGAAAAGATACGAGGATCGCCTTGGGTTCCGGGATGCGTTTGAGATATGACACAATTGCATACGGCCATACGTCCCTTCACCAACAAGTGCCACATTTTTAATGCTTACTTAATTAACTCCATTTAATTAAGCACGCCTAGAGCTGTGCTATCGTGCATGTATCAGCCCAAAACGTGAGCAAACGCAGACTCGGCCTTTGAGATTGCAACTAGTATACATCACGTTTCTTACAGGCGGATTGGCATATGTCTTGTCAATTTTTCTATAAATAGCCCAGTGGAAAGCAAACAAACATACTTAGCTTTTTGGAGTGATAGGTCAGTAGCAGATTGCTTTGCAAGTCTTTTCATAGGTTAGGTGGTGAGCCGACTCGGCGTTATTTCAGCAGTCTTAGGGATAGTGTCAGGGGAAATGGATACCCCAATTCGTCTTACCTCATTCAAATCACAGACGGCGTTTGTAGGCGAGATCTCTACCAGAAGGCTCAAAAGAATGACGAAGAACAAGCACTCTCTTGCTCTGGTAGCCATGAAGTGGGTCCTAGGCAAGGACTGCGTTGAATATGAAGACAAGCATAGGGTGAACACCGACGTGTGTTCGCACTTTGTAGCGTCCATGCTGGACATTTGCGTCCCCCGGCCTCTTATCTTGAAGCTGGTCAAGGAGATCTTCCCGAAGAAGTACCTGAACGGGCTTGGCGAGGTTGTCACACACGCCGCGTATGGGATAGGTCTGCCATCAGCCAGCGACCTACGTCGCTATATTGAAGAAGAAGCTGTTGTGGCTTGGCTACCATTTCTTAGCGGATTCCGCCTGCAGACCCATGGCCAGCATCAGCAAAGGGTTACCCAAGCCCTACACTTCCTGTTCAGGAGCTACAACGTGATACCCTTCTACGACGTAGAATGGTATACCGACTTCAGGGACCTGGTGTATCCACCACCGACTACGGCCTTGTTGAATGATGCTGCCAGTGCTACCGAGGAGCCTGTGGACGAGGAAGAGGCGAACGCTGCGGTGAATGCGTCGGTTGCTGCCAGCCATTCATGTGGATAGATAAACCCCTTGCCTTCCTGCCTGCTGATATAACATACTTGCTTTAGATAAGCCTGATAAAAGGCCGCTGTATATATAGTATGTTCTAATACTTGTACATTTTGAAAAATCAGCATTCATGCCATTTTGTAACCCAGGAACATATATATATAAATATATACATCTCTCTTTTTAAAAGAAAACTATGCTCCCTTTGCTTCTGTGTTTAATTTTTCTAGGTTTGCAAATCTTTCATGCTTTTTCTCCGTTTATGAGTATATTTTGTACTTAAGAAATTCCGGTGTTTTACCCGCTAATGACGATGAGCAAATGCGTAATAAGACAACTGACTAGCAAAAGAATAGGCCAAAACAGGAAAGGAAACAAAAGCGTTATTTACAACTATACAGGGTAGAGCATTTTGCCTAATGGAATAACTTCAGATGAATCCCATTGATGGGGATTCCTAATGGCTCCTGTTCCATGTTTTCCAGCTCAAAAGCGTTGTGTTGCATGCACCGAATAATTTTGAAGGGTCCTTCCCATAGGCTATCAAACTTACTGTGCTGACCTGGCTTTGCGGCCCTGCTGTCATATTTCAGCACTAAGTCTCCACTTTTTAGGCCTTGGTCGGAAGCCTTTTTGTCAAACCACCGTTTGACC
Source organism: Sequoia sempervirens (assembly GCA_007258455.2). NCBI lineage: Eukaryota > Viridiplantae > Streptophyta > Pinopsida > Cupressales > Cupressaceae > Sequoia > Sequoia sempervirens. The sequence goes on along the minus strand of VDFB02058242.1, from coordinate 714,746,341 downwards.
ACCTGTTGACGGTTTGTCATCGCTATTAGGGAATTCTCCCCTTTTTCT
>VDFB02058242.1:714594359-714746193 GCA_007258455.2 Sequoia sempervirens | reverse complement strand
CTCACATAGGTAAAAATATTTTCCATTTACTACCATTTCAAATGTGGTGTGAATTGTCGTAGCAGATACAAAATTCCCATGGTTGGTGAAGTGAATTTTTTGTCTAATCATGATAGCAGCATACTTGATAGCAGGGTTTGAGATAGGCTTAGTGTTTAAAGCTCTTCCATCAAATGTAGTACTTTTCAGCTTCATTACTACATCATTCTTCACAAGCTTTAGAACTAGAATGGGTCTAGTATTGCATAGACCAGTTACAGCTCGAATCGCTTCCTTATTGATTACCCTAGGTACACTTGTCCATAGAAATTTACTATGTACCCTACTAAGATCCATACTAACAAATTTTTCCTCCATCTCACTAGAAAAGTTTGGAAACCAGTTCCAAACATTTAGCTTCTTCCAAACTAGGTTTTTGTATTTTGGCTTTATCAATAGATCATATCCTATCAATTCACTGTCCCATAGGTCCCTAAGCTCTTGGTGATTAAATTCCTCTATCTTCCCATGAATATATGTCCTAGTGTCTTTAGTGGATAACACATTGCTTGAAATGTGTGAGAACGCACCTAAGGGATCAACTTCATAAACTTTCCAAGAATATCTTCTAAATTTGGGTCGAGGTCTCTTAGAGATTTCCACAATGGTAGGAGTTGCCATTTATCCTCAAACAACTTAAATATACTTAAGAAAAAGTTTCTTCAACTTAGAATCCATAAGATTTAGATAACAAAAAAATACCTTTTCAAGCTTTGTTGAAAACTAGGGTTTTGATGCAAAATACTCTAAATCTCCTTCAAATTTCTTTAGCTTTCTCTTCTTCTTCTCGATTGTCAAAATGTGCTTTCACTCAACTTAGTTTCTTGCTTTATGACTTACAAATATTTCCCTAATTCACATTTAATGCATTCCAACCTTAAAAGCTAATAAACACTTTATAAACTACATTGCAAACCCAAAAAGGTTATGCAATTCTCTAGATCTACATATTTTTTGTCAGAGACTTCTTCAAACATCTTCAGAATGACAACTTACATCATATATCCTCATGTCACTACACCTCATATATCAAGGGATTTTTAGATTTCTCTGTAATTGTTCCCCCTAAACCCACTACTGGGTTGAATTTTTAGAAGAGATATCTGCACTAGATGTAGGTACAAATGCATTTAACTCATCCTTTTTCTTAGGTTCTTCCTTTTTCCTCCAAATCCTTTCCATTCATTTTCTCACCTCTTTAGGATCCACTTTGTTCAGAGGTTTGATCTTTTGTTCTGGATTAGGTTTCTTCCCAATTTTACTTCTACAAAATTTTGAGATCTGTCCTAGTTTGTTGTAAATGTAGCCCACAACTTATTTCTGACCAAACTGATTTGAATTTATCCTTGATCTGCACTGATTAGCCTTATGTCTAAAGATATTGCATGTATAGCAGTAGCCATGAAAAGATCAAATCCTTCTACTAGCATTGAATCTGTTCAACATTATCTAGCTTCTACACTTGGTAGCTCTATGCCAAAACTTATTGCAAGCAAAGCATTATCCAACAAATAATCCAACATTCTAATTCATTCTATTCTGGTTCATTCTACTTCTACATTTTTTTTCCCTATGACCAAATTTATTGCATGAGAAACAAAAACCATTAAAAGATGGGTACCTTTGAGCAATTAGGTTGTTGAATAGGAATCCTTCCAGTATTGCTCCTTTGGTTCTTGATCTGTTTATTATTGCCTTGAGTCTTCCTTTGAGCAGGAACTGAAATCTGAACTGAGAAGGAGACAAAAGACTAAGTCTTTTCAGAATATATCTCTCAAGAAACCCTAATCCAAGCTCACAAAGAAGCTCAAGGAAAAAAGCTTCAAACTGTCTCAAGAACTGCATAAAACAGAAAAAGCATACTGCTTTTATGATCAAACTGTCAAGCCTCTAAAAATAGGCTGAATCCGCTTTAAGAGCTAGAAAAACACCTTATCTCTCCAAGATGAGACCCAAATCCGACCAAGAGGAAAAGTCAACAATAATCTGCTAAAAATAGCAAGAAATCATAAAACAATTTATAAAAGATTGCTTTACGATTCTGCTTTACAGGATTGCAAATTTTACAATTTATCTATTTTTGCAATTAAAAGATTATAAAATCTTTTTGCAAAAGAATTACATTCTTATCTCCTCATACAATGCTTTGATTTTTTCCTAAAAAATAATAAAAATATCAATACATATCATCCTCACATCAATATCTCCAATTGATTTCTCTAAAATCAATTAAAACAAAACCCTAAGTAGAGTGATATTAACTTAGGTCATAAGATATTTACCATTATACCCTCATTGTTTTCTCATAAAAACAATAAAGCTAGGATACTCAAGGTTCTAATTTTCTTTAAGGAACAAATGTGAATGTAACTCAAGCCTTAAAGACTTCAAACATAGTCAACCTAGGCATTTGAATTCGGCCCCTCTCAAATATTAGCATTCAAACTTTTGAATAAACACAATGCAAAGATTACCCTAATTCAAATTAACCCACATGCTATTGATAAACATGAATATTCTAGATAATTATGATGTTAGCTCGAATTAGGGCATGAAAAAAACAAGGTCAAACCCTAAATCATTTCATTTTGCACTCATCACTTGGAAAAAAATGAGCTCTGCCTGAGAGAACCCGCTGCCATGATTGAGCTTGATCTGAACTCGTGTGCTTTGAGGAACTTCAGTTTTTCCTTCTGACAGTCGAAACTTCATCTGGGTAAGCTTGATTTTCTTTGTTATTATGGCTCTTTACCATTCAAAAATAGGAAAATCCATTAAGGCCGCAGCTTCTTCATGTTTATCTCTGACTTTTCCTTACATTCCTGTGCTCTTTCTCTTCACTGACCGACTTGTATGAGCTTGAACTCAAACTTCTACCTGGAAAACTCCATGAAGGAACTCACTCGAGGGTAAGCTATTTGTTTATAGCTTCCATGGATTTTAATTATTGTTCATTCTGGCCTTGTGGCCGTGGCTAGCACAACCTCTAATACCTTTGCTTTATACTTTATGTGTTCATATTTACTATTTCTATGCTCTATTTCTACTATAAGAGCTCGACTGCCATTTTGAGAGCTCAAACTCTTGGTTTCTGGAAGCTCTGTGAAGCTCTTGGCCATAGCTTCTTGTCTCCCACAAGCAACAATGGTAAATCCTTGCTCTTTACCTTTTGGAATCTCTATGTAAAACAAAAAGCTTATGAATTCTCATCTTTTAATTATAAATCTTTGGCCATTACACGGCCACGCCATGTGTATCTCAGGGAAGGCACTTTTTAGAGCCTTTAGGCTCGACCCAAAACAAGAATCTCCTCTCTTTCCACAGTTGAGAACAAAACCCAATATGGGTATCATGAAAATAGAAGGAAAACAAGCATTCTCTAAGCCTGAAGCCTGACCCATCATAAGAAATTCTCACATGGGTTAACACTGCAATTGTATTTTCTATATTTTAAAAGCAAACCCCAAACATGGGTATTCGGGAAAAAAATATATGCATTGTACATTCAAATTATAAGCTCGACCCAAGATGGCTTGTGCTCCACTTTGATAGTTTGTTGAAAAGAAAAACTCACATGGGTAAGCTAGAAATATATCTGTTTGTCTTTAATATATTCATATGAAAATTAGATCAACCACCATTGTTTCTTTTGCACTTTCAGTTGCAAAACTTAGACTTGGCATTTGTTACTAAAACTAGGCTCGACCCCTCTCTTATTTCTGAATTTTGCTTGCAACTCGTAGCGTTATCCCCGTACTCCTGCATTTGTCTCTTTGTGAAGAAAAGAACCACAGGTTCATGGATGCTGGAAATGTATATACTATTTGCATTACTTAAATATCGACTTCATGCTATTTTCCTTTGCACTCAGAATTGTTCCTTTTTGGATTCCTTAACTCTACCATACAACAACTCTTGCTTTCTGTCTTTGTACTTCAGATTTGGTAATTAAACAATTAATGAGCTCGCTTTTGTTTAGTGACCACACATACCCTGATGGAATAGTGGCATCAATACTCTTCAGACCACTGTTATGCTTCCTCTTTATTGACTATCCTTGAAGAAACATAGGATGAACAACTTCTTGATTTTATTTTGGATTTATGTAGAAATTTAAATAAAAACAATGTAGCTCTATGGACTGCACCTTACCTTATTATTTCAGTGCATAACAAGTGCATGATTAACATTTCAGAAACACCTTCCATTAAGAATTGCTATCATTTCTTGTCATTTTGGAACAAATATTTCCGCATTATAATTCTCAATGTTGCATTTACTTATCAGCCAACCTGGAACTAACTATTCATTATCATTTGAATGCAATATCATTTGATGAACCGAACCTGATATATGATCATGATGAACAAATAATGTTTCATAAAGAACGTGAACCATACAACAATGTTTGATATAAATGTACTCAGTTGAATTAATTGAGCGAGTTAAACTCACTGTTCACCTGTAGCTTTTAGAAACATTTTGACTACTATGAGCGAGCAGTTGGTTTGAAAGACGAACCATGTTCTACTCTTTTGATTGTATATTTACTTTCACGATGAATATGATGGTTGCAATATCCTTCTCAGCCCACTTATGATGTTTGCGGGGCAGCATGCCGAGCTCTACCCTTGTCAGAGCCCATTTTTCTCCACATGCTTGGGTTTTGAGATAATGATCAGCTTCGTGATTTTCCCTATACCTACACAAGGAAACAAACAATGTTAGCATAAAAACAAGATACAATGATCATATTGTTGTTTCTCCTTCAGCTCATTTCTTATGTACTTCTTGATTGTTTCAATGTACGATTGATAGTAGGCTGCACTATTGTTGGTGACTCATATAGGTTTCTTCATAATCGGAGCCTCTGATATCTCCCTCTTATCTCTTACAGGTCAACGAAACTCGAGAAGACAAAGGTGCACCATTCATCTTCCTTTAAATGCACCACTATCACTTAATGAATAATGATAAAAATTCAAAACAACACTCAAACATAATCTGCAATTGCACCTTAAGATATAACAATGTTCAGCTAGCTCCACCAATCAAGTTGTGGTGAAAAATTGGCAACATTTTGGTGATTTCCGCTAAATGCTTGCTTGCTAAGCATAGATCAGTGGCCTTAAAACACCCCATTGGGCGTGAAGTCAAATCTACCCCTTCTTGAAACTCAGAAACTTGAATAGCAACACTCCAAACAATAGCAAAAGAAAAAAATAGGGAATCGAAAGTAAACTAAGAGGCCCTAATGGCCAACAAAACATGCACAACAGCACTTAGGGAAAACAAGACTACTGAAAGTAAATTTGCAGAACACACTTATTTGCAATACTATTCTACGCTAACCAATGGAAAAGGTACTTAAACAAAATCATTTATGGGTTTTGAAAAGTAACTGCCTCTCCTAATTAACCGAGGATACTTTGCCAGCTCACAAATTTGATGAAAAATGAAGACACTTCCTACCCATTGTTGTATTGCAAATTGTAAATTATAATCAAAGGCATAAATCATGCAAATCCAATCAAGCATACCTCTAGATTTCCCAGAATGAATAAGTGGGGTTTGCTACTCCTCGACTGCAACCTCATTTTTAGGTATGCTAGAAATTATTCAGATCATGCCAACATCCCTGGCTAGATCTTTGATGGGACAACCTTTCAAAAGGATGAAGCCTGAACTTGTACCACTGGTTCTTTACTGGCTATTGTTACCTACTATCTCCATCTCATCTCTCTGATGAGGATCATTTGAAAACATATCACCCAACTTTGCGCAAAACTCATCAATTATATTAGCGTACAAGTCCTTGTGAGGCCCATCATTATGTTATGTATTCATAAGAGGCTTTGAGGTGTCCTCCTGACTACTTCCTTGAAAACTTGAAAGAATATCAAGACCCTTACCTTGGATGATAGTGTTAGGCCTTTGCTTAGCTTGACTTTGTTCTATTCCAGCTATTGCACCAGGTTCATCGGGGTTCTGGCATTTGATAACCATGTTATCTTCACTTCTTCATGAATAGATCAACACCTTATCATTGAAATATTCATGGCTTTACTGATCAAAACTAGATGGCTTTGTTATTTCAAATACATTATCTTCATCATTACTAAAAAATAGAGGAAGTTCTTCAAATAAATTGGTCAAACCTTGAGTTTGGACACCCTCTTTTGTCTCCTCAAGCTGCTGCTCCAAACTTTCTCCTTCAAAAGGTGAGTGTTTGGCATCTAAGTTTGAAACAAAATCTTTGAGGTCGTCCCAAAACGTGTCTTCTTCCCTCTCATTTTCAATTATTTGTGGAAGAGGATTATTTTCTTCATCACTACAGCTCTTCTGAGGTATCAAAACATTAGAACTTTGAACTTCTTCCTGTTGCTCTAGAGTTGGTATGGGTGTAATATGAGAGGTGCTCACTTTGTTATCCACAAAGAACGATAATCCATTGAACAAATCAGGAAGGACTTGAGAATTGTCACTTGTTCTTTGATCTAGAATATGTTGTTCTTCAAACACAACCTCCTCTACCTCTCGCAGCAATTGCTCCTGAAGCTCTGGGTCTTCTTTAATGTTGTACCAACTAGAGACTTCAAAATGATCATCAATATTCTATTGCTCCAATGAACCAATCTTCTCCATACATGCGACATTCTTAGGTTCTGCTGAGAAAATGGAGCAATCAGCAAAAACTTCCTGCTTGGTATGCTATTGATCCTTTGAAAAGTTTTTACCATTTTCCACAAAACAAGGCAACTCATTAGTGAAAGCATGAAAGGACTCATCAGTAGAAGACTTCTCTCATTCAATATTTTGCTGTTCTAACCGATATTCCTCCATAGCTATATGCAATAAATTTATTCTTGTAGCTTCTTCTTTCATGGTGAATGATGAGTCATTTTTTGAGTCAATAGGTCTGTCCTCAATAGTGACAGGACAATCAGAATTATCTGGCTGGGAAACTTGTGGGATTTTTGGAGTTTCCTGGAGGAAAGGAGGTTGTTTCCTAATGGACTGGTCTCAAATGCTAACAGGATGACTATAGTCATTTCCCTCGACTTGCAAGGGATGATGGTTTTGAAAAATCAGGATTTCAAGATTAGGAGGTTGGTTTGGGGAGTTAAAAGCACTATATTGCCTAAAACTTGTGATTTTGACTTTAGGTATGATAGGAGGCTCATCTTTTATAAAACTTGGAAATTTGAACTTACAAACCTCTTCTTGAATAGGATGTTCAGAAATGGCAGGAGTTGTTTGAGCTTCTAACCTTTGACACTGAGCAAGCAGAAGATTTGTTTGTGTGGCTGCCTCTCTCTCTAAATCCTCCTCAAACTGTGCTCTTTAGGTCTCTAGCTCCTGATCATGAAGATAGGCCTGATAAGCCAACTCCTCTTGATGTTGGTTATACTCATACTGCCTCTTGATCTCCTTTAGTTGCTTTGTGAACTCAAGCAATGTACTCTTTATGGTTGCCACTTCCTTCTGTTGGTCTATTTCACTCATTTTCCTTTCATAGTTCAACAATATTTCTCCAAAACTCAAGTCTTCAATGTGTTGGGACTGATTTGGGGAAAATAATGATAGAGATGAAGGTTGAGTAGGGGTGGGTGGGTGGCAATCATAAAAAGTATGTTGGTTTTGAAAAGCCATGGAATTGAAACCAACAGCATGATTATGCTGATATGGTTGATATGAATATGGATACGCAAGAATTTCATGATATGGTGGATGGTATGACATATTATCATGAAGCTTCGACATGCTTGTTTGTATGAAAGCTAAAAACAAGCAAAAAAAAAAAGAATCTTCAAAAGCATACCAGCACTCGATCATTCTGAAACCAAAAAAGGCTTCTCGGAATCAGCATGGTGTGTGATGACTTTTCCTCCAAAGGCTGATAATTCTGATGAGAACACATGACCCTTCAGTATGTGTTCTTTTATGCACTGTTCACACTGGATCTGCTTGAAAATTAGAGAATGGAGTCGCCAGGTATATTGAAAAAGGGCCTCCAAAAGGTTGAATAACTTGTACATACACCAAACAATAGCTTTAAAAGATTAAAACTTCTCTGAAACTAATTTTCAGAGTCCCACCAGGCGTGCCAAAAGCTGTTGTCAATTAGATTTGCACCCTGCTGAATGCAAGATTCAGCAATCTATTGAAACATGGAAACCTTCTTCAGATGTGGGTGATCTGAACGAAGAAGGAATCTCCAGAGTGAGCTAGTTTTTTGAATGATAAATCCTATTCTAAATAATTCTGGGAAAAGGGATAGAAAGATGGACTGAAATCAAAACTTAAAACTAATGATGATTAACTTGTTACTTCTGAAAGAAACCGGATCTACCACTCATAATAATTTCTCTATTACAATAGTTCTCACAATCTCATCGATACATGATTTCAACAATAATTCATATGAAGATTCACAGACATCAAATACATCATACAACCTAAAAACATGAAATCTTGTGCAGAAAACTCATAAAAGTAGGACATTAAGTCTTCAAATTTGAAAACACAAAGGCATCAAACTGCTGTTACCAGTCTTGAGACAAGAAAATGGAAAGAACTCTATTGTATTACTGAAACTGAAAGAGTGTCTATCTGAAACTGAGTACAAAAGGTTCACAAGTTCAAAAATGTGTATGAGCAAGAACTGAAATCTAAACTGAGAAGGAGACAAAAGACTAAGTATTTTCAGAATATATCTCTCAAGAAACCCTAATCCGAGCTCACAAAGAAGCTCAAGGAAAAAATCTTCAAACTGTCTCAAAAAGTGCATAAAAGCAGAAAAAGCATACTACTTTTATGATCAAACTGTCCTCTAAAAATAGGCTGAATCAGCTTTAAAAGCTATAAAAAAACCTTATCTCTCCAAGATGAGACACAAATCCGACCAAGAGGAAAAGTCAACAATAATCTGCTAAAAATAGCAAGAAATCATAAAACAATTTATAAAAGATTGCTTTATGATTCTGCTTTATAGGATTGCAGATTTTACAATTTATCTATTTTTGCAATTAAAAGATTATAAAATCTTTTTGCAAAAGAATTACATTCTTATCTCCTCATACAATTCTTTGATTTCTCCTTAAAAAATAATAAAAATATCAATACATATCCTCACATCAATATCTCCAATTGATTTCTCTAAAATCAATTAAAACAAAACCCTAAGTAGAGTGATATTAACTTAGGTCATAAGATATTTACCATTATACCCTCATTGTTTTCTCATAAAAACAATAAAGCTAGGATACTCAAGGTTCTAATTTTCTTTAAGGCACAAATGTGAATGTAACTCAAGCCTTAAAGACTTCAAACATAGTCAACCTAGGCATTTGAATTCGGCCCCCCTCAAATATTAGCCTTCAGACTTTTGAATAAACACAATGCAAAGATTACGCTAATTCGAATTAACCCACATGCTATTGATAAACATGAATATTCTAGATAATTATGATGTTAGCTTGAATTAGGGAATGGAAAAAACAAGGTCAAACCCTAAATCATTTCATTTTTCACTCATCACTTGGAAAAAAATGAGCTCTGCCTGAGAGAACCCGCCACCATGATTGAGCTCGATCTGAACTCGTGTGCTTTGAGGAACTTCAGTTTTGCCTTCTGACAGTCAAAAATTCATCTGGGTAAGCTTGATTTTCTTTGTTATTATGGCTCTTTACCATTCAAAAACAAGAAAATCCATTAAGGCCGCAGCTTCTTCATGTTTATCTCTGACTTTTCCTTACATTCCTGTGCTCTTGCTCTTCACTGACCGACCTGTATGAGCTTGAACTCAAACTTCTGCTTGGTAAACTCCACGAAGGAATTCGCTCGAGGGTAAGCTATTTGTTTATAGCTTCCATGGCTTTTAATTTTTGTTCATTTTGGCCTTGTGGCCGCAGCTAACACAGCCTCTAATACCTTTGCTTTATATTTTCTATGTTCATATTTACTATTTCTATGCTCTATTTCTACTATGAGAGCTCACCGGCCATTTTGAGAGCTCGAACTCTTAGTTTCTGGAAGCTCTGTGAAGCTTTTGGCCACGGCTTCTTGTCTCCCACAAGAAACAATGGTAAATTATTTCTCTTTACCTGTTCGCATCTCTATGTAAAATGGAAAGCTTATGAATTCTCATCTTTTAATTATAAATCTCTGGCCATTACACGACCGCACCATGTGTATCTTAGGGAAAGCACTTTTTAGAGCCTTTGGGCTCGACCCAAAACAAGAATCTCCTCTCTTTCCACAATTGAGAACAAAACCCAATATGGGTATCATGAAAATAGAAGGAAAACAAGCATTCTCTAAGTCTGAAGCCTGACCCATCATAGGAAATTCACATTTTTGTATTCTTGTTGTCTCATACAAATTCCTCACATGGGTTATCAATGCAATTGTATTTTCTGTATTTTAAAAGCAAACCCCAAACATGGGTATTCGGGAAATAAAATATATGCATTGTACATTCAAATTATAAGCTCGACCCATGATGGCTTGTGCTCCAATTTGATATTCTTTTGAAAAGAAAAACTCACATGGGTAAGCTAGAAATATATCTGTTTGTCTTTAATATATTCATATGAAAATTAGCTCAGCCACCATTGTTTCTTTTGCACTTTCAGTTGTAAAACTTAGACTTGGCATTTGTTACTAAAACTGGGCTCGACCCCTCTCTTATTTCTTCATTTTGCTTGCAACTCGTAGAGTTATCCCCATACTCCTGCATTTGTCTCTTTGTGAAGAAAAGAACCACAGGTTCATGGATGCTGGAAATGTATATACTATTTGCATTACTTAAATATCGACTTCATGCTATTTTCCTTTGCACTCAGAATTGTTTGTTTTTGGAGTCCTTAACTCTACCATACAACAACTCTTGCTTTCTGTCTTTGTGCTTCAGATTTGGTAATGAAAATAGTTAATGAGCTCGCTTTTGTTTAGTGACCACACATACCCTGATGGAATATTGGCATCAATACTCTTCAGACTAGTGTTATGATGCCTCTTTATTGACTGTCCTTGAAGAAACAGAGGATGAACAACTTCTTGATTTTATTTTGGATTTATGTAGAAATTTAAATCAAAACAATGTAGCTCTATGGACTGCACCTTACCTTATTATTTCAGTGCATAACAAGTGCATGATTAACATTTTAGAAACACCTTCCGTTAAGAACTGCTATCATTTCTTGTCATTCTGGAACAAATATTTCTGCATTATAATTCTCAATGCTACATTTACTAATCAACCAACCTGGAACTAACTGTTCATTATCATTTGAATGCAATATCTGTTCCCTCACAGTCTTGGGCTTTGACCTGTCACTCTTCATGCATTTTTATGCTCTACTTAATAAACTGTTTTGTAAATATGTTTTCTCTTAAGATGAAAATTGAAACAAATCCCTTCATGAAGGCATAATGTATGCCTGTTCACTGTCCTTGGTTGTGAAAGAACATTGATGAACTGAACCTGATATACGATCATGATGAACAAATAATGCTTCATAAAGAATGTGAACCATACAACAATGTTTGATATAAATGTACTCAGTTGAATTAATTGAGCGAGTTAAACTCACTGTTCACCTGTAGCTTTCAGAAACATTTTGACTGCTATGAGCGAGCTCTTGGTTTGAAAGACGAACCCTATTCTACTCTTTTGATTGTATATTTACTTTCTTGATGAATATGATGGTTGCAATATCCTTCTTAGCCCACTTATGATGTTTGCAGGGCAGCATGCCGAGCTCTACCCTTTTGGGAGCTCATTTTTCTCCACATGCTTGGGTTTTCAGATAATGATCAGCTTCGTGATTTTCCCTATACCTGCACAAGGAAACAAACAATGCTAGCATAAAAACAAGATACAATGATCATATTGTTGTTTCTCCTTCAGCTCATTTCTTTTGTACTTCTTGATTGTTTCAATGTACGATTGATAGTAGGTTGCACTATTGTTGGTGACTCATATAGGTTTCTTCATAATCGAAGCCTCTGACATCTCCCTCTTTTCTCTTACAGGTCGATGGAACTCGAGAAGACAAAGGTGCACCATTCATCATCGACCATTGGCCAAAACAGGCAATGATGATTATGTCGTTTACTTATGTGATTTTTATTTCACATCTTCCATAGTGTAGTGTACTATTAATGGTGCATTGTGACAGTCACATCCACGTCTTGTGTGGATATTTGATTTCATCTTTATTCTTTTCATTTGAAAAGAAAATGCATTTCAATGCATGTTGTAATATCATTCTGATTCTTGCAATCAAATGAAACTATGTAAATATGAATTATTCCATGAAATAAATGAAAGCATTCTAGAATGCTCTGTTATTTATATGCTCAATTCAGTACTTCATTTAATTCTGGAACATCTGAATAGCACCCTAAAATTCTGATTCTTCCTTTAAATGCACAACTACCACTTAATGAATAATGATAAAAATTCAAAACAACACTTAAACATAATCTGCAATTTCACCTTGAGATATAACAACGTTCAGCCAACTCCACCAATCAAGCTGTGGCAAAAAATTGGTAACACTAACACAATTAATTTCTAATCATCCAATTAGTAATGCATATCTAGCTGCAACAATAAACCAAAGCATAAAAGGAATCATAACATCTCATAACACATTGACACCAGGATTTTTACGTGGAAAACCCAAACTGGGAAAAACCACGACGAGGATTAACTCACAATTTATTTAACCAGTTACAAGATACTATAAGATTCACTACCAGGACACATTGTCCTTGAAAGGATCACAACCTGAATACAAAATGGCTTACTACCAAGATACAAAAAGTATGGCTGACTACCAAGAGATGACTTGAAGAAGTACACCTTCAAAGTATTGAGATCAGTTTTGGTTAAGCTCTGGAAAATCAAAATCCTACTCCAGTTGCAGGTATACAATAATTATCAACATCTTCGCACTATAACACTTCTCACATAGCTCGCATCACTGTTCTTTATCTATTCATCATACAAACAGACACACACTCTTGTTTTATAAATATATACAACTATATCTTCATTCATCAATTAGGTTAGCCTAATTAGATGTGAACATACAAAATTCAAAGTGACTTGTTGGCCCAATTCAAAAAATATTTTTAGTGCACAAAACAAAATGTATCAAACACAAACTAGGTCAACCCAAACCTAATAAGGAACACTTTAAACATTCATAAGATAAGTAGTTATTAACTCTATTGTCCAACATAATTTTGAACTTTTGTCATTTAGAGATCTCAATCGGATCAACCAAAGTTACTAAAAGCTTGTTCTTAGCTATAATTGATATTCCTGAGCAACATATCAAAAATCCATAGAATTATCTTTTACCGAGAGAATTTCTGAATCAAAATACTGGATCAGTATATATACACAATTTACTTAGCCAGTTACCAAACAATGTTGGCATCAATGACAACAAACCCGGAGGTCACCTTCTTCATTCTTCCAATAGTACTTTTGTTGAAACCTTGTTGAATCAAACATTTTTCCAATCTTGCATACCAAGCTCTAGGAGCTTGCTTCAAACCATACAAAGCCTTTTTCAATTTGTAGACCATATTTGGTTGATCTAACAGTTGGAATCCTTCTAGTTGTTCCATGTAAACTTCTTCTTCTAACTCACCATTCATAAATGCAGACTTCACATCCATCTGGTAAACATTAAAATCCTTATGAGAAACAAATGCCAAAAATATTCTAATAGCTTTTATTCTAGCCACTAGAGCAAAAGTCTCCTAGAAATCTAAACCTTCCACTCGTGAGTAACCTTTATACAGAAGCCTTGCCTCGTTTCTTGCTACTCCATTCTCATTCAATTTGTTTCTAAAAACCCACTTACTTCCAATTATGGTCTTGTTTGTTGGTCTAGGACCCAATTCCCAAGTTTTATTTTTCTCAATTTGCATAAGTTCCTCTTTCATATCTTTCATTCAATGTTCATCTTTACATTCCTCACTCACTATCTTAGGCTCAACTTCAAAAAGTAGGCAATAATTTACCTCAACTTCAGTAGATTTGTTTCTTGTCAATACACCTTTCCTCTTGTCTCCAATGATTTGATCTTTTGAATGATTCTTTTGGACATACTTAGTGGTTTTAGGAACCCTTTTAAAAGCTTCTTCTTCTTCATTCTACACTTCCTATTCTTCAACAACATTTTCTACTTCTCTGTAGTCAATTTCATATGATACAATCCATCAACTTCAATTGCATTCTTCAATGCTTCATCAACCTTGACATTTGTGCTTTCTACAACCTTTCTCAGCCTTTTATTGTAACATTTGTAATCTTTGCTTCTAGTAGAGTATCCAAGGAAAATACCTTCATCACATCTAGCATCAAAATTTCATAGATTTTCTTCATCCCTTTTGATATGACTGTGTGCAAGTGAATTTTCCTACCCTAAGATGCAAAAACTAAAATAATGCAATTGAAGAAAAACACCAACAAACACTCAAGATTGGGGCTGAGATGAATTCAAACAAAACACAAGAAAATGGAACCTTTTACCTTGTTTGAATTGATGACTTTGGTTGGCCCCTTGATTGCTTGAATGTGTGCTCCTTTGGAAAAATAACATAAAACCTAGCTCTAAATGATGGTGATGAGATGGTGAATGTAATGGAGATTGTGGGTATTGTGGAGAATGCAAGGTGTGAGCTCAATGGTGCTGCAACAATGGAGGTTGGATGGCTTGAGTGCTTAGATGCTTTGTTGATTGCTTAGTTGCTTGAATGCTAAAGTGGATTGATTGCTTGATTGATTGCTTGTTGGTTGCAAAATTGGCTAGATCCAAATGAGGGAAAATTCCACCATTTTTAGGGAAACTTCCTCCAAACAAATGAAGGGGCCAAATTGAGCCAAGGTAGACAAGATCAAGGGCTAGGGTGAGTTGAGAAATCACAAGCCCTCACATTTTGACATGTGGTAGGTGAGATGGAAAGAAGAGATGACATGGACATGACATGGAGGTACTACATGGTACCATCGGATTTGGAAATATCTCCTCATAAAGGAGATCCTTATCCACATGTGGTTGAGGGGACATGTGAAGAATTAAAAATTCCTCAAATATCCACATGGGGATGAGAGAAAGAATTAAAAATTATTTGAAATGCATTGGGGGATTAAATGTGAATTAAAAATTCACATGGAGAAAGGGGCACCTTCTCCAAAAGGAGAAAGTATTTAATAAGGTTGACTTAGTACATATGCCATAAATGGCATGGAGATTAGGTTGACCTAATTAAGTGATTAAGGTTGTGCAAATGAATGATTAGATGATTAACGACATATTAGAGGCAAGTGAGAGATTATGGAGGATGTGATCCTAATGATGATTATGGGTGAGCACATCCTAATCACAGATTAATTAAATTAACTTGGATTAGAGAGGATTATGGAGGATGTGACATGAGGAGAGAGAAAAAGGGATGAATTAAAAATAGATTTAATTCATAAAAGGAAAAGTGACTAAATTAAATAAATTGGGGTATTTATTTAATTTAGAGAGGAAAAAGGGATAAGGTATTTAATTGATTTATTAAATACCTTAGGGACATTAGAATAAGGGCAATATTAATAAAATAATAAATTATTTAATTAATACGGATGAGGGATGTGGGACAAAGGAATAAAAGGTGGTGAATTTGACCATATGAGGGTGGTCAAATTCAGGTGTCTCCATTTTTCCCCTCTTCAAAATACTGTTAGAATAATAGTGTTTCAAAGAAAAATAAAATACAGATGATTCAATAGAAGAAAAGGATGTTAGACAATGCCCCAGTGTCATAGGGAAGACCGAGTGCAGGAAAAGTTGTGTAGGCTATCTAATCATAAAAAAATGAAGGAGAATGTCTTGGTGTTGTAGGGAAGTGGATAGGATAGAAGAATGGAGGAAAATGGCAGGGTATGCTCCCTCGAGAGGGTTGATGGGGAAGAAAAGGGGCCCGAGGTGACTTTTCAATATGGAGAAACAAAGGGTACCATGCGATAGAGCATGAAAAACCATGAATACTGGCTTGTGAACAGAGGAAAATGGACAAACGGGGTACAAATGGCAGCTCACGGAAGAAAAGGGGTGAATGAATTAATAAAAGGTTAAATAAAGGGTAAAATATTACCCAAAATTTAAAAGGCTAAATAGGTGCAAAAAACAAAAATTATAAATAGTAAATTTGAAAAATTACTATTTACCTTTTGCACACTTGGTAGTTGACTAGACAAGAGAGAGAGAAAGAGTGATGATGATGGCTGATGGGAGCAGTAATGAGGGATTCATGGATGATGAGCTCATCCATCGGGGCGAGGAGCTATGCCAGTTTGACTACTACCGAGTAGTACCTGTTGACGCCAAAATTTGACGAGGTAACAGTGCCTTATGGGAAACTCAGTTCAAGGGGGACCCTTTGCGCCGAACTGAGTGACCTCCGGGTTTTAAAGAAGCCGACTTCTTCTATAATGAGTTTTTGGAAAGGGAAAATGAAGCAGATATAATAAAGCAAATTTAAATCTAAGGCGATGCGCCAAAGCTTTCTGATAGGCACGATAAATCATAGACTTGAGGGCCTAAATGTTATTGCTATGTTCCAAAACATCAGAAACTTAAAACTATAGCATAAACAATTCATTTAATTGACATAAAAGTATCGCATACATTCTCACTGCTAAGAAGAGTCATTAAGACATGGTTTAGGTAAGCAAGTTTGTATTCAATGCATAGAAGTCCCTTCAAATGAAATGCTTAAGACCATAAGAAGCACAGTTTACAGTTTAAACAAAACATGAAAATAGAAAGGCCGAACAATAGGCACAGTCTGAAAGTTTCTTGTGAATAAACATGCAAAAGAGGCCTGGTGTCTCTTGCTAAAAACCAGTATTCTTTCTAAAATCTTGGACCCTTGTCTTCTTGACAGAGAGAGTATATATAGCTGGAGAGAAAAAATTCCCACCGCTTTGGAAGCTGTAACAGAAAAGATTCCCAATCTCCTGCAATGATGCCCGAATCAGAACATTCCCAATGCCGTTATAACAGCAATCAATTAGAACCTAGCATCCAGTTGATTGGTTGCAGGCGTGCCCTTTGTAATGATGGTAGCGGTTCGAACCAAGCCTCGAGGTGACAAGTGCCATCTACCGCCTCAGAGAACTATGACGACCAGCGCCTGATAACACAAACCCGCTTTGCCAGCCCACAGCCTGCTTCGATGATCAGTGAAAGGCACGCGGCAGCACGTCGCGGCCCGAATGAAAACTCCTCCTTTAGCTGCCGAAAGATTGCGAAGAAGCGACACGTGTTCGAAGGGTCAAATGCTATGCTGAGGTGGGGAGGAAGCTGTGTGAACTAGATCCGAAAGATGCTTGGCAGCGTTTCAGAGCCCGCTGCGTTTTATCTCCTTACTGTATTGAAAAGGCTGCAAAATTCTGCCATGTGGCTGAAGGTAGGGCCCGCCGTGAAATAGAGAAGGCCAGCAGAAATGTTTTGCAGTCGGCAGCTGCATATTTTATCCCCGCAAGGAAAGCTTGCGATACGCCGCCACGTATCGAGATGTGGGCCCCTCTGAAAATCTTAGGAGTGCTGGACCATTGTGGAAGGCATAGCGACCCGAAGAAAATATAAAACAACAAAATAAGAATCCCTATGGGTGAGACACGTGGACGCCCAGCGCAGCACTTCAGGACCCGAAAGGGAAGCCACTAGCCCAAGCTGCGAAGTGAAAAATGCGCAAGGGGGAAGATCAAAATCTGCCGGGAAGCTGAACAACTTGGAGACGCACAGGCCGGTACACGAATATCAACAAAAGGAACCCGAAGGGAGCTGTTGAATCTTATTTTAACAGCTTTTGGCGACTATCAGGGGCGTTTCGGATAAGGAAAGAAGAACCCAAAAACTCTCTGGTTCTACAGACCAGAGCCTTCATCTATAGGGCAAACGAAATCATTAGAGTTTGGAAAGTGCAGCCTGCAAAGGCGACCATTCACTTTCGGATGGCTTTGCCATGCTGCGCAAATTCTCTTGTGCCCCGCAGAGGTTAATAGCTTCCTTGTGAGGCAGCACCTCTGGTAAGCTGGTGCTTGCTTGGATATGGAAAAGTAACTGGGAGAGTGGATGAATGACCGCCTCGATATCTGCTGCCGTTGGGGGGCTGCCGAAATCTTTGAACACCTCCGGATCATTCTCTTTCTGTTGAATAACCTCTGTAATCTGTGCAGCCGTGGCAATAGTGCCATCCTCAAGGAATGGAGACGGCAATCCCAATTTGCCCAAGTCAGAGAAACTTCCCCAAATACCGTCTAGCGCCTTGTTTAGAAAAGCTGCCGCTGCCTTAGTACGCTGGAAAGCAGAGTGACAATGAATGAATTTATTTGCCGTTTGAGCAGCGGTGTCCCGATCTTCGATACCCACCCCGACAAGGATCTCGTTCGAGACAGAGTATAGCTTATTTAGCAAGTCCCTTGCCTCAGGAACCTTTTCCAGGATGAAACGAGGGAACTGCTCCATTGCGTCGTGGGCTTCCTGATTGAGTCTTAATGCCTTGTCGATGAACCAGAGGATAGGCTGCAGATTTAGGCAGAAAGTTTTGATTTTCTCCTAGTGAGAAATGTACAATTGCCTGATTAGTGGAATGATATCGGGCTGGGCAGGGGTAGGTAACACAGAGGTTTTTAGCGAAGAAATTTCTGCTTCCCTTGAAATCAGGGCCTCAACCAATTCAACCTTCTTCTTTTTCTCGGCCGCCAACTGCTCTGCATAGCTGTTCATTTCTTTATTCCAAGTTTGTTCAGCTCGAGAGTGGTTAGCCGATTGCTCTTCTAACGAAGCTTTTGTCTCTCGGAGCTCACCTTCTAGCTTGGTCCTTGTTTCCCGGAGCTCTTCTCCCAGTTTAGTCTTTAGACCTTTGAATTCGGCCTCTTTCTCCTGTGCCTTTTGCTGATACTGTTCTTGTAGGCGCTCCACCTCCTCACCTTTCTCTACCATCTTTTGACTGTACTCGAGGCGGAAACGTTCAAGCTCCCCTTCCATCGACTATAGGCTCTGTTGCGATGCTTGGTTTTGGTTTTGTAATTCTTTTAATAAGACAGGGTCGGCTGCTTGGGTCTTCGCAACTTCGCTCTGAAGCCTGTTTCTCTCATTTTCTGCTGTTAGCGCCCTTTTTGTCATTCGGGCGATATCCGCCTCTAAGGATTTTTCCTTTGCCTCTAGAAAGCTCACCCTGTCCTTGGCTGCCTTGAGCTGTTCATCCTTCTTCTTTAACTGGCGACCAGTCTTTAGGAAGTTCGAAGTGACCACCTGTTGTGTCTCCTCCATGATTTCGACTTTATCTTGTGGCTGGGCTACCTTCATGTCAAGTCCGACAGCATAAATCTCGTAGTCCTCGGGTTGCATTTCTCCCTGGGGCTTGCTTATCCTCAGGTACATAGTTGCAAATTTCAACTCTTGGCGGGCCTCGTCATACAAAGCCTGTACTCTCAGCTCGGCGGGGGCATTATCATCCTTCGCTTTACGTTGCCTCATTCTATTTGTGCGCGCCTCCTTTCCACAATCTATCTGTGCTATGAACTCAGCTGGTGATGAAACCAGCCCACCTGTGAAAGGGACACCAGAAGGCAGGGCATAGGGGTAGGTGACTTTCATAGGTGCACGCATTTGCTTTTTCTGGAGGGTAACCGTTTGCGGGGAAAAGTGTGGCACATTCCACAGCCTGGCCTGAGGATTCTCAGCAGGGCTAAATATTTGCAGCGGCTGAATTGGAGGTTCAGTTGTAAGGCCCATTGGCCGAGGGAACAGAGTTGCTTCCTGTGTATCGGCTTGTTGCGATGGGAAGGGATCTGTAAGCATCTCAGAAAAAGAGTGGGGGCCAATAGGAGGAATATTTCTGAAAGCGAGGTGAGGAAAGTCTGGGCAACAGCAGCAGGCGTAAGCATGCTCGAATGAGTAATTATAAATGGTTGGGCTTGTGAATACTGGGCAAATCCAACAGAAAAGGCTGGACCAGAAGCAAAGGGTGGAGGGCTCAGACTAATGGCAGGAGTTGCGGACAGAGCAGGGGCAGATGCAAAAGAATGAGATGTAAAAGAGGAAGGAACGAAAAGTACCTGCTGACTGGTCGGCGGTGGCTCCGGGATCATTCGGGACTCGCCAGTAAACTCCGGCATTTGACTAGTATCGGGTGCTTCTCCTCCGACGGGTTCATGTGAAACCGACCCGATAACATTTTCAGTACGTTGCCTTTTCGCGAGTGGACGCTCACTAGCTTTAGCAGTCGGACCCTTTTGCTGAGGTGTTAGTCTGACTGGTTTAGTGGCCCATGTGCGTGTAAGTGAGCCCTTTGATATGTTAAAGCGCACATTAGTGCCCACATAGGCGGCGTGCTCGGAGGCATCGCCTCCCTGCGTTGATACTGTCGTTTCTTCCTCCTGCTCCTTAGATCCCTCTGCTTCACTTCTGTTAGCACTAGAGATCGGGCTGGGATGACCCTCATCCCACCATCTTTCAAATTCCTGATCCTCCTTCACTTGATTATAAGGAGCCTTCAACTGTGCTGTTTCCTGGCGGTACCTCCAGAAAGCTCTTATTTTTTCATCACCCCATTCCTCGTCCACTTTCAATTTGTTATACATGGTGCGCTCCATCAGAAGGTTGTCCCTAGCCACAACCACTGGAAAGTAGAACTTGTGCCATGGGCCCCTGGTATTCGACGTAGGGACTTGTGCTAACTCAACAAAATTCTCATCTTTACCAGTCCGGAAATTACGCCGCTTCTCCCAGTATGGTCGGGGAACATGTGTAACATTCATGTGTGGCTCGGGTAGATCATTGAAAGGGTTGTAATCCCACTTATCGTTTACTAGTACCAACCCTAGCTGTGCCAGTTTGTGCTCTAGCAACTCGTGCGATTGCTTTTTAACAAGCGTTATTGATTTGAAACTCTTCGGGCAAGTGAAGAATCCCTTCTTTTTGACACTATCGCGGCTACAGAACATGAAATGAACGATGCACACCTGCCGAAAAACTTCCAACGTGAGCACTCTATCGGTGACGCAGGCCGGGAGCAGGAAAGGTTTACCAATAAAGCCCCGCATTCAAAGGATTGTGAAATCCTTGCCCAAGAACTAGTCACAAGCGAGGTTGTAGCTTTACAGAAATCCAGTCTGCTCAGTGTTAAGCCGGACAATATCACCTTCTCCAATCAAATCATTCAGGACCGGGGCTATGAAATAGTCCGCGAAGGCATAATAGTCATATGTTGCGGAAAGGTAGGGTGTCTATGTAGACACCGGCTTTCTTTTGTTCTGCTCATCAAAAATTGATAGAGGGACAAACCGGGCAAAGAAATCTGGATTCTGGTGCAGGAACATGTGGACCAGGTAGGAAAGAAATCAAAATTTCTTCTCCGCCTGATAATTCTCTATTTGCTGTATCATTTCTTCAACCATGAACTCAGCAAAATCATACCAGAAATGTTCACGTTGTTTGCGAAACTGCATCGCAGGGCCTAGCTGAAAAGCCTCAATCTTTTCATCGGAGTCTCGGCCGCAAACAAATGCTATCATAGAGATGGGGTCCTGGAGGTCATCGCAGAATGAACCACGCGATAATAGGATACTCGGTGCCTTAGCGGAGGCAACACCCTTCTTATTAGTTTCTTCTAGCAAGAACTTGGAGCTGGTTTTCATCTTTTTCCATATTTTTTCCCTTTTGCTTGGGCGGAAATGCTCAATATTCTCTTTTCTCCTTTTGGGATCAGGGATACATAACATATGCCAGATGGCCTCTGGGCTGATCTGAACCCTTAAATTGCGACCTTCAATGCAGTGGGTATCTGGGTTGTAGCGTTGAACAGCCGCGTCGACCACCTCCGGGCAATAGTGCACCAGTGGGACCATGTATTGTGGAAGACCGCTAAGCCAGACTCTGTTTGCCATGGCTTGGTCTGCCTTTGACGCTGATAACCTTGCATAAGCTGCCTCTCCTAGAGATTTAGGGTTCTTGGTAAGCTTTGGGTCGTAGATATTAGCACACTTTTCCATAACCTTTTTCGGGTTATTCCACTCCTTCGGTCTCTCTAGCTCCTCTGTGTTTGCTCTTCTTGTCTTCGCGGGTATACCTGGAGTTGCATATGCTACATCGTCAAACACGTATACCTCGTCCGAGGAACGAATAGCCATAAATAGGTCCTGGCTGATCTCTTCTTGTATCGGCTGAGCTGAAGATTCCGACATCTTTCTTTCGTTGCAGAACTTGTAAGCTTCTTGGCTTATGAATACACTGCGCTGGATATACAGATAGAAAACACTTTGCACCCTCCTTAGCTTTTGTGAAAAGACTTTGAAAAACCAAGCATTTTCATGCAATAATAGCAACTTTCCAAAGGTGGTAGGCGAAAGCAGGCCTTTTGCATTTAATTTGGCATGTACCGTTAACCTGGCAACTTCGTGCAAGACGAACTGATTGCTACTCCGAGGTGGCCGGATTTCATCATTACTTTCAAAAGCTCGTGTGATACGCCCTGATCTCCTTGGAAAATGAGCCTGCAACTGGCTTTCTCACCTTGTGTTAGCATGTACCGGCATTTAATATCTGGCTGGAATGATTACGCCAAGCAAACGATCACGACCTGAAAAGATACGAGGATCGCCTTGGGTTCCGGGATGCGTTTGAGATATGACACAATTGCATACGGCCATACGTCCCTTCACCAACAAGTGCCACATTTTTAATGCTTACTTAATTAACTCCATTTAATTAAGCACGCCTAGAGCTGTGCTATCGTGCATGTATCAGCCCAAAACGTGAGCAAACGCAGACTCGGCCTTTGAGATTGCAACTAGTATACATCACGTTTCTTACAGGCGGATTGGCATATGTCTTGTCAATTTTTCTATAAATAGCCCAGTGGAAAGCAAACAAACATACTTAGCTTTTTGGAGTGATAGGTCAGTAGCAGATTGCTTTGCAAGTCTTTTCATAGGTTAGGTGGTGAGCCGACTCGGCGTTATTTCAGCAGTCTTAGGGATAGTGTCAGGGGAAATGGATACCCCAATTCGTCTTACCTCATTCAAATCACAGACGGCGTTTGTAGGCGAGATCTCTACCAGAAGGCTCAAAAGAATGACGAAGAACAAGCACTCTCTTGCTCTGGTAGCCATGAAGTGGGTCCTAGGCAAGGACTGCGTTGAATATGAAGACAAGCATAGGGTGAACACCGACGTGTGTTTGCACTTTGTAGCGTCCATGCTGGACATTTGCGTCCCCCGGCCTCTTATCTTGAAGCTGGTCAAGGAGATCTTCCCGAAGAAGTACCTGAACGGGCTTGGCGAGGTTGTCACACACGCCGCGTATGGGATAGGTCTGCCATCAGCTAGCGACCTACGTCGCTATATTGAAGAAGAAGCTGTTGTGGCTTGGCTACCATTTCTTAGCGGATTCCGCCTGCAGACCCATGGCCAGCATCAGCAAAGGGTTACCCAAACCCTACACTTCCTGTTCAGGAGCTACAACGTGATACCCTTCTACGACATAGAATGGTATACTGACTTCAGGGACTTGGTGTATCCACCACCGACTACGGCCTTGTTGAATGATGCTGCCAGTGCTGCCGAGGAGCCTGTGGACGAGGAAGAGGCGAACGTTGCGGTGAATGCGTCGGTTGCTGCCAACCATTCATGTGGATAGATAAACCCCTTGCCTTCCTGCCTGCTGATATAACATACTTGCTTTAGATAAGCCTGATAAAAGGCCGCTGTATATATAGTATGTTCTAATACTTGTACATTTTGAAAAATCAGCATTCATGCCATTTTGTAACCCAGGAACATATATATATAAATATATACGTCTCTCTTTTTAAAAGAAAACTATGCTCCCTTTGCTTCTGTGTTTAATTTTTCTGGGTTTGCAAATCTTTCGTGCTTTTTCTCCGTTTATGAGTATATTTTGTACTTAAGAAATTCCGGTGTTTTACCCGCTAATGACGATGAGCAAATGCGTAACAAGACAACTGACTAGCAAAAGAATAGGCCAAAAACAGGAAAGGAAACAAAAGCGTTATTTACAACTGTACAGGGTAGAGCATTTTGCCTAATGGAATAACTTCAGATGAATCCCATTGACGGGGATTCCTAACGGCTCCTGTTCCATGTTTTCCAGCTCAAAAGCGTTGTGTTGCATGCACCGAATGATTTTGAAGGGTCCCTCCCATAGGCTATCAAACTTACCGTGCTGACCTGGCTTTGCGGCCCTGCTGTCATATTTCAGCACTAAGTCTCCACTTTTTAGGCCTTGGTCGGAAGCCTTTTTGTCAAACCACCGTTTGACCACCTGTTGACGGTTTGTCATCGCTATTAGGGAATTCTCCCTTTTTTCTTGTACTTCCAGTAGTTCGGCAAGCCGAACCTCCATGGCATCATTTAGTTCTATCTCAAGAGATTTCAATAACTGTATCGCCGGGATCTCCATAGAGATAGGTAACAGCGCTTCTTTCCCATATACTAGCTCATAGGGCGAAGTCTTGAGGACTTGTTTAGGAGTTATGCGGTTAGCCCAGAGTGCTTTTCGGAGATTTTTATGCCATTCCCTCTGGTGTTCTGAGCCAACCTTTTTGAGGAGTCAGACTAAACTTTTGTTTGTCGACTCGGCTAGGCCATTTCCCTATGGATAATAGTTTGATGATGTTTTAAGGAATATGCCATTTTTTAATGCAAAGTGACATACCTTTGTGCCTACAAATGCTCTAGCATTGTCCGAAATGATTGTCTTCGGAGGGCCGAACCTTGTCACCAGAGCCTCGAGGAAGTCCACAATCTCTGCTTCCGTCGCCTCCTTAAGGGGAATAGCCTCAGCCCACCTTGTGAAATAGTATGTAGCAGTCAGAATCCATTTATGTCCGGCACTAGAAACCGGGTTGATCATTCCGATAAAGTCCAGGCCCCATTGCGCAAATGGTTCATCCGCCACAATAGGTTTGAGGGGCATTGCTGAATTCTTCCTTCTGTCGGAGAAGAACTGACATTTTTTACAAGTTTTTACCAGAGAGTAGGAATCATTGAAAAGTGTAGGCCAGTAATATCCAGCCCGTAGGACCTTGATGGCGGTAGTTTTAGCGGAGAAATGTCCGCCTTCATCGCTATTGTGAAATGCGTCGAGGATCCTCTGTGCCTCCCCCGAAGTAACGCATCGTAGGAGCACACCATTAAAATTCCTTTTGAAAAGAACTCCTTCTATCAGCATGTATCCGCAATTCTGAAGGCGGTAATACCTTCTTTTTTGGGATGAGAGGCCTGGCGGATACTTTCCGGTTCGCATGAAGTTCGTTCTATCTTTCAGCCAATCATCCTCCGATCCCGATCCATTTATCAGGACAAGCTCTGGCTGTTCCTCTTTAGCAGGCATCTCCTCGTCCCGTGCCATATACTCACACAGTCCTCTGCCTTTGACAGTCTTGGTAGGCCTAACCTCGATGTCATACTCTAGGATCTTGGTGATCCAATTAGCCCTTTTTTCTGTGATCTCTCCCTCCATGATGTATTCCCGCACACTAGAATGTGCGACATATACCAGAACTTTGTTGCAGGAAATTAGATGGCGGAACTTTTTAAGTCCCTTTACTATTGCGAAAGCCTGTCTTTCAACGAAGTTATAATTCGCCTCATAATCCTTTAAGGTTCGGGAATAGAACGCAACTGGATGCTCTCCCTTTCCTTCTCTATCCTTTTGAGTCAGAACAGTAGCGATACTGGACTTACTACTGAAGGCATACATTATAAAATCTTTGTGTTGATCTGGATTGATTAACACCGGGGCTGAGGAGATCGCTTCCTTGACCTTTTCAAATGCCCCCCGAGCCTCTGTTGTCCACTTGAAAGCTTGATCCTTTTTCAGCATTAGGGTGATCGGCCTAATTATTCCCGCAAAATCAGAAATAAATTTGCTGACAAAATTTACTTTGCCCAGAAAAGACTGGACACCTTTCTTATTTACTGGAAGGGGAAGCTCCCTTATAGCCCTTACTCGTTCGGGGTCAATAGAAATACCTTCCTTAGACACAACATGCCCTAAGAGTTTACCCTGAGGTACTCCGAATACACATTTCTTTGGATTTAGGGAAATCCCGAACTCCTGGCACTTTTGAAAAACCAACTCCAGATGATCGAAATGATCATCTTTAGATTTAGAAAACACAGTAAGGTCATCCAAATAGATTAGGATAAACTTATTGATCAGTTCGCTAAATGCGACGTCCATAGCTCTCTGGAAAGTTGCCCCTGCATTAGATAAACCGAAAGGCATTTTAGCATATGCAAATGTTCCCCACTTGGTGGTGAACGTAGTCTTGTGCTGATCTTCTTCTTTTACTCGGATCTGGTTATAGCCAGAGAAGCCATCCAGCAGAGAGAACATTTCCGATCCTGCGACAGTTTGGAGGATTGATTCCATAGAAGGCAACGGATAGTGGTCTTTTAGAGATGCTCTGTTCAGGTCTCGAAAATCCACGCATAAGCGGATATCACCATTCTTCTTTCGGACTGGCACCAGGTTTGATACCCAAGTACTATGTTTGATTGGGAAGACAATGCGTGACTCAATGAGCTTGGTTAGCTCTTGTGCCATCAAGGCTTCAACTTTAGGGTTGACTGGCCGCTGCTTTTGTCGGACTAGTTTCGCACCTTCTGTTAGCTCAATAGTATGTTGGATGATGCCAGGATCATAACCTTCCAGATCATCGTAAGACCAGGCCACAACTCCATATTTTCCGCAGAAACCGATAAGTCTCTCTCTTTCTTGCTGTGAGACATCCTTTCCGACTCTAAGATTTTTGCCGTCGGAAACCCGAAGATTTTCATAATCGCTTTTGTCTGCCACGAATTTCCGTTTATCATTTCGGGCGTCACTACAATCAAATTTTTTTTCGAGAGTAACCAATCCTTTCGGAAGCTTATTTGACTTTAGCTGCATAATTTGTCCTTCGTAGGCCTTGGCGATCTTTGGTTGGAGTTGATCAGAAAATTCCCCTGAGTGTTGAATAAACGAGGCGATGTGTTCATCGCTCTCAAAGACTTGCCAACTTTGGTCATTGTTGGGTATTGCTGGTCGAACAAGCACTCGCACTGAATATTTGTTCCGAAGCAAGTCGGAGACAGGATCAAACTGAGCACCGATTACCGCCATGCGATCTGCATCGCCATTATGTTTTCGGGGAATGGTCAGGATGTTGAAGGCTTCAAAACTTTCTACAAGGTCCCAGATTCGATGCCGATAGGATCTCATGCGGATATTCTTTGCTGCAGAAATTCCTCGGACCTGATTAACTACCAGTTCGGAATCTCCGAACACAATCAATTGCTTGATACCCATTCGTTCCGCTAGGCTTAGGCCTTGGACTAGCCCTTCATATTCAGCCTCGTTATTTGAACAGGCGAATTGGAATTGGAAAGACCTCAACAACTTTTCATTCTCTGGGGATATTAGACATACCGCTGCTCCAGCTCCAACTTTGCTTCTTGCTCCATCAAAATACAATGTCCACAGCTCACTTGCTTGGTCATTGTCGGGTTCTTTGACGACCTTTGGAAGAACTTGGTCTTCATCATAGATCACATATGTGCCTAATCCGGTAGCATGATAATTTTCGAAAGGATCATTGTTTATATGTTCACTCAAAAAAGAGTCTTCCTTATCGCTTCGGTCTCCGCTCACTTTCTCCTCTTCTAGCAGTTCGACATTGTACATGTCTTGCTTAGTGATGGAGGTATGTGCGGCTTCAAAGTTAATCAGGGCCTCATTCGCCACATGTTTGGAATGCAGAGCCTCCGATTCTATCTTCATCTTTGCGCCGTGTTTGGTCCTAAGTATTAGATGTGACCAATCTAAAGACAAATATCCGCCCACCTTCGAAGTAAACTCTCGAGAAAGACAAAGACCAAACATTGGTGGAACATCTATGATCACTGTATCTTGCGAGGACCGTGATACTTGGATAGGAAAATAGAGTTAGCGGAAGTGCTTTGATGACACCCATAGTATCTACCTTATTTCCATCTAGCTGCATCACCCCTTTCTTCATAGGTTCGTAGCTGAGTCCCAAGGCTTCGGCTATCATTTTTGGCATAACTGTTGTACTAGCGCCAGAATCAATCATAGCGTTGTGTAATAGCTTTTCCCCTACAATGAGGGTCAAGAAGAAGGGTTGAGGTTTTGGCCTACCTCCGCCTTCGTATGGGATTCCTTTGCTTTTTCTGTAACAACCTTAGCCTGTGGCATTTGATAAACCGCCTCGGTACTGGCCGAAGGCTCGGTTAGTGCTGGGTCCATCTGTTGCTGAAGCGCCTTTTGGAGTATAGTTTTCTGTTCCGGATAGCTAGAATGTCCCATAAAGACACATTAGCGGGTGATTTCTTCAACTGCTCCACCACATTAAAAGGTGAGGAGCTCAGAGATTTCTGCTCCTTTGCTTTTGTTATAATGATTTCCTTCCGCGGTTGAGAAGACAAAGAGACGGTCGGTGCGCCAGGAATTTGATCTGAAACGTCTTTGCATTGCGGGTTGTCCGAAAGCGAGACAACGGGCTCACCGGTGTATCTCCTCTTGGAGCGTGTGTTATAGTCGGACTGTACCCGCGGCGTTTCGGCTGTGGGCGAGTCATTTGCAAACACCATTTCCTCATCTTCCATCCATGAGAAGAGCGCATGATCAGGAACAATATCGGACTCTTGCTCTAAGGACATTCCCTGTGTTTGCGTGGTAAGGACCGCGTTCTCCATTGCCGAGGCGTATATGTATTCTCCATTCTCTGTCGCAACACCTTGACTACGTTGCTCTGCTATCCTTTGTTGTAAGTTGCCACGCGGACAATTTCGGGGCATATGTGCATCATTGCAAGGGAAGCACCATGGATTGATGTCATCAATAAGATTGTTCTGTCCTGCGGTCAATTCTCTACTAGAACTTGGCGATGCACCTGCCAGCGGTGTAGGCACCAGAACGATTTGGTTTATAGCCGCCGCTGGTGAATTAGTGCGAGGCGCATTCTGATATTGATTTTGATGATAGGTAGGCCACCCACCTTGATAGTTTTGATATGCAGGTCGTGGAGGAATTGCTTGGTTCTGCTTGAGAGTTGTTATATCATTCGCCATAGTCCGCAACATCTCCTTGAGGTCACCCATCTCATCTTTTGGAGGACCCGATGTAGAGGCCAAATTTTTAGGAGCGGCTGTATATGAATACGCTGACTGGGGAGTCGCTGGCGCACTGGTCGACGCAACTCTTGTGCTACGTCCGATATCTCAGGAAATATCGGCATAACAGGTCGAGGAGGCAATTTCCCGCAGTCTATCAAGTGATTCTCTGCTTTGATAGCGGTGGCATATGCATCTAGTAAAGTGGCTCCTCCCAAAGACTTGATCATCATAGAAATGTCAGGATTGATGGACTTCAGATAAAACATGAACGCCAATTCCGGAGTTGGGCGGATAGTTACAGGAATCCTCTGCCAACTTGAGTGAAATCGGGCATTGAAGTCCGTCAGAGCCTCCTGGGGTGCTCGTTTGATGACGGATAACTGATAATATAGCGAAGAACGATCTCCGTCATTTGAGAACCTTTCATAGAATGGATCTTCGAGGTCATCCCAAGTGTGAATGCTGTTAGGAGTCAATGTTCGGTACCAATCCAGAGCTTTGCCTTTGAAGGACGCAGCAAGGAGCCTCAGGGCTAAATCCTGCGCTGTGATACCGTGTACTAGACATACATCCACTACATCTTGCAAATGCTCTGCTGGAGTTTTTGTGTTATCTCCAGAGAATTTAGGAAGAGCTTTCAGGGCCGAAACCGGGATAGCGCCCTAGACGGCAGGCGCTACCAGAGCTACCAGGGGACTTCCAGCATCCCATGCCACATAATTTCTGTTCGCGGCCGACAACATGGTGAGAGGAAAGGGTGGTGGGAATGGAACTGTTGCTAACTGATTTGCGGCTTGTACTATCCCTAATGGAGGCACTAGTAAACCTGAGTTATTTTCAGTCTAGGATCTAGTTACAGGCCGATGGCTCATACACCCTTCTTTAAGACAATTTCATTAGTTTGGGTCCCACCGGGCATGCCAGAAAAAGGGTAAAACTGTTGACGCCAAAATTTGACGAGGTAACAGTGCCTTATGGGAAACTCAGTTCAAGGGGGACCCTTTGCGCCGAACTGAGTGACCTCCGGGTTTTAAAGAAGTCGGCTTCTTCTATAATGGGTTTTTGGAAAGGGAAAAGGAAGTAGATATAATAAAGCAAATTTAAATCTAAGGAGATGCGCCAAAGCTTTCTGATAGGCACGATAAATCATAGACTTGAGGGCCTGAATGTTATTGCTATGTTCCAAAACATCAAAAACTTAAAGCTATAGCATAAACAATTCATTTAATTGACATAAAAGTATCGCATACATTCTCACTGCTAAGAAGAGTCATTAAGACATGGTTTAGGTAAGCAAGTTTGTATTCAATGCATAGAAGTCCTTTCAAATGAAATGCTTAAGACCATAAGAAGCACAGTTTATAGTTTAAACAAAACATGAAAACAGAAAGGCCGAACAATAGGCACAGTCTGAAAGTTTCTTGTGAATAAACATGCAAAAGAGGCCTGGTGTCTCTTGCTAAAAACCAGTATTCTTTCTAAAATCTTGGACCCTTGTCATCTTGACAGAGAGAGTATATATAGCTGGAGAGAAAAAATTCCCACCACTTTGGAAGCTGTAACAGAAAAGATTCCCAATCTCCTATAATGATGCCCGAATTAGAACATTCCCAATGCCGTTATAACAGCAATCAGTTAGAACCTAGCATCTAGTTGATTGGTTGCAAGCGTGCCCTTTGTAATATGGTAGCGGTTCGAACCAAGCCTCGAGGCGACAAGTGCCATCTACCGCCTCAGAGAACTATGACGACCAGCTCCTGATAACACAAACCTGCTTTGCCAGCCCACAGCCTGCTTCGATGATCAGTGAAAGGCACGCGGCAGCACGTCACGGCCCAAATGAGAACTCCTCCTTTAGCTGCCGAAAGATTGTGAAGAAGCGACACGTGTTCGAAGGGTCAAATGCTATGCTGAGGTGGGGAGGAAGCTGTGTGAACTAGATCCGAAAGACGCTTGGCAGCGTTTCAGAGCCCGCTGCGTTTTATCTCCTTGTTGTATTGAAAAGGCTGCGAAATTCTGCCATGTGGCTGAAGGTAGGGCCCGCCGTGAAATAGAGAAGGCCAGCAGAAATGTTTCGCAGTCGGTAGCTGCATATTTTATCCCTGCAAGGAAAGCTTGCGATACGCCGCCACGTATCGAGATGTGGGCCCCTCTGACAATCTTAGGAGTGCTGGACCATTGTGGAAGGCATAGCGACCCGAAGAAAATATAAAGCAACAAAATAAGAATCCCCGTGGGCGAGACACGTGGACGCCCAGCGCAGCACTTCAGGACCCAAAAGGGAAGCCGCTAGCCCAAGCTGCGAAGTGAAAAATGCGCAAGGGGGAAGATCAAAATCTGCCGAGAAGCCGAACAACTTGGAGACGCACAGGCTGGCACACGAATATCAACAAGAGGAACCCGAAGGGAGCTGTTGAATCTTATTTTAACAGTACCCAACTAGGTAGGATTCAAAATCTCGCTTTGTGATTTGATTTGAATTTTTAAGCATAATTTAATTTAGGATCAGGTAGATTAGGAACACAGGTTTGCCATGGATGGGTGGATTCGCCCATCCATATAGATGGGCGAAGAAAGGGGTGAGGTCATGCTATGTAGAGGAAGATGCACTGGGGAGGGGCAATTTCAAAATCACCTCTCTAAGGAAAGGGGTAGGATCACGCAAAGCAGGGGCGGAATGTGCTAGGAATAGGCAAATGGGAATTCATCGAAACTGGGAAGAGGCGAAAGCAATTTCACCAAAAGGGACAATAGGCGGACTCAAATCTACCTTTTGGGAAGAAAGGGTGAGGGCAACTTCGCCCCTCGAGAAGGAAAAGATGTAGGGCGAATACGAAATCGCCCCTCAAAGAAAAAGGGCGAATTTGAATTTGCCTTTGAGGGAAAAACAGGTGGATCTGTGCCTGGACAAGAAAGGGGTGGACTCACAAGGAAAAAAAGTGAATTCATCTGAGGAAAACAAAGGGGTGAGCATACTGGATGGACAAGCGAATGCGCTGGGAAAGGGAAAAGGGTGAATTTTCCTTAGATAGAGGTGAATTCGCCAAACTTGGGGTAGGGATGAAAAATAACAGGAAAGATGAAGAGTGAGAAAGGCTGAAAAATTGTTCTGTATGGATGTAGAACTTTGAGTCATTGAGGATGCGAAAGAGGCATTGAACAGTACTGGAGGTGACATGCAGGGAAATGAATGCCCATGACAACGGATCACTGGCACAGGTAGGATTGTTGCATATGTTGGGGTATCCCAACATCCGAGCATATCGAGGACTTCTGGCAACATTGATGGAGAGATGGAGCTTGGAGACATCGACCTTCCATCTCCTGACAGAGGAGATGACAAAGACATTGGAGGACGTATGGAGGATTCTGCGGTTGCCCATCTGAGGGCACTTAGTTAGCTAGGCCCACACCTGACCAGTGGAGGAGATCCTACAGGCCATGTTTGAACCAGTGGATTTGTCGATTCAGGGGAGGGGGATAGACCTCGATACATGTTTTGGATTACATGTGCCAGCTCTACCTTTGTATCTCTGCGGATTGATTAGTGGGATCTTGTTGCCGGACATGAGTGGATGCTTCTGTAGCCTCAAGATTATTGAGGTTGTCAGATACACTATAGAGAGACAAGAGGGGGTGTTTGCATGGGGAGCGTGCGTGCTAGCACAAGTTTATAGGGATATGCACGTTGTTTGCTATAGATGAGCATTGAGCATCACCCATGTGATACTTCTATAGGTGTGGGAATGGGAGCACATCAGTGTGGCCAGGCCAGACATTTTGGTTGCGGGAGTCAAAGATGAGATGCTACCAATTGCGTACTGGTGGGAGATAGAATATGGCTTCAGGCTACACGACTAGGTTGTGGGGGAGTTGGAGACATGGAGGAGGAGACTAGATAGTTTAATATTGGAGGACATCACATGGAGATTGTACTTGGCACGATGCTTCCATGGGTGGAGGGATGATGATAGGAGGCACAAAGGTTATTTCTTTTCAGTTTGTTACACTAGTAGAATTTGGCAAATAAATGACTAATTTGGTCATTTATAAGTGACTAATTTGGTCATCAAGTAAAATCACAACTAAATGACTAATATCAGACAAATAAAAATGACTAAATAAATGACTAATATCAAACAAATAAAAATGACTAAATAAATGACTATTACTCTATTCTTTTTTCTTTCGAATTTGATCATAATCCATAGAGCTTAATCCCCCCTCATGGGACCCCTACCTAATGAATCATTAATGTTTTTAACTATGATTTGAAGGCCTATATGAGGGCATGATGCATAGCAACCAAGAGACACTACTTCATAAAAGGAGGTTTTAAGACATTAATTTAAGACAAAATATTAGTTTTGTCTTAAATATATATTTTATATTTAAATTCTATTTTAAATTAACAACATCAAGTTTCCACAGTCCATGATAATTAAGTGTTCAAGTTTCTGGATTTAAACTGTGTGAGTTTTTTAAATCAATGTTTTAGATCACACTCCATGATCCATCATTAGGATGATTTGCATGCAACAAGAGAGAAGAAAAATAGAGTGAGATAGCAGACTTGGAAGGATAAATAGGTGAGAAGAAGATAGGGCTAGAAGACAATAGGCTAAGATTTGACCAATGAAGAAAAAAGATAATAAAATGAATTAAAGCAACTTAGCCCTTGATAATAAAATAAAATAAGAACAAGGAAACTAAAGAGAGGAGATAAATAAAAACAAAAAGAGA
The DNA here is from genome assembly GCA_007258455.2 of Sequoia sempervirens. Lineage (NCBI taxonomy): Eukaryota > Viridiplantae > Streptophyta > Pinopsida > Cupressales > Cupressaceae > Sequoia > Sequoia sempervirens. The sequence goes on along the minus strand of VDFB02058242.1, from coordinate 714,712,181 downwards.
ACAATGTAATCAAAGAACCAAAGCAAAAGAATAATTAAAACATCAAAGAAATAATTAACATTATATATATATATATATATATCAAAGAAATAATAAACAATATATAAATATGTATATAGTTTATTATTTCTTATATATATATATATATATTAAAAATTAAAAATACAAATTCAAATGTCTTAAATTAAGACAATAAAAAATATACTTTTTCTAAAATATTTTTTTTATTAATAATTGTAAAAGATTTTTGGAGTCGATTGTGTGTTAATTTTTTGCATCAACATTTCAGATCACACTCCGTGATCCATCATCAGGATGAAAATTAGAGCACAATGATAGAATGAAAAGATGCAGACCAAGACAAGCATAAAAAGGTATGAGAGGGGGAAGAGTGAGAAGGAGTTGCACGCGAAACAAGGCACAAGAGGGCAATGACTTGACAAGAGAGAAATTCATAAAAAGCACACAAGAGACAACAAGCAATAAACTTGATAAAATTCAATCAATTTAAAAGAAAAAGAAGGAAATAAAATGAGGACAAGCACAAAAGATTGCTCAAATAATGTCAAATAAAAGAAATTAAACATTAAAGAATCAAAGCAAAAAAAAAGAAGACTACTAAAAAGAAAATAAGAAAAAACCAAAAATTGAAAAAAAGATCAATTTTATTAATCCAAAAAACAACCTAAATGGTTAATGAAGAGAAACTAAAAAATTCAAAGTAATAAATAAGAAAATAGAAAACATGAAATACACACAAAAAATGCATACGAAATATTATATATATTTGATAATAAACTTGTATTAAATGTACAAGCCTAAAATAAAATGTATTATAAAAAATACATCAAAGAATCAAAGCAAAAAAATATAACATAATAATAACATTTAATAGAGACAAGAAGACTACTAAAAAGAAAATAAGAAAAAACCAAAACTTTTCCACCATTCGTTTTCCCTCCTCATTCAACATGAGTTTTCCTTTTCCCTCCACGATGGCATCGATCAATAGTAGGTTGTGTGGGATTTTATGCGGCAGAAAAACCACCAGTGGTGGTGTGCTTGAAGTCGAGTCTTTTGTTGGAGAAGCCCACGATCTGGAGGAGCCCGAGACACACACATTGCCCATTACACTCTTCCCATTGCGTCCACAGGTAGGGACTTAGAAAATTGAAGAAATTTTTATTTAGGAGTGTTATTGGCTTATTAATTGATTCTGATATGTTGCCCCATGTATTTAAGATTGTCCACGATGTTTTGTAAAGATCAACTTTAGATACTTAAGTGTTCTATGTTCCTGTGGCATAGAAATTTGGAAATGTTTAATATTCACTCTTACATTTGGTAAACCGAAAGATTTTATCGATTGAGGGGTACAAATACAGTTCTTACCATTGATGTTATGTTAAGAGAAATAGTCCTACAAAGTAGTTACTCTTTCATTGACACACAAACACTACTTTGAAGAGGAACTTCCATTAAAAGGTTTCATCAAAATAAGTTGTATTTAAGAATAGACTCCACCACAAACATCATTTTTGGAAACAGTTCGCTTGCCTTGTCTATGCTTCCACATTTTCATCTATGTCTAGCAAGGCACTTGTAACTACAACATATGCCAAAAAAGTCCCAGCTGTTATGCTTTAATGGATGTCCCTTTGTTATTACTAGATATCTGATGTAGTGCACATTATTATAGTGCAAGCCTATGTTTCAGATTATTTCATTTAGCACTACCAATATTCTCCACAAGAACATTGACCCTGTTTAAAATGATGGAAATGGTTCACATCTCTTAGAACAATTTCTCTTGCAAGTGTTTGCATTTACTTAATTATCCTAGATTTATGTAAAAGAGATTGTTTCATAACTGTTATCCCATTCAACAATCATACTTCCCTTTTGTTGTAGCAGACTGCTAGACTCACTCTTCTCTTATACTTTGTCAGCCTATTATGAGGTTTCTCAGGCCTCTCAAATACCTTTTATCCCTTCTCAGACCTACTGAAAACATTTCTTTGTCACTATTCAAGGTTTCTTTAGCTCTTATCTATGCTCATATTTCTGCCAAGTCTTTAGCATTGTCCCCACTTGCTTAGGACTGTGTCATCCTTAGTTACACCTAGCTTATTTAACCAAGGACGATAGAATATAAACTTATCTACATCAGTACATATCATCCACTGGCACTTTTCCCTAGCTAAGAAGTATGTAATAATGTCTGAGCACATAAAGGACCATCAAAAGCTTGATAGTCTTCCATTTTAAAAACAACCCTCATAATTTTTTCCTTGAAGTTGAAAAGCTTCTTAATGTAATACTTGAAGGAAAATTTGGGTGCTTGAGTGGGAAATAACATATGATATTAGTAGCATCTTTTGAAATGAATTAACTATTAGCAGTATCTTTTGATCATATCCAGTTAAGACTCCAAATCTAGCAATAGCTTGCAGAATATTTGCACTAGCCCCCTTTTCACTCTTCACATATGGAGGTCAACATGATGACCATGAAGATCATGGTCCATGATGAATCTAATTGGTAGAAGAACTAAGAAATATTCTAGAAATCCCTGCTGTTATTCTTTGATGGATGTCCCTTAATTATTACTGGATATCTGATGTAGTGCACATTATTATAGTGCAGGCCTATTTTTCAAATTGTTTCATTTAGCATCACCAATATTCTCCATGAGAACATTGTCCCTATTTAAAATGATGGAAATGGTTCACATCTCTCAGAACAATTTCTCTTGCAACAATCTTGGAGATGAATTTAGATGCAGTGTGAAAATCAGAACATACTCGAAGGTTCTTAACAACTCTAATAGTTGTACCAAGGGCGATGTTTAACAAATTAACCAAATGCAATTGCTAACTTTTCACTATGGTGGCAGATAAATGATTCTTTTTTCTTCTATTCCATAACATTAAGTAAAAGTCTTGAATTTCGAAATACCCTGTTGCCTTCATTTGCCAAGCCAATTTCTCCAATTTTTCATAGCTCTCCCATGTTTGTGGATGTGATCTATCTCCTACACAAAAAAGCATGTACCATTTTATGCCCTTCAATCCAACTACATGCAGTGATAGTTAACTTGATGTAAATTGGTATGCATGAAGGAAAATATTTTCATGGAGGTATCCTTTGTAGGGGGAGTCAATAGCCCACTGCCATTGTTTAAACATTTATTCTTTGCTTTCAATAATATTGGTATGAGTCTTGGAAATTAATATAATGCTTATATTAATTTCTATCAACCTGGTTATTCACAACTTGAAGATTCTAAAGCAATTTCAAATTACAGAAGGGAGTGGTCATTCAGGATTATATTTCTTCATGTTCAAAAATGGTTAACATGATGATGATGCCCCTAGCAAAAGAGAAGTTCAAGATGTTGTGATAGTATCTTGGCTTGGTGAAGAATCTCATCCTTGCAAGGGGGAGTATTAAGAGTTTTTACTTGTTCACTTAGTCCAGTTATTCTCAGTAGAGCTACACTTTAGCAACAACATATTCAGTGGATCTAGAGCAACAACACAAAAGCCTCTCTCCTATGTGCAATTGAGAGATCAGCATGGAGAGGGCACATGCAAGTATGCATCATTGCATACGCTAGCCTCATCATCTTCTAGAAGTATATTTATTTTTATATTTTTTGGTTATGTAGGATAGGCCACTAGAGGATTGCATGTTTTTCTAGATTTGGAATTATAAGTTTTGATTCTATTTATTTTCTTTTTGCTATTTTATATTTAGCAGTTAGCTTTTTCAGATTTAACTAGGCGCCATCTTTAGCTATAGTTCTATTTTCAAGTAAAGTACATATTTTAGGCAATTTGACTCATGGAAGGTAGGCCACAGTTTCAGTTCCTAGCCTTCTTCATCTATAAAAGAAAGGTTGGGGTCTGAGTGATTCATTAGTTCCAATTTTGAGCTAGTGCAGTGCATTTCTTTTCAAATTTAATGAGAAGACAATTCAGGGTTTGAGAATCCAACACTGTGTTTTCATCATTCACTTGTAAGCGTAATGTGCTTGTAAATTCTTGTATTTGAATCCACAATTGAATGGTTTGCAAGTTAGATTTCTGTCTCTCAGGGTTTTCTTGAGAATGAATGACTTTCTATTTTGAATGACTTTATATTTTCTATGCACTAAATATATATTTTTACTGCCCTCCAATTCCTAGTTTACTTTTGAATAGAAAATGGAGTAAGTGCTAAATGCTATGGAAATCAAAGAAGGTTTCATGTGTTTGAGTGAAGGAGCTTTCTAGGGAACTGTTAAGTATGACCTTTGATATGAGCACAATTGTAAGTAAGAAAGAGTGCAAAGGAATCAACTGCAATTGTACATTCTATACACTCAATATACTATGTATTTATTAAATAGTTTCCTATGAATCCATGTTGGATTTGTGTCAATCTATATTGGAATTTTTGTTCTTCACACAAACTATGTTGCCATACTAAGTTAGCTAAAGCTGAATAGAATTAATTAGTTGTAACTCTTAAAGACTAAACAACAATCTTGTGCCATTTTATATTATTCATTTCCAATAATATGCTTGTGTCAACTTGCTACATGTTTGACACTTGACATCTAGTTTCCAAAAACTCTTATGTTGACCTTGACTAGATTCAAGAAAATATTCTTGTGACTATTAAGTGTTCTAGGACATCCACATAATGAATATTACTCCAACACACCACAATTTGTGGTTAAATTCTTGGAGGTACACTTCATTACCTTTGTAGCATGGAAAATTCTTCCTAAAACATCTTTTGAATGAATTCCCATCACTAGTGACCCCACATTATCACTTTTCATAAGTATTTTATAATGTCCTATCATTTGTATTCATTTTTTGCATCTTCCCCAAAAGATAATAAATTTTGTATATTCTAATGTCAAACTGTTTTGAAGTCAATGAAACTTGCAAATAAGCTGACTTTTGTTCTATGATAGGGTATGAGTCAGCTCGAATTAGAAGATGAAGTGGAAGCTGATTTAAAACGTTCCACTAGAGAATTTATCAAAGATGGTGATAGTACAAATAAGTTGAATCAGGTTTTACAACTTACAGGCTTCAATGATCCTGTATATGCAGAAGCATATATTATAGTTCATCAGTATGATATTGTCCTGGATGTTACAGTAATCAACCACACAAAGGAAATACTTCAAAGCCTTTGTTTAGAATTGGCTACTATGGGTGATCTCAAACTGGTTGAATGACCACAAAATTATACTCTAGCTCTAGATTCAAGCAAGCAGATAAAAGCAAACATAAAAGTTTCTTGAACCGAAACTGGTGTTCTATTCGGTAACATTGTTTATGAGACTACAAGTGTACTAGACCACAATGTAGTTGTTTTGAATTACATACACTTTGACATTATGGACTACATATCCCTAGCCACTTGCCTTGATGTTGCTTCTTGGAATATGTGGGTTGAGTTTGAGTGGGAAAATAAGGTAAATCAAATTATTGTCTTGGGTGGGAAAATAAATTTAAAGTTGCAAATAATTTTCTTTCAAATTTATATTGTACCAAATTTAAAGAATAGATTAATCTAAACAATGACATATATACTCCCAATGAGTATTGAGCTTGTAATTTTTCTATTAGGTGGTTGTGAACATAGTTATTCATGATGAGAAGGAGTTCCTTAAAAAATATTGTGCGATCAACAAATATGAAGTGCCTCACACCCCTATAAATATTTCAATTTTCTTAACTTCTTTCATATTTTTAGAGTAATTTGGCTTGGTCTGCATTGCATTAAATATTGCTGAATGGTTGATTTACCACTGGAGAAACACAATGTTACAGACAAGACTATAATTAACCATTATTTTTTATATAGATTTGCATTGGATGGAGACTGTGGATTTTTGGCTACAAATTTGTATGCAAAGAGTGTATTTGGTGAGGATGCTCTTGTGAATGTTAGTGTTGAGAAACAATCTAATGGAAAGATGAGTGGTTATATCAGGATAAGAAGTAAAACCTAGGGAATTGCATTGAGTTTGGGTGATAATATCACACTCAAACAAAAGGGCTAAGTATGTGTTGATTGGTGGCTGCTTGAATTTTGCTTCTAGGTTTTCTCTAAGAAGTTTTTCCACATTGGTATCTTTATCTGCCTATAATTTTTGGTAATTAACAATTAGAATTCTGATTGCTTAAATTGGATGAGTGGTCATTGAAGCCCATTGGTTGATCTTTCAGAACTAGAAGAAAATTCTTTATGGTTGGGATGAGAATTATGTTTTTGCAACTTGTTTTATCTGTTCACTAAGGCTTGTGAAACTTGCACACTGCTTTAGACAATAGTTATGTAAAGTGTTGAGGATGATGAGTATGGCATTAATTTTTCTCATGACTCCACCATAGGAATAATAGAGTTGTTTCTATCTGTCTTGGTTTCTATATCATATCTCATGCACAATATTGTGACGCAGATTATTAACAAACCAAATGCAATTGCTAAATTTTCACTATGGTGGTAGATAAATGATTCTTTATACCCTGCTACCTTCATTTTCTAATCCAATTCTCCAGAATGCTATTAATTTCATTACTTGGATTACCCTTTATTTTGCAATCGTCTTTCCTTATCTTGAATATGTTTGGAAAATGGACATTTTTCATATAATTGATTCTTAATGAACTTTCCTTTCAAAAATAGTTATTTGATTAGATGGTAGAGAGTTTATAGGAAGGGTATCTAAACATTTCAAACCAATTGTTTTCTTCTTTTTTACAAAAAATCCATGTTTAAATCCATCTTCATTTAATTTAACTTCTTAAAAAAGCTATGTATTCAGATTTCTGTATTTCATTTATGATGGAGAACAATCCATCTTAATTCTAAACTCATTACCTATTACCTTCCCTTACATGATTACTAGGGAATAAAGGGGAAGCATGCCCATGCACTACTACTAAATAGCCTTTTCTAGGCTACTAGATGGTAAAGAATGAAGGTTTGTCTACTTGGAATATGCAATACTACTGATCAACTATAGGTGTGATGTAATACTGCTTACTCGTGTGATTGAAGTATGTACAAACCTCATCCACTAAACCTCCATGGATGCATGCACAAAGAATACAAACAAAGCTTACAATGTTAGGATATGTTTTAGAGTGGTTCATTAATTCAAATATTTTGAGAGAATCCTTGCAAAATCCATTTTGCGCATATCCTGCAATTATTGCATTCCATGAGATGACATCTCTTTGAGACATTCCATCAAAGAGTTCATGTGCCTTGTGTACGTTTCCACATTTTGCATACATGTCTAACAGAGCATTTCCAACCATAATATCTAACAAAACCCCCCATCTATTATGCTCTGATGGATGTTCATACCCTGCTCCAAAGCTCCCATTTTGGCACAGGCAGAGAGGATGCTGGCATAGGCTGTGGAATTTGGCTTCACACATGCTAATTATATTTTCTTGAAAGTTTCTAAAGCCTTTTCAGTAAATCCATTTTGTGCATATCTCGCAATCATCGTATTCCATGAGATGGCATCTCTTTCAGGCATTCTGTCAAACAGTTCACATGCCTTGTCTATGCTTCCACATTTTGCATACATGTCTACTAGGGTAGTTGCAACTACATCTGACAAAATTCCTCTATTATTTATGCTTTGATGGATGTTCGTACCCTGTTCCAAGGCCCCCATTTTAGCATAGGCAAGAAAGATCTAGGCAAAGGTTGTGAAATTTGGCTTTATACCTTCCAATTGCATTTGCTTGAAAGTTTCTAAAGCATTTTCAACAAATCCATTTTGTGCATATCCAGCAATAATTGTAGTCCAAGAGATGACATCTCTTCAAGGAATTATGTCAAAAACTTCACATGCTTTCTCTATGCTTCCACATTTTGCATACATGTCAACCAAAGTATTTCCAACTATAATATTAGCCAAAAATCCCCCTTCTATTATGCTTTGATGGATGTCCATACCCTGTTCCAAAGCTTCCATTTTGGAATAGGTAGAGAGGATGCTAACAAAGGTTACAAATTCTGGATTTAAACCTACAAATTGCATTTGCTTGAAAGTTTCTAAAGCCTTTTCAACAGATCTAATTTTTGTATATCCTGCAATTATTGCAGTCCATGAGACCACATTTCTTTGAGGAATTTTGTCAATTAATAGTTTGCATGCCTTGTCTATGTTACCACATTTTGCATACATGTCTACAAGGGTTGTAATCATTGTATTCCATGAGATGACATCTCTTTTAGGCATTCTATCATACACTTCACGTGCCTTGTTGGTGTAGGAACACCCAATTGGTTTTATTTGAATTTGATCAAAATAAGGAGTCATAGGTTGGTCTAGGAGTTTAATGTCATGAAGTGGGTCAATAAGGTCTAAAAGAGACCATTCGAGTGTATCGTGAGATCATTTTTGTAAAGCAATGTTGAAATGTTGTCAATCATGCTTGAAAGAGAAAAATATGTAAATAGGGTTTATGAAGGGTTTAGTGAGTCAAGTCATGGAACACGCTAAATAAGGTCATATTTTATCATTGAATAGTGTAGTCGGTCATATTAGATGTGTTTAGAAAGTTTGGGGGTTCAAAAATACAAAATTGCCAAAATTGAAAAATGTTGTCAAAGTTGTAATTGCAAAAATGCAAGATTTAGGGATACCAACAGTCAAGTGGTAGTTGTCAAGCAGTTGGTCAGTTTTGGAGGGAATTTTTAGGAAAGAAATGTATAAAATCATGTAATCCTTCAATTGGTATGGTTTTTGAATCCATTTTGAAGAAGAGACAATAAAAACACCTCTGTTATTGCATCAATTTCTGAGTTTTCTTGTAAATTCTGTAATATTAGTTAATTGCATGATTCCGTACAACAACTAATCTATCCAAAAGCATGTGAGTATTGTGGAGGGATGAGTTTTCTATGCTTTACACTTGGTTTGGGTCATTGAAACAGGTTTAGAAGCATAGTATATTCTTTTTTCTTTGATAGACTTGGGTATACCCTGTCAAGGGTTTTGTAGACTTAAATATGTTTTAAGCCCATTACACAAACTGTCATCACTGTATCTCTATGGAATGGGAATGTTAGGTTAGTTAGGGATGATTGGAAGTAGGTTTTTCTTTGGATGGTGACATTTGGGGGACAAAAACCATGACTTTCCTAGGGTTTTGCAGTGTGTTAGTGTATGAAAAATGAGGTTTTGAGAAAGAGTTTGAAGAAGTGACTTGAGTGGTGGCTAAGAGATGGATTTTTGAGTGAAGGAAGAAAAAACATAGTGTGTTGGAGGCAACTTCAAGTCTGAAAGAGTCTGGGAATAGTGAGTTTGAACAAACCCTACCTTTAATGGTGAAAATTGAGGATTTTTGAGATCAATGGTTGGATGAGGGTTTGAGAACTTGAAACTTGGTGAATATATCTTTTTGTTGGTTATCTTTAAGGTCTGAGAGGTTATATTAGGTTGGAGGATATTTTAAGGAGGACTTGCTTTGTAAATAGACCTAATTGGTCTTTTTAGGGCAGCCTTGCACAGGGATTTGAGTGAGTTGCCAAAAAGGAATCAATGTTGGTTTTGGTATATGTTTAAGTTGGCCAAATAGGGTGTTCAAAACCATCAATAGTCTCTGGAGTTGGTGAGTGGATTGAGAGAAGAGTTGTCAAATAGAGGTCTGCAGAGCTACTAGCCGAGGTAGAGTAGATTGAAAAGGTTGATTTGTCAAAGAGTTGCGATTCATTTGGTTGATTTATCTAACTTGTTTTGTGATGTTTAGGTAAAGACCAACTGCCCTTGCATCACTTGTGTATGCTTTCACATTTTTAATACATGTCCATCAGAGCATTTCCTACTACAATATCGGGAAAAAACCCCCCTTTGATTATGCTTTGATGCATATCCATACCGTGTTCCAAAGTTCCCATTTTGGCATAGGCATGGAGGATGTTGACAAAGGTTGTAGAGTTTGGTCTGACACCTACCATTTGCATTTCCTTGAATTTTTTTAAAACCTTTTCAACAAATCCATTGTATGCATATCCTACAACAATTGCATTCCATGAGTCAATAGTTCTTTGAGGCATTTTGTCAAATAGTTCACGTGCCTTCTCTATGCTTCCACATTTCACATACATGTCTACCAGGGATGTTACAACTACATCTAAAAAAGTTCCTCTTTCCTTTATGCTTTGATGGATTTCCATACCCTCTTCCAATGATCCCATTTTGGCACAAGCTGAAAGTACACTGGAAAATGTGAACTGAACAAATTTGTGGATGCTCAACTATTGTGCAAGCTCTTTGATAATATGACAATGATTTGATTCAAATATTCATAAATGGATCAGACACTTTTTCAGAATGCTCCTTGAATTTTTGGAAGGAATGATGGATTTATAGATTTAGGGGTGAAAATATGAATGGTTGATCAAACTTGCACACCTAATGATCAACTATTTATGTAAATTGTAATGCAATAAGGGTTGCTGATGTGTGAAGTATGTGCAACCCTCATCCACTAAACCTGCATGACTACATGCACCTAGAACCCAAGCAAAGCTTACAATGTTAGGATGTGTTCTAGAGTGCTTCATTAATTCATCCATTTATGATATGCATGAATCTTCATCTTAAAACCAAATAAGTTTCTCTACTTTATGTATATTCTTCAAGACTTACAAGAAAGCTAGGTATTTATTTATCGTATATGAAATTTGATAACTGACTTTTCCTTATAGATTAAATTTTAGTGATTTTTCTACTTTGCATGCAACATGTTTGAAGTATAGGACATAAAACTTGAAAATTGAGAGTTGGGCCCATAATTAGAATATCAATATTCTTGGTGCCAAATTCTAACACAAACAATGGGATTACAAGCTTCAATGGCTACCATTTTGTGATTGGACATGAAAAAATGAATGAGATAGTTGAGGTAGTTTAAAATCAACTAATCATTATCATTGGTCTATATGGGAGGTTGGAAATCTTTTTTTTTGCAAGTGTTACTTGTTTATGAAATTGATGGTAGTTTCCTTTATTGGGGTGAATGCTTATATTGCATGAATAGGCTCTCCAAGCAAGAGAAAACGAAAATTAGAGTCTACAACAAGGCCATTGTAAAATATAACCAACAAAAGTTCATGTAACAAGTTGGAAACATTCTTTTCTTGATATGAACCGATAATTAAATTAGTTCCCATTTGGCTTCTTTCTTTATTCACGATTTTGTTGTTGAGAGGATTTTTTGTAATAAGGCTTCTTAACGGATATCTGCAATGTCATTGAGACTAAAATAACATTTTGCTTGTAATTCCTGAGCTTTTTGGCTACATTAACTACAAAAAGTAATTGTTTTAATGTCCTTGAACTAAAGAAAGATGTCTAGTCTTTATAATAGTGTCTTTTAACTGTATTACAAATTTAAATTCAAGCATATACATTAGTTTCCCAATCATTTAAATGCTTTAATAGTCATTAGTTTTTCTTATGCATTTGTTTCCTCTTTGCTTTTCAAAGAGACAAGAAAGGTAATTTTTTGTTGCATTTAACACAAGTTAATCATTTTTATGTCCAATTAAGATGGTTAGCCTTTACTAGTGCTTTTGAGTATGAAATGTTGTATAATCTTAAAATTAAGTTTGTGCATTTCTTTTACTATTATTAAATAACTCAGCAGTCAATTCTACTTGTGCTTTTTTTTGCTTTGCTTGTTCAAAGAGATGAGGAAGGCATTTTCTATGCATTGGATCTTGGGGGAACCAATTTTAGGGTATTGCATGTAGAATTAGGTGGCAAGGAAAGGCGAGTTGTTAACCAAGAGTTTGAAGAAGTATCAATTTCTCCAAAACTAATGAGCAACACAACTGAGGTCGATATAAATTAACTTCAAAAGCAAATACATTTTCGGACATGTTTTTCTATTTGAGTCATTGTGGCCATTTCTTCTATTTTGTTTATAATTAATCTGGTAATTTTTCTTGATGTTGATCATAGGAATTGTTTGGTTACATTGCTTCAGAACTAGCAAGTTTTGTTGCAAAGGAAGGTGAGAATATGAGACCACCTCCTGGTCAACAAAGGGAGCTTGGATTCACTTTTTCCTTTCCTGTGAAGCAATTTTCAATTGCCTTTGGCACACTTATCAAGTGGACGAAGGGATTTTCTATCTCAGGAACGGTTAGTGCTTAAAATTTCTACTTGATCCACATTTCAATCTATCAGTATACTGTAAATTAGTGTTTCAATTCAAGGAATGTGCACTTTCATAAAGGGAAGAAATGGGGTATTAAAGTTTTCTATTTTCTCAAGCACTACAAAATATTATTGGTAAACTGCGTTTGTTTCTAGACGTGTATGGTTCCATAAAGGTTGTTTCAATGTGACAATGGAATGTAAAGAGATAACCTAGTGTATAAATTTCACCTTGCTACCCAAACTAGTAACGATCTATCTATTTGTGGAATTTTCCAATGATCAATCATATGAATTATCTTTCCTTAGTTCTTCAATGTTCATCTATGCTTATTGTAATCACATTATATCCTCTTAAGGTACCTATGAAGATTTTGTTTCTGAATATTGGTACATGAAGTTTACAAAGAGATATATCTCCTATGGACATTCAAAATCTAGATAGTTCCAAAAATACATAAGTGCTAGTTTAAAATCCATATATAACTAGCAGTTTAAAAATTTAGTCAAAGGCTTACAAGAGACACTCATTATACAAACAAGAGCGAAGTATCAAAGTTACCATCGTGACTTATCCTTTCGCCCCATAGGAGGAACTTACCAATGACTCCCATCGACAAATCATATTGTCCTTGATGGAGATTGATGCATATCATTGTATCGGGGAGACATTGAGCCAACTCCCACCATATTAAATTCTCTTCTTGATGAATATTGCACCTAAGAACTATCAAAGCATCGGGGTAATAGTGCATTGAGTCCTGCCAATGTTTAGCACTCTCTTTGATGATCTCCTATTCTTCTCTCATTGACTCATTGGAGTGTCAAAGAGACATTTAATGTTCTCTTTGATATCACTTTCGTTTGTTATTTTCCCGCTTCTATTGGCTTTAGGGCTTTCATGTATTCTTTGCATGTCATTCACTTTGTGCTATTTAATTGTTTTCTTTACTTCAGGTCAATCATCTGTTTTCAATTTTATGATGCTAAGAATGAACCATTTGATGAGTTTTATTACAGGTAGGGAGTATGTTGGCAAAGGTTGTGGAATCTGGCTTTACACCTACCAATTGCATTTGATTGAAAGTTTCTAAAGCCTTTTCAACAAATCCATTTTGTGCATATCCTGCAATATTGCAATCCATAGACCATAGTTTAACATGATATCAAAACACAACAACTGAGATCTTCCACATTGATGATTGTAATGTACCATTACCTATGAGGGAGTTACCAAAAGATTTCAGTACACTTACATCAATAATTTTAAGTATCTTGGACCTTTCAATGGTTGTAGGTACCTAATTACACTAGTTATTAGAGTGTTGTTGATCCACACATGTGTTAGGTTGTTGGTATATTATTTTTTTAGTTGATTTATTTAATTTCAACGTGTTCCAACAGTTGCAAAAATGACTAGTATTAGTCTCAAAGAGAGTGATCAACTTGAAGGTACTTCCAATTTTACACCTTAAAAGTGCATATTACAGATGGTATTAGAAGTTTATTTTTGGGTCTATGTTAACACCGAGGTTGCACATTCTACAGATATTCTCCAGTTGCTTGAATATAACAAGAATATAGCCAAAGCATAGTGAATAATCTTAGATTATCTAACCCCTCATATTGCAGATAAGAAGATAGCAAAGGAGATTGGTGATGCCTTGACAACTCTATATCAATGTGTGAACATCTCCCATAAATGTTGCTGATGAACAAGCTCAGTGCCACACATATGAGTGGCACAAACATAGTAACCATCTACTTAAAGAAGATCACAGAACTTCATGACCAACTGCTACAATTAGCATAAAAGAGGAGGATAAAGAGTTTGAGTCCGTAGCTTTAAAATTCCTATGTTCTTAAGTTTTTTAAATGTTCCCTTTTTTTAGTTCTTGTGCCCTCCTATCCCTATCACAGAAACTATGTGGAACATAGGTAAATATAAGACCCAATATTTGTTTTATAGTAAATTTAGTAATTTTTTTAAATGTTGGTAAATTTAATAACTTTTTAAATGTTCCCTATTTTTTAGTTGTTGTACCCTCCTATCCCTGTCCCAAAAATAGTGGAACATAGGTAAATATAAGACCTAATATTTAGTAAATTTATGGTTTGAGCCAAGGCACATTCACTCAACTACTGCAAAACATGTGCTCTGATATTTGAAGGGCACACTTCATTATGGGTTGTAGTATGTTGGAGACAAAGAGTTAATGTTCCATGGCTCTGTTGATTTATATTAGTCACGTGATGCTAGTGCCAAGAAGAGCACTTCAGGTTAGATATTACATCCTAGTTCAACAAGAAACACACACTAGTAGGATTATGTTGTGAGGCCATTTGGCTTCGCAGGTTGATAGTAGAACTTACTAATCAAATATTCAAGCCAAAAATAGTATAGTGTGATAATAAAAGTTGCATCAAGATCTCTAAAAATTCTTAAAGACAAAGTTCAGAGGGCAATGATAATTCTTCAGTATGTTCCCTCAAATGAAAAGGATGCAAATAGTTTGACAAAATATTTATCAAAAGCGAAGTTTGAAATACTAATACTCTAATAGAGAAGCTAGGTTTGATGGAAAACGGAAAATTCCTTCTTGGAAAAGAGGGAGTTAGTTTTTTTGTTTGTCAACCAGTTGCTGTTTTCCTACAGCTGCATGCGAAAATTAGCAAAAATCAGACTTATTTTTTAGGTTGAATCTCATTTAGCTGGCACTAATTTCAACCCTTTATTTATTATAATTAAAGCTGCTAGGACATGCATATCTATTTACTGTGTTGTTTCTTGAAACTTGGCACATATATTTAGTGATAGTTAGTGTTGTCTTTTAGTGCTTTATTTCTATTTTTTTAGTGTTTTTGTCTGGGCAGTAGTGGAGTTGTGCTTCGTCAAAATTTTAGCAGAATTCAATGTGGTAGAAAAACATGATTTGTCTCCTGATTTAAATTGGTTTTATTCTGCTTTGGTGCGCTCAAGTTTGAGGATCTTTCTATTGACCTCGGGCACCAAGTTTTGATAGAAAAAATCAAAACTAAGAAAATTTAGATAGCAAGTCATCTATTTCCTAATTTTAGTATTATTTATGTTTCTTGCAATCCATTTTGTCTTTATTCGCACGCTCATGCTTGAAGGTTCTTAAAAACTCTAATAGTTGTACCAAGGGCCGTGTTTAACAAACCAAATGCAATTGCTAACTTTTCACTATGGTGGCAGATAAATGATTCTTTATACCCTACTGCCTTCATTTGCCAAGCCAATTTCTCCTACTTTGCATAGCTCTGCCATGTTTGTGGATGTGATTTGTCTCCTACACAAAAAACATGTACCAGTTTACGACCTTCAATCCAACTACATCCAAGTATCTTTTTAATTCCTCTATCTTTCATCAATCTCTTTACTAAACTTCCCTAGAAGTTATTCTATTGTGGAATTGCACTGTAAAAAATATGCAAGATGTTTTTGATCATACTTGTACAGTAGCATCATAGGACAAGTTTTATTTAGATTAATTCCTCTTGGTATCAAAGGAACTACAAACCCATTATAAGAGTTGAATGGCAAGTGTGTACATCAATCATGGAGGGCCATACAACCACCACCAACTTGTTTCATTCTCCCATGCTAAAGTTTCTCTATCGATTGTTGTTGAACTTATGTAACCTCTTAGTTTGGAAAACTTGGTCTAGTTGTGTCAACTTATTGTGGCATCCTCTTTATTCTACATCTTCCAAATGACCTTCATGAAACCTCTTTGTTTGGAAAATCTTGTCTAGTTGTATCAAATTAATTGGCATCCTCTATTTTGTACATCTTCCAAATGGTCTCATGAAACCCATCATCATCTCCTTGTCATCTATGGGGAGAAATCTACCAAACCTCTCCATGTACTAGTTTGGGTTTAGTGCATGGGCAGCCATGTGCAAAGGAGTGTTCAATATCTCTCACCACCATTGTATTATTAAAATAAATATGCTTATTGTAGAATTATAAGGTGGGGGTTCTTTTTGTTGAACAACCTTCTTTTGGCTAAGCATGCTATCAATGCACAAATATATTTCCACAAGGCTAGGACTGTCTGAGTCTACATATCTAATTTTCATGAAGATTGCAGATGTGATAAAGGTTATTTATTTGTCATGTAACCAAAAAAGTCACTTTTCTCACTTCCTTCACCCTAAAACCTTATTGTCTTGGACTCACCCCATTGATTTCACTCTTGTGTCATCCTCTCCAATGGAACAAAGCAGGATATCTCTCTCAATTAGTTAGCTATTGAGGGGTGCATGGTATGCTAAGAACCACCCTCTGGTGCCTTATATCTTATCATACCATGATGCCTTTTGTATAGATCTCCAAGATAAAATCTAAATTAGCATCACAAATAGATGTTGACAATAAGATTAATTAATTGACCATATATGTGTCTTATGAGATGATTCAGAAACAATATGGTTGAATCCTGATAAAACATCACATAATTTAACACGCTAAAAAAACACCACCTACTTGATGACCCTATATTTGTCTTATGTCAAAAATCAATATTGAATGATCTGGTAAATTGTGAGATTTGTGCATTGAAATTATTGAGAAGCAATGATAAATTAGAAACATCTCAAATTACAGGATAATTGACATCTAGTAGAGTGAAATTGAAAAAAGTAAAAACAATGAAACTGGAGATGAGAAATAGAGGACATGAAGGCTAGAGAACATTACCGTGAATTTCAATCTTGTATTTGTAGCTTCTATATGAGAAGACACCTGATTGATGCTAATAGCTTACCTTGACAACTTCTCAGCTTATTTTGGCAGATGTGCATGAGAGATTGACATTTCGTGCCCAAACTCATGTGTGTGATGAGGTATTTTAATACTATACAAAATTCTTACCACATTTACGTTTTTGCAAAGGCTAATACCATCTCCTACAATTTATTTTGATTATGCCATTTCTTTCAATATTTTAATATTAGGGTGTATTTCTTAAGTTTTTGCTTTAGTGCTTGTTCCAATTTTATTAGTTAGCAAGAGAATAAATATTATTTATTATGTATGAAATCCTATTTTGAGGACTTGAGTAATATTTGTAAAACAATATGATGGCATGGATACCAACTGCATGGAGATGCATGAGAATGCTTATTTTTTCTTAGATCTGAGTTGAATTCTATTAGCAATGAATAACCTTTAATTTCTAATTTGTGGAAACTTTTCTAGATTGACCTAGCCACTTTCAATGGAGAAATTATTTGTTAGGTAACTTATATTTATGTTATGACAACAAGTTGATCTTAAGTTGGATGCTTTGTGGATTTAGTTTAGGTTGTTATGCTTGTTTTTTTAAACTGAATTTGTGCAATGATCACTGTAGCCAGATGTGTTCATTTTCTCACTTAATGATGTGACGGTAACAACTATGGTCAGTAGGAGAGCTCATCCTGGGATATTTGGTGGTGAGGTAATTCGGTGTTGATTATTCACACTCATGCATTATATGTCATGACTGATTTTCTTATATTGATTTCTTCTTCAAGATATGAACTTTCAACCTGTTGTTTTTGTATGTTACTTAACAATGCTTCTGTAATGCCAAGGCATTTTGAGGCAGAAGTTAGTTGGACGTGGCCTTGCATTTATAGTTGCTGGAGGATCTAGTAGGTTATGATCTCTCGTTGTAATAAGAGTTGGAGAATGCTTCATTATCTCTGCTCAGTGGCTGTGATACATGCAATTGTGTGGTACAAAGTTGATTTTAATATTTTTCTTGTGAATATATTGAAAAACCATCTAAATTTCTATTGTATTAAAGGATTATATATTTATGGTGCATAATCTATTATATGATGTTGTTTGTTGTTGTATATGATGCTCAGTTTAAGGAAGCAAAAAGAATCTAAAATATAGGAAGAAGTCACCAACTGATATTTTTTTTCAATTCTTAGGCCACTTGAATGTTTGTTGTATTTTCTTTTAAAGGGTTGTTTGTACTTTGTAGTATCTAGAGGTTTCGGTAAAAACTAAAAAAAAATAGAGAAACTGTAACATGGTGGGCATGAAAGAGAAGATGGAGAGTTATGATATTTTTTTGTTTTATGTTCTTATATGGCCATTTTAAAGTCTTCTATGAGTTTTGTCTTTTGGTACATGAATATCAATTAAGGTTACAAATAGATTGAGTGCTCAAGAAGGGTGTTAATTGTTATCAAATACTTGCAATAGTTGTACCATCCATTGTAATTTGTATCTACTATTTTTTTCATAGAAATATTAATGAGTTACATCATGCTATTCTAGGTAACATTCTTATTTTCTTTTCATTTTGTCTTTGTATAAATGGTTTTCAATTTTAGTTGATGGACAACTACTAATAAATTGAAATTCTTGATCTGAGTCTATGACAGGGCTTTTGTTCTCAATACTTGTAACTGCTGTTGTAACTAATGCTGTGAAAGATGCAATCGACCGACCTCGCCTTGAATTTTTTTGGCGGTGTTTTTTAGATGGCATATCAGTTGAGAACAACTTATCAACCTCTAGTACTAAACTTTATTTTTAGCTTTTTTTCTCTTCTTGATTACTGATCATTTTGGTGGCAAGCTCTTTATTTATTGTTATTATTATTTTATCATTGATGATTCAAATTAGCCTTCTAACTAGTATGAGGTTGTTCTAGAAATTTGATAACATTACAGGGAGGGTTGAGTGTCATGGAAATGAACATGTCATAAGGGAAGGTCACAAAAGCTTTCCCAATGGACATACTTCATGTAAGTGCAACATCCTATACTTTTTGTTAAAATCATTAGGGGAGGTTTCCCATTATTTATAACTTGTGGAAAATTTACAAGGTGTGGAATATACAAGAATACTTGATTTCATACAAAAATCAACTATTAGATCAATTATTCAATAACATGCTATCTTAATAAAACAACACCATGTAGAGAAATAATGACAAATTTTCTCCTATATTTGAATTTTTTGAGTTTTTGATGTGCAAATTTTGAAACCTTATTTTTAGGCTGCAACTCCAAATTGGAGAAGTGAAAGCTGAATACTAGCGAGGAAGAGTTTGGAGGAGCCAAAACCAATAATGACAAGAAAGCTATTGATTTGCAAGGGGATTAAATGGGTCAAGCCCCTATAGGAGGTCGCTTCCCTTCCAAAAGGACTATAGTTAAGGAAGGGGAAAACAATATAAGTATATGAAAATAGGAGTATTCTGTTTATATAGTGTCTATATTTTGTACTGTGTCACTATGACATTGAATGTAACCAATGAGATTTTTATTTTCCAATGAGGCTTAATGAAGTAAATTTTTAGAGTGGTTTTTTCTCCACTCATAAATACTGTGTTGTGGCTCCTCTTGATTTGTAATCTATTTGTATTTGTGTCTGGTCAATCATATTTGTTCAAGAATTTTAGTCTTCATTTCATGGTGTTTTTTAACATTTGAATATCTATGATACTTGAAGTTTATATGCATAAATTTATGAGGATTAATTAAGTTAGATTTGATTTGTAATGACTAAATATATGACTAAAGTAATGACTAAATTAATGACTAAATATATGAGTAAATATATGACTAAATTAATGATTAAATATATGACTAAATATATGAATAAATAAATGACTACCATGACTAAATTAATGACTAAATATATGACTAAATTAATGACTAAACAAATCACTATCATGAATAAATAAATGACTAAATTAACCACTAAATCAATGACCAAATCAATAACCAAATCAATGACTAAAAATCAATGACTAAATGAATGACTAAAATAGTTTAGTCATAAATTTGGTGGTATTATAAATGACTACAAATAAACCACTAAAATAGTAATGTGACTAAAATTAATGACTAAATATGACTAAATAAATCACTACCATGACTAACTAAATGACTAAATCAATGACCAAATCAATGACTAAATAAATGACTAAAATATTTTAGTCATAAATTTAGTAGTGTTATAAATCACTACAAATAAACCACTAATAGTCACGTGACTAAAGTTAGTCATTTATATGCAAATTTTAGTAGTTTATTTAGTCATATATTGTTGTTTGTGTACTAGTGTTATCTGATTGGATGAGATCTGTTCATTGTTGAGTTACACAAACCTGACAAGGTTATGAGACAGTTTTGGATTCAACAGGATATTCTTGCGGGATCACAAAGATTTTAGAGGATCATGAGGGAGCTTGCAACACTATGGGGGGACCCGATTACCATTGATTATGCACAGACGATGTGGGATCAGGTACCACTAACACAATACCCATGGAGGGGAGGGATGGAAGATGCAGGGACCATAATGCGATACTTAGCATGGTGGGCAGAGGGGAGGCCAGGACAGGTTACCATGGTACAATTGATTATGGCAACACTGGGATACAGTTCAGATGAGGAGAGGAGGTTAGCCATGAAACAGAGGAGGAGAGGGGGAGATGGAGATGTTGAGATGGAGGAGGCTAGAGGAGAGGGAGGAGTGAAAGGAGAGGGAGAGGAAAGAAGAGAGGGAGAGGTGATGGGGGTGGATGCCCAAAAGATACACCCTTTAGCGATAGTACTGTATGTACCACCACCACTCGAGGATCCTACGGTACTACTAATAGGATCCCTGGCTTGCCTGAGGATTATGGAGCATCGATTGCAACAGTCTAAGGAAGACAAAGATAGGCTACAAACAGAGGTGGATAGACTGAGGATGGAGTGAGACAAAGATTACAATGCCCTAGTAGATGAGGCCTTACTAAGAGTATAGGAGGCCCATACAAAGAGACATCACCTCTAGAGGTAGATAGCAGAGATGCAACAGGGATTGGAGGAGCTGAGGAGGGAGACAGATGAGCTCAGAGATAGGGTAGAGTGTGCCAAGGTGACTATGGGAGATGCAAGGATAGTGTTGGAGAGAACAGAGGCAATAGAGGTATAGGTATAGGTCCTGCAGGGTGAGAGGGATGCAACAATGCAGGAGATGTCGTGGCTATGGGAATAGGTGGACCAGATGAGGATGGCCTAGGATGCATGGGAGCAGGAGAGGTTTTCGATCACTAGATTACATGACAGGTATAGGATTGAGAGAGATCTAGCGAGGGATCAGACAACAAAGGTAGTAGATGGGAGGATAGAGGCAGGCTACTATATGTTTGCTTATCATCAGGTTGTCCTAGATCCCACATGGAGAGTATCTCCTTATGTTAGACACACACCCCAGATGCCAACACCATCCCACTTAGGATTGACACACACATGGGGATATATCAACTTCTATGAGACTCTCCCCAAAGGTAGAGTTCAGGGGCATATTCCCCCTAGAGATCAAATGCAGGCAGCTCAAGGTAGAGGGGACAGAGGAGACAGGATCTTGATTTTTTGACAGGTGCAGAGTGGATGAGCAGTGGATAGGGACATAGGCTACAGACTCGCCAGTACAAATTAGATAGGTATTATTTCACTCATTAATTAGTTCATTCTTTATTCTTTATTCATTTGGGAGATGTAGTCTTTGTATTTGATTAGAGTTCTGTACCTTTCTGTTACTTGATGGATTTCAATGGACATGATAGACATGTTTTTATGGTTTGTTATTATGGACTTCTGATGGACTCTTATGGTTTTATTATGGATTATGATGGACTTATGATGGACATGATATATTTTGATATTTATATGATATGCGATGGACATTGCTGACATTATGTGGTTATTATGTGATGGATATTTATTATGTGCATGTGTATAGTGATTATGATCATGATGTATCTATGTGACCATCATGGTGTATGCTTATGTTTCTTTGGATTACATGGATTAGATGCATTATGTCTAACCCTTTATGATGTAGGATTTGATGGATGATTTATGATTTTATGTGCTATGGATATGATACTAATGATTTGTGATGCAGTTGGAGATGGATGTGTGTACACTGTACAATCAATTTTCTTTTCATGTGATGTATGATTTATTATAATGTGATTATGGTATGGAAATCTGATGAAATGCAATGACTGGAAAATGTGATATATGCATATGTAATAATGTTATAGATGGATGTAATGAAATGCAATATATATGATATGATGAATGTAATGAAATGCAATATATGCAGTGAGATGGACTAATATGTTTAGAATAGTAACTTTAAACAACCTAAAATGATAATGCAATGAGATGATAAAATGAACTTAAGATGCTTAGAATAGAAAATCTATATTAATCTAAACAACTTAAGAATGGATATGCAAATGATAAATGAAATGAGATGAAATGATATGTAATGAAGTTAAGATGCTTAGAATAACCAATCTAGATTAATCTAAACAACTTAAAATGAACATGATAATGATAAGTGCAAAATGAAATGAGATGATGAAATGAACTTAAGATGCTTAGAATGACAAATCTATATTAATCTAAATAGCTTAAAAATGGATATGCAAATGATAGTGCGAAATGAAATGAACCTAAGTGAACAATGATAAGTGTGACAATGTATGACATATCAAGATGAGTGATGATGGGTGTGATATTGCACCTATAAAAAACCATAGGAATCCTGAGAAGAAGAAAAGATGGGAGATGAGCATTTGCATAATCGAAATCACTAACCATAGGCTAGGGAAAGGATGGATGGGGATAAATGCAATGCAATAGGATGATAAATGAAATACAATGCTAACACTATTTTTCCATTTTGAGAGCACTGATTTTTGCTATAGCATGATACATGATATGCCAGGGTATGAGGAACCAAGGAAGATTAATGTCTAATGCATGAAACAAAGACAACAAACAAGAAGGCTATCCCAATACCCCAAAGGCATAATGGCTTTGGTCAGCCCAGGTATTGGGAAAACCACAAGCACAAAAGGATGCCCTAGCATAACATAAGACCATAGGGATCTTGGTGGGTACTATGAGGGACAACTAAGAAGATGGAAACAAACAAAAGATCAAGATATAGCCCTATGTTTACCAGTCAAAGTACACCATGATATGATGGATCGTGCCGACCCTGACAAGGTGTAATAGGAAGCTAAAATGATAAGAAAAACCGAAAGCATCAAAATATTACAATAAATTTCAAATGTCCTGTTAGCTCTCAAAAATGTAGGCGGAATGCCTCAAGAGGGTGCCAATCTCTTGATACGCTTCAGGGTAACAGACAAGGTCAAGAGAACTCAACCTTCTACTCTTTAGGTGCTGCTAAACCTAGGTGGGTGTACCATTCTAAATGAAGCAAACTTGACTTATGATATCTTTTTTGCACAATGATTTGTCCACAATGGCAGATGGAAGTGAAAAAATGAAAACAAACTTGATAGCAATAGCAAAAGCAATCTTCTAATCTAAATCCTAAAATGATCAATTAACAGATGTAAAGAAACTGAATGAATCAAATGATGAAATGCAGAGACCAGTGCCTTATTGGGTATGCAGAGTCCAATGAAACAAAAATGAGCAACTTATTCTGACAGAAACTCAAATTGCTGGCATATGTCCTGTTTATACTTGTATAAACATGCAAGATTGTGACTACTAAGCTCTACTTTAATAATCCAGATGAATCTCCCTGATTACTGTGATCAACCAAAAGGGTTTAATCTCTCCTTGAGAGAACCAGTTAATTAATCACACAGATACAATAAATGTGCACTGATAAAATGAAAATAAACTTGTTATATCAATTTAAACAACCAGAAAGAATAAACTTGGAGACAACTTAGCAATACTTTTCAATAAACTCAATAGACAATTGACATTAGAAATAAACAGCCATACCAACTGACTTTCATTGAAATCACCATTTGAAAACATGCAACATAGCTTCTGATATGAGAAATTTATTCTACTGTATCCATCTCTACCTCATGTACCTAATCTAAAATCTCATCTTATCTCCTCTTCAATTACAATCGCGAGTGCATATTTATACACTAGCAACCGAACAGACACATCGCTTCATATTCCATGTCGGCCTACCACAATATTTGAGCAAATTCATGTCAGCCTGCAACTGAAATTAAGCATTTACATGTCGGCCACAACATTTGAATCTTATTAGTCATCAATGAACCAATCGCTAAGACAATGCAGTAGTATGCCGAAGGCAATTGTATCATCAATCGTTAGTCATCCCATGTTCCTTTGTTCTTTGTGCTTCGCCGTGACCATTTTCCATTGGGGAAAAATTATATTGAAAATCTTCTGCCACTCTGAGAGCACCTCTCAGTTATATTTGTTTCAGTTGCTGAGACACAAGAGTCTTCATACCGAAATGTATCCCTCCTTCGCCCTCGCCAAGACAATTCAAAGTCAGGGAGAGGTCCCAAAGAGTTCATTGAGTTATACCGAAAGCCCTTTATTCCTCTTATGTGTCACTGTGACTTATTGGCTTTCTCACCGATGCACCATTAGTATTATTTACTTTGCTATGACCCTAGCATATCAGGAAGATATCATATAGATAGTACTTCGTTATACCGAAAGTCTCCCATAATGTTATTTCCCAGTCCCCGAGACAAGGCAATTCTTACGCCAACAAGGCCCCTATGTGCATCATCGGTGAGACTGGAGGTCACTCGCCGAGACTCATATTGATAGAATAATTTTCACTGATAAGCTTCCTCCATCGCCAGTCGGCAAGACAATTCACACTCGCCAAGACCACATGCCGCAAACTTCAACTCTTACCGATGTATCATTTTGCACAAGTCGGTGAGACATCATGAAATCGTTATGACGTTCGACCGTAACTTTTAACTTATGCCGATAAGTCCATCCTTCCACCACCGGTAGGTGAGATAATAAGTCCTCGCTACGAATTCACACTGAAAACAACTTGTTTGGCTGAAGAGATCCCATAATGTATTAGTCGATGAGACATTTTAATTTCGGTAAGACACTACCCCGACAACCTGACTCTCGCCGATGAACCCTTTCCATGCATTAGTCGGGGAGACATATTGAATTTGCCATAACATTACATCAATGTGAAGTTTCACACCGATAGGAATCCCCCTTCACCGGTCGGCAAGATAAAACAATCTCGCTGTGACATTATATCGACACCCAAACTCATGCTGATATACGTATCCTCCTTGGTCACCGAAACAACATGAAAGTCATGCCGATAACTACCAGTGAGTAAACTCCAATCACCGTGACACAGGAAATGTCTTGCCGATAGGCAACACAGACGTTTACAAGCAGAAGAATGGATCGGGGAGAGCTTAATATTGTCACGCCAATAGGAACAAGAATGTGAAAAATGCAGACTGATGGAAACATAGGATAAAATATGCAAAATGTAAGCAGAATGTCATGATGGAAGGGAAGATGTGCTTATGATAAGGACTCATATGGGAGCTCAGGGGTATGAAAACTTGTGAAATTATGCAAAAATTTACAGTCCCAATAGTGGCTCTGTCTAGGGATGAATGATAGTAAGATCATTGCAAGGATCCAAATCTTTGGGTGAGCAGACCAGACACAAAATGATAAATCAGTGAGTAGAGATGGAATGAATGGCAATGGAAATGAATGCAAAATGGAGATGGAGAAAACCCTAAACTACTGTGCATGGAAAATAATTTTAAAGAGGATCATCAAGAGTTGTCCATGCACTAGCAACCCTTAATCCTCTGTGTTTCAACTTGGCCTGTTATGAGCTGTTACAATCTGAAACTCAAACCATACTTTCCCCTATCAAATACCTGGTTTTGTCTCAAGTTCATCAGATTCTTCCTGAAGATACTCATGCAATCTTTCCTGTCACTGTTATTGCAAGTTCTTGGAGTATCATCACGCTTGGTTTGGCCCAAAATCCCTACACCCTTCTGCAGTTTGAATTCTTCACCACCATGGGACAAACCCCTGTTATTTTCAACATACAAAATGCATGCATATTTAATACAAACTTTTATATTACCTCTCTCACTATTATGCATTATGAAACACTCTCCCAACAGTATTGAAAATTGGCCATCAAAATACTCCTCTTGAGAATCAAAAAATTATGTCAAACCAACATTGTCTGAAACAAACAAATCTGAAACCTTTTGCACCTCTTCAATATCTTTCTTCGAAGACAACACTAGATCATGACTCATATCCTCAATATCGTGCATATGTGAACCAATCAAAGCTGGAATTCTATCATCATTGGCATGCAAATAAACATCTTCTTCACATGAATTAGAAATTTCAAAGTCACATACCTCATCTTGAAAGGACATAGACCTTTGATCAACACCAAAGGTCTCACCATCATTCCAAGCAATGCACAAGGAGTCATAAGAATCCTTACACAAAGATCTTTCACTGTCAAAACAATTGTAAGCTAGACACAAAACTTCAAGATCTTCATGTGCACATCCCTGGTAATTAGGAGTTAACAAATCTAAAATTTGTTCACTGCTGAGTGAACAAGTCTCTACATTTCATTACTACAGTTGCATTCTTCACTTTTGTCATCATAAAAAAGAAGTCCAAGATCATCAGAGAATAGAAAATCAGCAACATTACTAGCATAGTCATTTAACGCATCACTTTGTTTATCTAAAAATACCTTTTGCTCAACATCACGTGGATTTGAAAATACCTGGAACTCATTCTTGGGAAAAGCTTTGCAAAACATTATCTGATCCTCTTTTGAATCTTCATCATGCAATGGGCTTGAAATTTTTTGGAAACCATTCTCAGATTTACAAACCTCCTCGTCATCGAATGTATCTTCATAGCTTTCAACTGCAGCTGGAGGTATTGTATATTCACTATCAACATTTCCAATTACCTCACCATCGTGATCTTCATAAGAGGTAGAGGAATCCCCTTGCTGCTGATCAAAATCTATAGGTGCATCCTCAAAATCTGAATACTCATTGGATCCCTCATAACACACACTGCTTTCCTTGTCACAATCTGTTATGCAAAAGAGATATCTTGTACCTTCATCTTCATCATGCAAGCCATCACAAGAATCATACTGACTTGCACATGTTTCATATTCTACTGGATGCATTGCCTGATCAATCTCTTTATACTCATCAGAAATACAACCACTAGATTCAACATTGGTGGTATTCTCATACCTTTTCTCCTCCATGGCATCAATGAAATTATTCACTTGATCACAAACTTGCTGTATTGATAATTCTTGCTGCAAATTTTGACTGAAATCTCCAAGTGGGTTGAAGTTGTGCTGCACTTGACATTGATCATAGTGACATTGCACTTGACACTGATCACACTGACATTCTTGGTAATTTTCCAATCTTTGTCTAGGAGGGACTGGATAAACACTTACTTGCTTTAATGGCTATGGAGGATAAGTGCTTTGATGTGCATGATATGTATCGCCTCCATTGTAGAAATTTCCATTTGTAATATCAGGCGCTCGAGGGGCCCAACACCTTCCCACATTTGTGTATTCATCTTCATTACATAATTCTCCTAATTGTAACGGTTGTTGGTCCAATTGCAGCCTTTTCCTTTTCCATTCTTCTATTTCCTTTCTCTGAGACTCAAATAGTGCTTTGACCTCCTCATAAGTTAGAGATTCATAATCAACTTGAGGAGTATCATGATCAACAAGTCCACTATGATTACCTTCTATTTTCATATCATAGTGTGTCTGCTTACTGCTGCTAGCAAGAGCTCCAATATGAACTCCCCTATATTGAGATATTCTTCCTATCATATTTGAACAAATGAAATGTTTCTTTCAGAGTCACCACCTACTTTTCCAAAAGTAGGAAAATCATTATTTATGATCTTTTTCCCCAGCGGAATCACCTTTTCTAAAACTTCTCAAATTACAAATATTTTCTTCACTGACTCTATATGATGGTCTTCAACCGAATTTTCTGATGTAATCCCCAGTGGAGTCGCCAATTTGTTAGCTCTCAAAAATGCAGGTGGAATGCCTCAAGAGGCTGCCAATCTCTTGATACGCTTCAGGGTAATAGACAAGGTCAAGAGAACTCAACCTTCTACTCTTTCGGTGTTGCTAAACCTAGGCGGGTGTACCTTTCTGAATGAAGCAGACTTGACTTATGATATCTTTCTTGCACAATGATTTGTCCACAATGGAAAATGGAAGTGAACAAATGAAAACAAACTTGATAGCAATAGCAAAAGAAATCTTCTAATCTAAATCCTAAAATGATCAATTAACAGATGTAAAGAAACTGAATGAATCAAATGATGAAATGTAGAGACCAGTGCCTTATTAGGTATGTGGAGTCCAATGAAACAGAAATGAGAAACTTATTCTGATAGAAACTCAAATTGTTGGCATATGTCCTGTTTATACTTGTATAAACATGCAAGGTTGTGACTACTAAGCTCTACTTTAATAATCCAAATGAATCTCCCTGATTACTGTGATCAACCAAAAGGGTTTAATCTCTCCTTGAGAGAACCAGTTAATTAATCACACAAATATAGCAAATGTGCACTGATAAACTGAAAATAAACTTGTTATATCAATTTAAACAACAAAAAAGAATCAACTTGGAGACAACTTAGCAATACTTTTCAATAAACTCAACAGACAATTGACATCAGAAATAAATAGCCACAACAACTGACTTTCATTGAAATTGCCATTTGAAAACATGCAACATAGCCTCTGATCTGAGAAATTTATTCTACTGTATCCATCTCTACCTCATGTACCTAATCTAAAATCTCATCTTATCTCCTCTTCAATTACAATCGGGAGTGCATATTTATACACCAGCAACCGAACAGACACATCACTTCATATTCCATGTTAGCCTACCACAATATTTAAGCAAATTCATTTCGGCCTGCAACTAAAATTAAGCATTTACATGTCGGCCACAACATTTGAATCTTATTAGTCATCAGTGAACCAGTCACTAAGACAATGCAACAGTATGCCAAAGGCAATTGTATCGTCAATCGTTAGTCATCCCGTGTTCCTCTGTTCTTTGTGCTTCGCCGTGACCATTTGCTGTCGGGGAAAAATTATATCGAAAACCTTCTGCCACTCCGAGAGCACCTCTCAGTTATATTTGTTTCAGTTGTTGAGACACAAGAGTCTTCATACCAAAATGTATCCTTCCTTCACCCTCGCCAAGACAATTCAAAGTCGGGGAGAGGTTCCAAAGAGTTCATTGAGTTATACCGAAAGCCCTTTATTCCTCTTATGTGTCACTGTGACTTATTGGCTTTCTCACCGATGCACCATTAGTCTTATTTACTTCACTGTGACCCTAGGATATCAGGAAGACCTCATATAGATAGTACTTCGTTATACCGAAAGTCTCCCATAATGTTATTTCCCAGTCGCCAAGACAAGGCAATTCTTACGCCGACAAGGCCCCTATGTGCATCATCGGTGAGACTGGAGGTCACTCGCCGAGACTCATACCGATAGAATACTTTTCACTGATAAGCCTCCTCCATCGCCAGTCGACAAGACAATTCACACTTGCCAAGACCACGTGCCACAAACTTCAACTCTTACCGATGTATCCTTTTGCACAAGTTGGTGAGACATCATGGAATCGTTATGACATTCCACCGCAACTTTTAACTTATGCTGATAAGTCCATCCTTCCACCGCGGGTCGGTGAGATAATAATGTACTAGTCGATGAGAAATTTTAATTTCGGTAAGACACTACCCCGACAACCTGACTCCCGCCGATGAACCCTTTCCATGCATTAGTCAGGGAGACATATTGAATTCATCATAACATTACACTGATGCAAAGTTTCACATCGATAGGCATCCCCCTTCACCAGTTGGCAAGATAAAACAATCTCGCCGTGACATTACATCGACGCCCAAACTCATGATGATATATGTATCCTCCTCGGTCACCAAAACAACATGAAAGTCATGCCGATAAATGCCAGTGAGTAAACTCCAATTGCCGTGACACAGGAAACGTCTTGTCGATAGGAAACACAAACATTTACATGTAGAAGAATGGATCGGGGAGACCTTAATACTGTCACGCCGATAGGAACAAGAATGTGAAAAATGCAGATCAATGGAAACACAGGATAAAATATGCAAAATATAAGCAGAATGTCATGATGGAAGTGAAGATGTGCTTATGATAAGGACTCATATGGGAGCTCAGGGGTATGAAAACTTGTGAAATTATGTAGAAATTTACAGTCCCAACATGTCCTTTTCTACAGGATCAAAAGGATGGATGGGATTGATGTGGTTTGAATAGGAAGGATACATCCTGTTAAGACCAAAGATGGAAGATAGATTAGATGATTGACACGATACAGGGTACTTGAAACTAATTGGACCCCAAGATACTAATGAATTTTGTTTGTTAGGAACCATCTAGGTAGGGACACACTTGATGACACGACACAACAATAAGAGACACCTTAAGGACCTAGGGGCTTGAGGGTCGATCAAAGATTAGCCTTGCCTATGTGAAAGCACAGAGCCCTCATAGTTTGATAAAATACTGATGACGAACCATGGATAAAAGTGGGAAGACGAAAATGGAGACCATGATGGATGATGAAGATAGGATAGAAAAATACCCTGAGGGCTGATCAAATGATCGACCCTGCCTATGTGAATGCGCAGGGGAAATGTAGTTCAAAAAAAGATAAACAATGAGATGAGACCTATCGATGACCAACATGATGAGAGAATCCTAGATGAGGACATGAGATTGACAAACGACATCGACACAAAAATGACAAAAGATTAGGTTTTGGGACAAAAGGTCAAGAATGCAAATAGCCGATGTGAATCATCTAATACTCAACCAAAATATACCAAGTGATAGATAAGTGGACGTGGTTGAAAGGACTAGATTGATGGGATATGAGGATAGGATACGAGGATAGGATAAAGTAACTAGGATGCAAGGTAGATAATAATTAAGCCCTCTACGAATGGAACTTGTTGCTAGGTTTTCACCAAACATACTTATCCAAGGCACCACCAAGGGTGGTTTTCACCATAGGATGGATTTAATTCTCTTTACTATTTTTGGATTTTTTTAAAAAAAATTTTAAATTTTTTAAATTTTTTGTATTTTTGATGAGTTTTTACATTTTTTTGTAATTTTTCAGAATAGGATAACCCAACTGACTTAGGTATAAATCCTCTTTAGGCGCATGATGTTGATAGGCTCCTCTAAGGGATCTCCTTCAGGTGTAACAAGCCTATATGCCCCAGAACCATATTTAGCCATGACAGCATAAGGGCCCAACCAATTTTCCTCAAACTTTCCTTTCTTGTCTTGATCTTGTTGGGTGCACTAATTCTCCTTGAGGACTAGATCACCAACATTGAATTGACAAGGAAAAAATTTCTTGTTGTAGCTCCTCCTAAGACGATGCTGATATGCTTGAAGATTATTGTAGGCCTTGATACGCTTTTCATCCAAGAGTTCCAGCTAACTTAAGCATGCAACTCGAGTAACTTCATCACTAATGAGATCCTTCAAAGATATGCAAAGTGATGGGATCTCAACTTCAATTGACAAGATAACATCGACACCATATAAAAGAGAGTATGGGGTGGCACCAGTGGGAGTGTGGATGGATGTACGATAGGCCCAAAGGGTGGGATGAAGATGGAGGTGCCAATCTCAACTAGTGTTATTAACCACCTTTTAAGGATTTTGATGAGGGTCTTCTTGGTTGCCTATGCTTGACCACTACCTTGTGGGTATTACATCATGGACCAATGATGTTGGATATGGTATGTCTCACAAAGGTGTTTCATAAACTAATTTTTAAAGGGCTTTCCATTGCTAGTGATGATGGTGGAAGGGATTCCATATCTGTAGAGAATATGGAAAAGGATGAATTTAGAGATTTGAATACCCATGATCTGGGAGAGTGGGATGGCTTCCACCCGCTTCATAAAGTATTCAATGGCTATGATGATGAAAGCATGGCCATTAGAGGATGGATGGTAAATCTTGTCGATCAAGTCAAAGCCCCATTGAGAAAAAGGCCATGGTGCTATGATGGGCTGCAAATCTTGTGCGAGAGAATGGATCAAGTATGCATGTTGCTGACAAGGTAGGAATTTCTTCATGAACTCACAAGAGTCATGCTCCATGGTAGGCCAATAATAACCATCTTTGAGAATCCTTTTTGCTAAGGCCATGCCATTAGAATGGGGCCCACAAACACCACTATGTACCTCATTTAACGCAGTGCAGGCTTCTAATTCATTCAGACATCTAAGTAGAGTGCCATCATACCCATGATGATAAAGTGTATCTCCTACAATGGTATAGTGGGAAGTACATTGGATAAAGGATTTGCATTGATTTTGAGTAAGGTCAGGTGGTAAGGTACTGTCATGGAGGTAGGTGTAAATTTCATTGTACCAGGGTGATTCAAGACCTATGATATCACACACCATCTCACTATCTGGGACATCATATGCTGGGATTAAAAGTTGTTCAACGAGGAACTCACAGTCCATTCAATCTTTGGGCATGTCGATGAGGGAACCAATTGTAGCCATTGCATCTGCTACCTTTTTCTGGACTTTGGGAATCTATTTAAATTGGATGAAGGTGAAATAATTCTTGATCTCATCTGCCATGCATTTGTAGGGTAACAACTTGTCATCCTTTGTTTGAAACTCATCGTTGACCTGTTTGATAATTAGTTGGGAATCGCCAAAGATTCGTAGATGGGTGATGTTCCATTAGATGGCGATTCCAAGACCAATGATAAGAGCTTCATACTCTACTATATTGTTGGTGAACGAAAATGCTAATCTAAATGACTTTGGGACATAGTCACCTAGAGGAGTGACAAATAAGACACCTACACTAGCTCCATTATGCATGTATGACCCATCAAAGTAGAGCGTCCATGTATCTACTTCTGTGACTATAAGGACTTCTTCATTGGGAAATTTGGCTACCAACTGATATGCATCCACCAAAGGAGCATTAGCCAACTGATCTGCTATGACTTGTCCTTTGATCGCTTTATGGTCTACATACTCTATGTCAAATTTTGTCAATAACATGACCCACTTGGCCATGCGGCCAGTCAAAGAAGTTCTGGACAACAAAAAATTAAGTGGATCAACTTTTGATATTAGCTTGACAAGGTGATTGAGCATGTAATGAAGAAGCTTTTGTGAGCTAAAGACCACTACCAAACAAGATTTTTCCATTAGAGAATATTTGAGTTCATAACCCACCAATGTTCGACTGATGTAATAGATCACATGCTCCTTAGAGGACTCATCATACAGAGCTAATAATTCCCCCAGTGCAACTGACGTAGCTGAGATGTACAATAGTAGTGGTTTAAACCTGGAATAGCAGGCATGAGGATGGGTGGATGAGCCAAGTACTCCTTAATTTTGTCAAAGCCTTGCATACATAGTGGATCCCACTTGAAGGTGGTGTCTTTGCACAAGATATGTGTGAATGATTAACACTTGTTTGCAAGCTAAGCTATGAAATTCCTGATGGATTGTAGCTTCCCTTGAAGGCTTCTTAATTGCTTGAGATTACGTGGCAGGGGAATTTCCATTATTGCTTTGACCTTTGCTAGATCGACCTCGATACCCCTTTTGGAGACTATGAAGCCCAAAAAATTTCCAGATGTAACCCCAAATACACACATTTTTAGATTTAGATGTAGCTTGTAGTGCTCTAACCACTCAAAGATTTTCCTTAAGATCATTGGATACTCTTCTATAGTCTTAGACTTCCCCAATAAGTCATCAAAATAATCTTCCATTATGATATGGATGAGGTCATGGAAGATAATAGTCATAGCACGTTGATAGGTTGCCTCTACATTTTTGAGTCTGAAGGGCATGACATTATAGTAGAAGGTGCCCCAAGAGGTGGTGAAGGTAGTTTTATGTTGATCTTCTGGTGCAATTCTGATCTGATTGTAGCTAGAGAAACTGTCCATAAGGGATAGCATCTCATGTCCTATTGTGTGGTTGACCAACATGTCAATATTTGGAAGTGGGAAATCATCCTTAGGACAAGCTTTATTGAAATCCTAAAAATATATACAAATTATGATATTCCCATTTGGTTTGGCGATAGGCACTATGTTTGATATCCTATCAGAATTGTCAATAGGTCTTATGAACCCGACCTCTAATAGTTTCTCTAATTCTTTCTTGATGAGTAAAGCCACTTGGGGATGCATCTTTCTTAGTTTCTGCTTAACAAGTTTGGCATCCGGATGAACATCCAAATGGTGTACCACTAAGGCGGGATCTAATCCTGGCATGTCTAAATAGGTCCATGTGAAGTTGATGATTCCTTATTTTAACATGTTGAATATGGTGGAATACTCTTCCTCTAACAATGATTTGGCTACGTATGTGATCTTAGGGTCTTCTTCTGTTCCCAAATTCACTTCTTGGGTCTCTTCAATTAGGATGGGAGACCATTTGTACAACTGAGTTCCAGCAAGGGGAAGATGAACATCCCTATCCTCCAACACCTCATTGAGGTTTTCACTATTTGATACACCTTTTATTTTGACTTTTGATGAGTCAAGAAGTGCCTCAGAGAGGTTTTCACTAGATAACCCTATTTTATTTTGTTTTTTTTCTTACTTTTTTGGTTAGGGTGTTCATCTTCCCCCAATCCCATCAGATGCACGTAAGTGTCCCCTGAAGGAAAGGTATCGATAGGTGCACTACCTCATAAGTCCCAATCAATGAGGTCAAGATGGCGAAGGGAAAGGATGATAGTAAAGACAGATAGGCAGTTGAGTAGGGAAGGGAGATCAATGCCATCGTATGCAAGTATGATGGACTATTCCTCAGGTATGTCCTCAAGGAAATCATTATCTGCATTGACATTGTTAGAGGTACTAGTTGATGATGCGGAACCATTTTGCTTCATATCATAACCTAAGCCCAAATGTCTAGGTCACATAGGAGTGTCAACAGGTTGCAATATTCCTTGTTCTTCTAAGCCAAGGCCTCCCCCTTGATAATTGTATTTTTCAACTAACTTGGATGCACGAAGATAGGTCTCCTAGAAATGCTCAATGAGAGGGGGTGAATGATCGAGATCTTCCTTGTATATCCATTAATTGATATCATCATCTAGTTGATCTTGTCGTGTTCTAGGAGATCGAAAAGTGCTAGATCCCACATTCTTAGAATTGAGTTTTATTGCCTTATCTTTTTCCTTTGGTGCAGACTGAGAAGGTTGGCCATAGGTATGAGGAGATGGTGTCATGGTTTCCACATTTAAAGTCATGCACATCTCGTATTCCCCATAACCTTTATCTATGATCTAGACCCTGGTGATTGTGGATTTATATGTGGAGGATGGAATGGATGATGTGGTGGATGATGGATTGGAAGATGGATTGGAAGATGATGCATGAGGTGCC
The DNA here is from genome assembly GCA_007258455.2 of Sequoia sempervirens. Classification (NCBI taxonomy): domain Eukaryota; kingdom Viridiplantae; phylum Streptophyta; class Pinopsida; order Cupressales; family Cupressaceae; genus Sequoia; species Sequoia sempervirens. The sequence goes on along the minus strand of VDFB02058242.1, from coordinate 714,676,574 downwards.
CCCACTTCAACTCCTGAACAGTAGTGGGAGTGGGGGAAGGAAGCTTCTAAAGCATGACAATATTCAAAGGGTTATGGATTGGCATGTATGGTTACTTCCATCCCATTGAATGGGAACTTGAGGCATTGATTGTAAGTGGAAAAAATGACATGCATGGCATGGATCCATGGGTGGCCAAGGAGGAGATTATATGGAAGGTCCAGATCAAGGACATGGCATGTGGTATACTGGACAATAGGGCCAACTTGAATAGGAAGATAAATTATTCCTTCAGAGTCTCATTCTACATTGTCATAAGCTTTGATGGTGATGACTTGATTATTTAAGTTAGCATGGGTATATCCTACCTATTTTATGAACTTCAATGTGCAAAAGTTGAGGGCATAGCCATTATCTACCATGACCCTTTTTACTTTATGACAGGCTACGAGGACTTTAATGTACAAACAATGGTTGTGGTTTGAATCGATGGATGGCATATTGTTTTGATTTAAGCCCAACTGATATGTGGTTGACAGATGTCCTACGAAGGCTTGAAATTGAGTAGGATCTATATCATTAGGCACGTGGGTATCCTGAGGAGCTTTGGTGAGGATTTCCTAATGGATAGGAGAAGACTTAAGAAAATCCAAGGGATATTTGAGCAAGAGTCTTCTCAAGGTGATCATGAATATTATATTGAGAGCTTATAGGAGCTGGTCGGGATGACGTGGAAGCTCTAGGAATGATTATGTGGGTGCAGCAGGTTGTGACAACACATTGCGGGTCTTTTCCTTTAACACGAATCATGGAAATGCGGGGGTCTACATGGTTAATGCAGATAACTGTACCATCATAGTTATAGGGTACATTCTTATAACTGACGTTATTCGTGCTGTTATTTTGGTTATTGTTATTGCTTGACCCAGGATTAGCATTGGATGTACTGGCACCCTGATTGTGCTTTGGGAAATAATTTTGATATATTTGCAATTGGGCATTAGACGACATCACCTGATTAGCATGCACTACTATATCTCCTTAATCTATAAGATCTTGGATGTACATTTTAATTACCTAACACTTGTTAGTGGAATGACCTTTGAGTTTTTGAAAGTCACAATACTCTTTTTCCCTATACCAAGTGGGCTTTGGTTTGGATTTGTGAAAAGGCTTAGTCACAAGATAAGTGATTGGATAACTCACTTGGATAAGCCTATTGAAGATAACACTTAAGGAGTCTCCCAAAGGAGTGAATGAGAATTTATTGTTCCCTTGATTTTGTTGATTGGGTTGTTGGGGAGGATGTTGTGCCCCTTGTGGCATTGATATGACATTAGAGACTGATGGTTGATTGGGGATGTATTGCGACCTTTGTGAGGTGTTGGCTATTTGGACATGCTTGGTATCGGTGACACCATCATTGACAACATTCTTGTTTTTATTCTAGTAGCAGGAATTATCTCCAGATGACTTATCCTTTTTTGGATTATAAATTTTGACTTGTCCCTTAGCAATGAGCACCCTCTCAATAATAGTGCCTTTTTCTATGACCTCTGAAAAGGTAGTGACACAATGAAGGTTGAGATTATGTGCCATATTTGGAAGGGAATTTTGAATGAAAATGGTCACCATTTTCTTCTCACTGAGATGGGATTTCAGCCGACTAGCCAAGGTGTGCCACCTTTGTAGGTAGCTTGCAAAGGTTTCCCCCTCAAGTTGTTTTTCTTTTAGAAGATCTAAGGTATCAATGTCTTTCTCCAAGTTGAAGGAGAAGTGTGTAAAAAATTTCTCTAAAATATCCACAAAAGAAGAGATTGATCCCTTTGGAAGACCCAAAAACCAATCTAAAACTACCCCCGTCAAACTTCTAGGGAATAACTACAAGAGATAATTGTCATTATGCAGGACTTCTTGGAAATGTGTGTAAAATTCCTGGAGATGGTTCTTTGGGTCCTTATTTCCTTTGTATTTTTCAAACTTTGGCATTTCAAAATGATTAAGAAAAGGAACAAGTGAGATCAAGGGATCAAATGGATAGGGGAAAATCTCTTCAAACTTAAAATAATTTTTGGAGGTCCTTGCTTGTAAGTCTTTTAATACAACTTTTATCTCTTCCCACTCCTTATTGATAGGTGTTGATGACAAAGGAGGATTGGTTGGATTGGATTGACTATAAGGATCATATGGCTAATATGACATGAATAGTATTAGGATGGTTTGATCGTATGATGGCGGAGGCAGATATGGAGAGGGTTGCTGATATTGATTGGGATATGTGGATTGGGGATTGGCATAGGATTGTTGGTAGGATGGCAGGGATTGATAGTATGAAGTAGAGGAACCCTACTAATATGAGGGAGGTGCTTGGTAATATGTGGAGGTGGAAACACCCTACTGATATGATGGCTATTGTTGGGAATAATATAGATTGGACTAGTAATTATAAGCAACAGTTGGTTGTTGGGAGGCATATGGAGGCTGTTGCAGATTGGATTGCTGGTAATATGGATTCTGTTGTGATTGCTGAGGATTTGTGTAAGATGGTTACTGCTAGGATTGTTGAGGATTGTGATAATGATAATTAGGATTATGATTGGATGGGGTAGCATATGCGATATACATGCTTTGGGGGTGGTACAGGTATTGAGTAGTAGTGTTTCCTAGTGTATGTTGGAGGGGTTGATGTGTTTGTGTATTATGAGGCAATTGTTGGTAGGATGGTGGTTGTTGATAAGGAGACCGAGATGGGATTTGAGGTTGTTGTGGGACTTGTGGTTGGTGAGGAGGCAACTGATAAGATGACATTGGTTGGTGAGTAGGCATATGCGATTGCTGCTAGATTTGCGATGGGAAACCTTGTTACTGGTGTAGAGGTTGTTGCTAATGTTGTGAAGTAACCTGTGCTTGATGGGGGGGTTGTGAAGGAATTGAGGTATACTGCAAGGGTTGAGATGGAATGGTGGCATGTTGTAGAGGATGAGATGGAGGTTGTTGTGATAGCTACTGGTGAGGTGGTTGTGATTGTGGGGCTTGGTGCGGGTTACCCTGAGGCTGATGCAAGGATGGGATACTGCCTTGAGGCAGTTGTTGATATGTGAATGGAGGTCATGGTAAATTGGATGTGGGTGTAGATCTAGGAGGCAGGGTGATATGAAAAAAGGATTTCCCCCAATATTTCTTAGTAGTTGACCTGATTGGTTAGGTGAGAGAGGTGGTGTAGATGATATGGGAGTTGAGCTTTGTGGGATGTTCATGCTTGGTAGATTGGGAAGACCCTATGACATACCAAAACCAAGAGGATCATTAGGATCGGGGCCTTGAGAAATGTTTGGATCAGGTGTTCTCATAACCAAAATTGGAACTTGAGGAGGTGGTACAGTGGGTATAACTTGATAAAGCACAAAGTTACCGAATCCAGGTTGATACCAACCCTCTTGTGGTGGACCCTCAAGGCTGTATGAATTTCTTGGATTACTTTGTGAATTTTGGGGATCCTGTAACATTAGGAGTGCAGGAGGTATGATGTTGACATATTTGGATAATTGAAACCCCAATGGTGGCTTGATGCCCTTTAAGAGCAATGTGGCAAGGATCTTATCCCCACACTCATTGAGGAGACGATCAATCATTTGGACATTGACAAGATTGTTAAGATATTCATCCATCATGACCTCAGGTTGGTTGACTGTGCTCTCATTAGCAGGAGGCGACATAGTGTGGATTTTAGTATTGGACTATGATGAGCTACTATTAGTGGGATCCTAAGGAATGTGAGGCTGAGTATCTTGGGCCGATTATTCTGCCATGAGTTTCTTTGCTTGTGATTGGGTCATAATGGGAATGAAAATGAAAAACTACCAAGCTTACTAAGATGATGCTACACTCTAGGATGCACTTAAATGATGACCTAAGTGATAACTAAAGAATTGATTGGATCAGATGACTGATTGATTGATTGGATGATTGGATATTTGATGGGATAAAATTTGATTATTTTGATTGACAGGATGAGAGGATTGGTAGGATTGATTGATTGATTGATTGGATTGGATTGATAAGATTGACTGTAAACCAAGTTCAGAGGTTTAGCTAGATGACGCAAGATGTTGATGATCAGATTAGATGATGAAAAGGATGATTACGACACTGAATCTACCTCAAGATGAAAGTACATTGATTGGGACATGGATGATTACTAACTCAAGATGGATAAAAATCCTAAGAAAGTGTGATGGATGATGATCGGGATTAAACACCTAAGCCAACTTGGATAAAAACCTCTAAAACCAAGTCTAGGGGATTGGGATTGATAAAATGATGATGGATATGCAATCTAGGGATGTTCTAAGATGCACCTATATGATTTGATCGATAGAATGATGACTTTTGGAAAATGTAGACGAACTAAAGTGACGATTACAGGCAGACGAATAGTGATAATTTTTTTTTGATCGTGACAAAGGACTCAAAAAACAATAGGCTTTCAGTGACCCAAAGGATTAACTCTATATTTTGTATGGCAACGCATACACCTCTATGTTTGAAAAATTCACCCCTCCAAGTGAAAAATTCACCTATCCAAGGTTAATGGATTTTCCTCTATGTTGAGTGACCTTGCCTATATCCTAGGCTCAAATTCGCCTATATCTGGGAGCCAAAATAAATGGGCGTACTCGGGATGCAAATTCGCCTATCTCAGAATGGGATTGCCTATACACCTAATAGGATCACCCCTATAAAATGTAGGATAGCCTAAATCTTCAAAACACCAAATGGGAACAGGTAGACACGATTTTCAAGATTTCCTAACGGGGATGAAATTTTTTCCTATTTCCTCAGATGTACAAACACAATCAAAATCACCTATCAGGGATGACACATTCACCCTTTTCTATGGATTAATTTCACCCATGTCTTGAATAGTATGGATGTAAATGAAAACGCCTAAAATGGAATCGTCTATAGGATAGGCGAATTCGCCTATGACCTAAACTATACAGATGAGGATGACAATGGGAAGACACAAATTCACCCCTGCGAACAATAGGTTCACCTATTCTAAGGAGTGTATGGATGGGGAAGACTTGGATGAGACACGAGATCGCCCCTGTGGACAACAGGTTCGCCTAAGAAATGCACAGGATCACCTATTCTAGGGAAACAAATAGACTTGAAGGATATGGATTGGACGTAGACTCGCCTATCCAAGGAACAGGTGGATGCTGGGTCACCTAATGAAGGGACCCACAGGAAAATTTTCCCTTGACAAGGATGAAGTTGCCTAAAGGTTGACCTAGACTGGACTGAGACATGGAATCGCCCCTTTGGAGGGTAGGATCACCTGTCCACAATGAAAATTCACCTCTGTGAGAAACAAATCCACCACTGAGGGCAAGGAAAGACTGTGACAAAGGATAGAAAAGATGACAAATAACAAATAGAAAGCCTGGATTGACTCAAATTGATAATAAGCACTGGTATCGCACAAAGAAGACACTCTAGGTAGCACAATCTTAAAATTACTATGAAGGGTTTACAAACTTGATGTAGGCCCACCACCTTGGGTGGAAAATCCAAGGTTAATACTCTGTGATACCGGGGTGGTTCTCTAGATCACCCTTTCTCATGAAGGTGGATAACTAGCAATTTAGTGGCACAGGCTCATCAATAGATGCCACAGGCTCACCTTCATACTCTCTCTCGAAGACTATCATAGTCCACCATGAGGATTTCTATCTCAACCCAAGGGAGTACATGGTGAGTAGCTTCAGTGTACGGTGCGTATCCCCTGCACTACACCAAGCCATGGATAAAACATAGGTCTCTATCTAGACTATATAGGCTATCTCGTGCATCCTTGATATATGCTAGGTATGTGAGGCACAACCATGAAAACCATCTCATCATAAGCATGGATCAGGAGCCCCAACGAAGTACTGGAAACTCGGACCAACCCTGCATGTCTTATCTAGGTATCACCCTAGCTTCGATGCTTCACTAGACACGATGTGACTAGATTGGGGTACATCTTTAGTTCTCCCCCCTTTATATACCCCGCCGATAGCACGTGGTTGGAATCATTCTCCGGGTGATGAAATCTCGGGTAGGTCCCGCTAAAGGAAGGAAATACTAGATGCTTCGGTTGGTCCTTAGGCTAACATGTAGTGCAAGAGGAGAGCTTAGACACACTAGCACTTCTTGGGTAGAATGGAATGGACTAGAATAAATTATGCTTTCTCATCACCCAGGATCACTGAAAGGTGTAAGGGGAGTGGATATGTCAACAACTTGCTCCCAAACACAAAAAACAATGTTAATTGACCCTTTAATTAACCTACATGTGCCTAAATTAGTATGAAAATCAACAAAAAAGCTAACTAATGGGTCTTCGAGTGATCATCCTGTAGAAGACATGTTAGTAGTTTCTACCACCAGTCTTGGACAAACAATTCCCTATGAAAACATTAGTAAAATCAAACACTCATAGATAGATGAGTTAGCAGATCAGTATCTGAAATCAATGCCAAATTGAAGCCTAAATAAAAAAATTAAGGGTTCAGGAATACCTCAGGTTTTCCCTTGTGTGAGACGAATTCACCTATATCTGAAGATCAAGATTGCCTATTTGGATGGATGGGCGAAGGCACTGTCACCTATCCAAGTGGATGGGCGAATTCAATTATGCCTCCGTAAGTGACTCAATTTTGCCTCTATAATCAATGATGTTGGCCATCCTTGGAGACCCCCCACGTATCCACCTCTGTATCGAGTGATTTTTCCTTTTGTCTCAAATGTACCCCTTTTCATAGAAGGGAAAGGTCATGTTCGCCTGTACCCAATGCAGTTTCACCTCTGTAACTACCAAGTTCGCTGTTGTGTGTAAAAATCCGAATCTATAAAATGTGAAACAACAACAAATAGTGAAAATGACCCATGACATGGGTCCCACTAGGCATGTTAGAAATGTGTGTGAGTGAGTTTTCCTACCCTAAGATGCAAAAAATAAACTAATGCAACTGAAGAAAAACACTCAAGATTAGGCCTAAGATGAATTCAAACAAAACACAAGAAAATTGAACTTTTTACCTTGTTTGAATTGATGACTTTGGTTGGCCCTTTGATTGCTTGAATGTGTGCTCCTTTGTTGGAAAAATAGCATAAAACCTAGCTCTAAATGATGGTGATGAGATGGTGAATGCAATGGAGATTGCGGGTATTGTGGAGAATGCAAGGTGTGAGCTCAATGGTACTGCAACAATGGAGGCTGGATGGCTTGAGTGCTTGGATGCTTGGTTGATTGCTTAGTTTCTTGAATGCTAAAGTGGATTGATTTCTTGATTGATTGCTTGTTGGTTGCAAAAGTGGCTAGATCCAAATGAGGGAAAATTACACCATTTTTAGGGGAAGTGCCTCTAAACAAATGAAGGGCCCAGATTGAGCCAGGAAAAGATCAGGGGCTAGGGTGAGTTGAGAACTCACAAGCCCTCACATTTTGACATGTGGCAGGTGAGATGGAAAGAGGAGATGACATGGACATGACATGTAGGTACTATACAGTACCTTGGGATTTGGACAATATCTCCTCATAAAGGAGGTCCTTGTCAACATGTGGGTGACAAGACATGTGAGGAATTAAAAAATTTTCAAATATCCACATGGGGATGAGAGAAAGAATTAAAAAATATTTGAAATGCATTGGGGGATTAAATGTGAATTAAAAATTCACATGGGGAAAGGGGTTCCTTGTCCAAAAGGAGAAAACATTTAATAAGGTTGACTTAGGACATATTCCATAAATGGCATGGAGATTAGGTTGACCTAATTAAGTGATTAAGGTTGTGCAAATGCATGATTAGATCAATTAATGATAGATTAGATGTAACTGAGAGATTATGGAGGATGTGACCCTAATGATGATTAGGGGTGTGCACATCCTAATCATAGATTAATTAAATTAACCTAGATTAGAGAGGATTATGGAGGTTGTGACATGAGGAGAGAGAAAAGGGGATGAATTAAAATTAGATTTAACTTGCCTCTATTATCATTGTTCTAGCAGCTTTTTGAATTGTCCTATTCTTTCCTTCAACAACTCCATTCTACTAAGGATTTTTAGGGGCATACAATTGCTTTCTTATTCCATGGGCTTCACAAAACATGTTAAACTCATTGGAGGTAAATTCACCACCTTAGTCAGACCTCAAACATTTTATTTTCAAATCTACTTCATTCCCAACCATTGCCTTAAAAATGCCTTGAATTTGTCTAATGCACTAGATTTCTCTCTAAGAAAAGTAACCAACACCATTCTAAAATAATCATCAATCCAAAGCATAAAATACCTGCCACCTTGTAGACTTCTCACCCTTGTAGGATCACAAAGATCTATATGAATCAATTCCAATAGTTTGGTAGTAGATTGTTCCTTTGACCTAAAGTTGTGTCTAGCTTTCTTTCCAAACTGATAGTCCTTGCAGACTGCATTAATGAGCTTTGTAATTCTTGGTAAATTTGTCACAACTTGTACTACACTAATTCTCACCATGGTGTTAAAGTTCATAAGACACATCCTTCGATGCCACAACCAATTGTCATTAATCTGAGACATAAAGCAATTTCCATCAACACCTTTAAGTTGATAGATGTTTCCTTCAATCTTCTTGTATATGCATAAAATTGGTCATGTCTGATTAATCCTAGCATTTAATTAATTTCTCTAAAGTCCTCTACATATTATTAAATTTAATTAATTTAATTATATTGTTCATTCAATTTATTTTGTTGTCATGATTAAATAAATCAATTTTTATTTAATTATTGCACATTCATATGTCTACTTGATTAATTAAATAAATACACTTCATTTATTTTAATTAATTATCACTTTTTGAATTTAATTAAGTCTTTTTGATTTAATTAAATTTAAATATTTCTTTTCAAATTCTTCTTCTATTTAATTAATTCCATTTACATGTCATTTCTTAAAAAATTTAATTAAATATCTTCCATATCTTTTCAAAATCATAATTAAATATTTTATTTAATTATGAAATCTTCCATTATTCTTCAAATCTGGGGTAAATATTCTATTTTAAGAAAAATCTCCATGTCACCCATAAATGAATAATTGAATTTAATAATTCATTATTTATCTTCTTCGAAATCTTTCCATAATCTCACAAAAAGATGATTTTTACAATTCATCTTTATCATCTCATCTTATCTCTTTTTTGAAAAAGGAAACAAAGCTTGTTTTCTATTTTCTTATATTTTTCTCTCCAGTCTTATCCATCTTCAACTGTTTGATCAATCAGGAATTTTCACAGTCGTTGATCACATCAGCCAAACAAAATCTTTCAAAAACTCTATAAATATCATTGCCAATCCAAGCATTGAAGCAAATTAGAGATTACTTGCATTTTAGCATTATAGCATTTTAACATCTTAGCATTATCATTATCAACTTTTAGTATTCATAGCATTATCGTAATCTTTCATTTTATCAGTTATGTCTTAGCATAGTATTGCATGCATTCATATTAAATCTCGTTCTCTAGGAAGATTGTTTGTTGAGCCTAGCCCAAAGATCTGAGAGCTAGCTGGAATAAAAAAAACACTGGAGATAGAGGATGATAGGATGGCATCGATAACAAAATACTGAGTTTGCATCTCTATTATTTTAATATTTTGTTTTTGATATAATGTTCTATCGGTGTGTTTGATTTATTTGTTTTAATCTGCATTTATCACACTCTAAAATCGACCACACATTTATGGCACCCACTGTGGGGCTTTGCCCCGTTTTTAACATCTATGCGCAGGTTTTTTGATAGGATTTTGCATTCTGAAATTTGTATTTTTGGAAAAAAATTTCGTTTTAGCACATCCGTGGGTTTCTGCAGCACATACAAGATTTCTTTCGACACTTTTACAGGTCTTCCAGCACATCCAAGAACTATTTCAACACATTTAAGGAACAAAACGACGCTTATAAGGAACATAATGGTGCATATACTCTGCTCAGTTTACTAAAAAATCTATAAAAATTTTACTGCATTTTATTCTAGCGCATTTAAGAGTTCTTTTAGCGCATTTAGGACTTTCTGCAACGTTTATAGGATTTGTTTTAGCGCATTTACTTTTTTTTGTGGCACATATAGGGAATCTTTTAGCGCATATAGGTTGTAATTAAACAAATTTCTGGGTCTGACGCCTTCCGCAGAAAAAATATTTTTCTGATTTAAAAAGAACTAATCTAGGATAGTCACATCTAGTTTTTAAAAAAGAAGCAGCCCTAGGGTAGACATGGATTTAAAATGAAGCAATATAGGATAGTCACCACACAATAATTTTGCAATTAAAATTGAACTACTTGTTTTTGTGAAGCAACATCTTCACTTAGATTAGATCATTATGATTTGGGTTTTTTAAAACGACATTGTCTACTGTGTTTGTGGCAATAGGTCTATGCTCTCCCCTTAACTGGGTGACCAAAATACCAGACTTTCCTTTTACATTCATGCAATTTTAGTGCTTTATTACATCCTTTAGAAGGCCCGCTCTTGTGGGAAAAAGTACTCACCCAAGAGGAACGACCTAAGTGGGAACAACTAAAGCCAAGTTTTCCAACCCACTATAATCAAAAGTGAATTTGGGGAAAGTTCACAATTCGATGGTAGTGTGCAAGATAACCATCCCCAAAGCCTTTGTTCTAAAGGTTGGGAGGTCTCCTAAGGTAGTTTATTATCGCCACATTGAACGAAAACCCTTACTACAAACCTAGTGTAGTAGCTCACCGTGTCAGTTTCCAAACATCATAATAATCATAGTGCAAGGGGAGGAAAGAGTCTACCCCCAAGATACTCACCATATAACTTCCAGGGACCATTTGCTTAGGGGATCCAGTATCCACTTTCGTCACTCTGAGTACGTGCCTGGAAAAGACAAAAACACAGGAACCCCTTCGAGGGTGACACGGCTATGTGAGTCGATGCAGTTTTAAGATGTGGACTGTTGATTATTATGATGACCTACTTTAGTACTAAGAGTGAGTCTTTCTAAATTTTCTTTTATGTGTCTTACCTGTGAAAACACTTTTTGAAATTTTTTTTTGAGCATACACTTGATGTTTAGTATAGGGCTTAAGAACAACTATTTTCAAAGTGTTTTCTGTGTTTTCAATCACACTAATTCAGATATAAGATCATCCAAAATGAACATGTGAAATTTTTTCTGAAACTGCTCACAAACTATTCAAAAAATTACCTTGGAAAACTATATTAGCGCATATAGGGTATATTCTAGTGCATATGAGGTCTGTTCTAGCGCATTCACTAGTTAGTCCAGCACTTTTAGAGTTTGTTTTAGCACATTGAGTGTTTTAGTGCATATGCTAGATATTCTAAAAACAAGTTTTTTGGTCATTGTCACAACATCTTTTCTGTAGTATATATAGGACACATAGTAGCACATCTAAGACATATTGTAGTGCATTTGACTATTTCTCTGGTGCATATGCCTATTTTTGCAGCGCATACAGGGGAAAGAGTAGTGCATCTAGCACCTTCCTCAAATCATTATTTTTGACAGATCTGAGTTTATAGCATCCTCGGTCCAATAGCATATCAAAATTTCTCTCATGCTTAGGGAGTGGAAATCTATCAAATTTGTCAAGAAGTCAATTGCCAATAGAATCAAGAAACCCAAGAAACCTCTAGGTTACAAGAAAAACTTACAACAAAGGAAGTTTTTATACAAGAGTTGAAACGTCTTGCTCCATTACCACAAATTTCTTCATAGGTACCAAGATTTTGTTAAGGGATTTACTGATGAATACATTGTAGACCCATTAGATTCACGAGGTTATTTTCAAAGAGGAGCCCTATCACAACGACATAATCACAATCAACCTCTTGAGTTCAATTATATACCACAACCTTCTATTGAATATCCAACACATCCCAGTCAAATCCTTCAGTGAATTAGGCTATACTTATCATTCTTCAAAAACAAGGATCAAAATCTTAAAAAGTGCACCTTTCAAACAAATTTTTGATTATTTGATTCAACTTCCCCAATAGGATTCTGATATCCTTTATCATTGGAAGCCACAATCAAGAATTAGGAACATCTTTTTATCATATCATAAGATTTTCATCTTATCAGATCAAAATATCATCATTTGTGCATTTATCAAATTGTGATCTAAGTCTAGAAGAATGTTTCAAAATCGTATGCCTATTTTTACAAGATCTCAGTATAATAAGCTGAAAGAGGATATTCAACAAGAAGTTCATACTCGAAGAACTCAAGAAGAGGGTGAGACTAGTAATACCCTTTATAGTGTGAGTCACAATCCCATTTTTAAAGATAACATGGGTGAAAGAGAAAAAAATTCATTCCCTTTCAATAGGGATGGGAGCAAAACTCCTATGGAGAGTGATGATGAACAGGATGAAGAACATCTTAGAGAGGTTGAGCAAGATCCCAAGTTTCACAAAGCCTTAGAAAATATTTCAGAGCGCAATAAAGAAAAATATTTTTTGTATTTAGCTGACAAAGGAGCTAAATTTCCCTATGATTTTGATACTGAGGACATAAAGAGTAATTCTGATGAAACACCCTTGTCTGATCTTAGTGCCTTGACTCAACAAGTTAAATCACTACAAGGAAAAATTAAAGATCTGCAAGGGGGAGCCACAACAAAGACATATGCTCTTGATGACATCTGTCCTTATCCTTTTGAGCAACATCTCAACATGATCCCATTTCCCAAACAATGTGAAATCCCAAAGTTTGATCATTACAATGGGAAATTAGATCCAATCGATCATATTAGGGACTTCCGAAATATGACTTTAGAGTTTTCTCATGAAGACACATACTTGATGTGTTTGTTTCCTAGAAGTCTTGGAGGCCAATCTATGGAATGGGTATCAAAAATCACACCGCCCATCAAGACATTTGAGGAATTGATTACTGAGTTCATATCACAATATTCCTACAACATACAAAATCAAATAACCATGATTGATATTTGCAAGGCTAAATAGAAACCTGGTGAACCATTTATTACATTTCTTTAGAGATGGAGAAGATTGTTTGCTAGATATCCATGCCACGTTCCCGAAAAGGAAAAGATCACCACTTTCATAAACAACTTAGATGAAGAGATGAGCTATTGTCTTAATCTTCATTATCCTCCCTCTTTTGAAAAAATCACCATTAAAAGTGCCTTGGTTCAGAGAGGGATAATCAAACTTGATAAGGACAATCCTAGCTCATCCAATCATGACAATGACAAAACTAATTTTTGGACTTGTAACAAAGATGTGGTAAATGATGGTGTTGTAGATGAAAATCATGTCTCGACTAAGCTATTTTTTCTTAGAGCTCCAAGTGCTCCTCGCAACAATAACTATAACAATGTCAACTTGGTCACAAATCCAGGAAACAATCCTCCTCCTCCAAGGAATAATGTGAGTGAAAATTTTACTCCCAACCAAGGGAATGCCAACAATCAAGGTTACCATGGAAACAATAACAACAACAATGTCTTAGGAGGTACCTCAGACACAAATCCACAATGATCTTCATTCTTCTCTAGCAGAAGAACTTTTACTCCACTAGGTCAATCTCTAGAATCTGCCCTTAAAGAGTTGATGGCAAAGAATGTTATCACCCTATCGCCTTAACAAAATTTTGAACCCTAGTGTAAAGCCTCTATCATGGAATGACACATAGTATTGCGAGTATCATCGGTGCAAGGGCCATCACACGAATAATTGTCAAGCCTTGAAAAATGTGATCCAAGATTTGATAGAAAATGACACCATCAAAATAGAAGGACACCAACAATCAAACGAAGACCACCAAGCATTTCGCAACCCTTTGCCCAATTATCAAAAGGGTGAGTCTTCAAGAAAAAGTGTGAATCATATCAACAATCATATAATCAATCATATCTACACTGATGATGAACGAGTCAACGTTATTAAAATTAAAGAAAAGATGGAATATAGAGAAGTCAACGCAACAACAAGAGCACAATCTAAAGTTGTCTTAAAGGGTGCTTCTTCAAAAACCAATGTGCCCCTACCTCAACATCAATATGACTTAGTCAATCAACTTGGAAAAACTCCTACACAAATTTCTATCTTAGAACTCTTGAAGATTTCCCCAACACAAGGAAATTTTAGAAAAGGCCCTCATTGAAACAACTGTATCCACCGATTTGGATGTAGACTGATTTCAAGCCATGGTAGGACACTTCTCCTCACCCGCATGCCTTTCATTTTCTAAAAAAGACGATGTCTCCATGGCACATCCCCATAATTCATCGCTATACCTAGAAGTCATGATCCACATGTTTCATGTCAGATATGTCCTAATAGATGGAGGTGTTGGTTTGAATATATGTACTATGAAGTTAGTTGAGGCTTTAGGATTTTTTGAGGATTCCATTGATCCCAGAAGAAAGATTACTATTAAATCCTATGATGATGAGGAAAGAGCGTCCAAAGGTTTAATCATGCTACTAGTCAGAGTCAGACCTGTTATCAAAAATACTTTTTGTCAAGTGTTAGATCGCGATCTTGCATACAACATCTTGTTGGGTCATCCTTAGATCCATGAAATGCAAGCTGTCCCATCCACATATCATCAATGTCTTAAGTTTCCTTATGATAGACAAGAGATCACAATACCAGCTAATAATTCAAACAGTCAAACTTGTGCCAACATCAAAGCTAGTCAAGATACCTTGGTTCCCAACAATCGAGAAGCTCTTGCTGATACTTCTCTCAAAGTTGATAAGCAAATCAGTCAATTAGCCAAAAACTTTGACAGCCAACTACGGTTCAAGGACATTGGAGTAGGGGATTACTCTCTCTGTCTTGAAAATCTACCTATATCGCCTCAGTCACATGGACAACCCTCTATTACACAACAACATATGTCAGTAGCATCCACATCAATGCAACCACCAACAGAGCCAAATACAAAGTTTAATGGATGATTTATGAAAGAACAATTCCCTATGGAAGATTCTGAGGATAAAGAAGTTTTAAGTTGGCTCTATAAAGATGAAGATGAAACATTTCTTAATATGAAATTACCAACTGATCAATATGGTAAAGGATATTCAATCATGCAAAAGATGGGCTATGATGGTAATGGTCCTATCAAAATGAGAAAAGAGGGAGTAGTTGAGCCTATTCACCTTCCAGGACCTACTACAAAGTATAAAATAGGACTAGGCTATGATACTAACTCAAAAGAAAGATCACCTAAGCAGTTGGATGATACTGTCCTCACATTGCAAGAAGGGTCTGCTATAAGGGAAGTTTGTTTGACAACAATTTAGAATTTTGTGGATAATAACTCTGACACAGATTCTGGTGAATATGAATGGGAATCCATCTACAATGATGAGTTCTGGAGGGACAAAAAGGTTGATGTGGTACACAATTACACTCCAAATCTAATCGAAGGAGAAGGGTCAGGGTCCCAACCATGAGAATTCAGACTACAAGGTGACTATGATTCTAGTGATACCGAGTCAGATTTAATCGAACAAGATTATTGTGATAACAGTACCTTCATTGATTTTCCTTATACCTCAGATCCTATAGAGAACTCTTTTATGACCTTAACCATAGCCTATCTCATGCAAACCAATGACCTGCTACCACTGATCCATCCCGATCTCATTGAATGGGATTCATCTGGACCTATCAATCGACCTATGTTCCCAAGCGACGAATCTATCATGAACTTCCTTTCCATAGAAGATACAAATGATTGTTCCACTAGCGATTTTTGGCATAGAGTCTTTAATCAGGAGAGTGTCAAGTCTCCTAGTTGCAAAAAAAAAAGATCTAATGGTGAAAACCAGAATCTGGCAGTGTTAGATCAAACAAAAGATAAAACAAAGAGCATATCGGATGGTGAAAACCTTTTTAAGGCACCTAATGATGGGATATTTGACACTCTCCTAGAACATTATCATGAGCGATCACCTATCTTGATTGAGCATACAAAAGTAGTTAATCTTGAAACTTCATAAAAACCAAAGATTCTACAGTTAGCTACATCAATGATGGATAAAGAAGAACCTAAATTCATGGAATTTCTCAGGACAAATCAAGTCAAATTTGCTTGGTCTTACGCAAGCATGCCAGGTCTCGATCCTGATCTTATAATGCATCACTTGTCCATCAAACAGGAGTTAAACTAGTGAAACAAAAACTCAAAAAGATGCATCCTCATGTGGCACTACTAGTTAAAGAAGAACTCAATAACTCCTTGATGTGGGATTTATAAGATCGATTGACTATGCAGAATGGATCTCCAACATCATTCCTGTATCCAAGCCCGATAAAAGTGTTAGAGTGTGCACAAATTTCAGAGATCTTAATAAGGCATGTCCTAAGGATGATTTCCCTCTTCCAAGCATTGATACTATAGTAGATCTGACAGCTGGCCATTCCATGTATTCACTAATGGATGGTTTTTTTGGTTACAACCAAATCAAGATTGCACCTGAAGACCAGGACAAAACAACATTCACATGTCCATGGGGGACTTACTATTGGAATGTCATGCCTTTCGATCTAAAGAACGCTGGGGCTACTTACCAAAGAACTATGACTACAATTTTTCATTACATGATGTACACATTCATGGAAGATTATGTAGATGACATATTGGAAAAATCATACACAAGAGGACATCTTGAAGTATTATCCAAAATCTTTGCGAGGTTGGAAAAATTCAAAGTTCGCCTAAACCCCAAGAAATGTGTTTTTGGAGTTACATCTAAGAAGCTTTTAGGATACATAGTATCAACAAAAGGAATTGAAGTAGATCCTACCAAGGTACAAGCAATCATGGAAATTCCTCCACCAAAGAATATCAGTTAGTTGAGATCATTACAAGGAAGACTTCAATCTATACGAAGGTTCATTGCACAACTAGCTGATAAAAGAATACCTTTCACACATCTATTACATAAGAATGTTCCTTTCAAATGGGATGATAAGTGTGAATTGGCCTTTCAACAGATCAAGCAGTACCTGATGAACCCACTAGTTCTAGTACCACCAAATCTAGACAAACCTCTAATGTTATATATTGCCACAACAGAGACATCTTTAGGGGCATTATTAGCACAAGAGGACTCTACAGGAAAAGAATGTGCAATTTATTACATAAGCTAAACACTTACAAGTCATGAACTCAACTACACTTTTATCGAAAAGGCTTGCCTCACAGTAGTCTTTGCATCACAGAAGTTTTGACACTACATGTTAACTCATACAATCAATCTTATTGCAAAGATTGATCCACTCAAGTATTTGTTAAGTAAAGCTACATTGACAGGACGAATAGCAAAATGGGTTATGATCTTAAGCAAGTTTGACATCCATTATGTTGATCAAAAAGCAATCAAAGGGCAAGTTATCACTAATCAACTAGTTGAAGTACCACTACAAGCAGAGCATCCCATGCACATTGAATTTCCAGATGCTGATGTCTTCACTGCAGAATCCAAGCAACCTTGGTCTTTATACTTTGATGGTTCTTTCACTCAACACAGATCGGGGGTAGGCATACTCTTTGTCACCACTCAAGGAAATACCATTCCTCGATCATATCGGCTAATGTTTCCATGCACTAATAACATAGCTGAATATGAAGTTTTAATTACTGGACTAAAAATAGCATTGGAATGGAGGATCAAGGAACTACAAGTTTATGGTGACTCACAGTTAATCATAAATTAGATCAATGATGATTATCAAACCAAAGATAACAAACTATTGCCATATACGAAGATGGTTGACGATTTCAAGAAGTACTTCGTAGATATCAAGTTCATACAAATTCCAAGACTTGATAACAAAGCAATTGACACCATGGCCACGATCGCATCATTGCTACAACTCCCAAAAAATTAGGCTTGCTATGAATTTCTAGTGGAACAATCATTTGTACCTGCCTATGACACACCCGAAAGCCAAATCATTTGCCACTTAGTAGGATCTGATTCACCTTGGTATGGAAAGATTTATACCTACCTGAAAGATGACATTTTACCAATTGACATAAATCTCGTAACCAAAAGTGCAACTTTATCCGCCAATCCTCTCACTATACCCTTATTGTTGACACTCTCTATTGTCATGGTCTTGATGGTACTTTACTTTGATGTCTTGAATGTGATGAATCTGACAAAGCTTTACAAGAATTCCATGGTGGCATTTGTGGTACTCATTCGAGTGGATTGACCTTATCCAAGAAATTGATTAGAATGGGTTACTACTGGCCGACTATGGAAAGGGAATCCTTCACTTTTGTAAAGAAGTGCTCTAAATGTCAAATACATGGGAATCTCATTCATGCTCCTGCATAGGAACTACAACTGTTTACACCAACCTGGCCATTCTCTCAATGGGGGTTAGATCTAGTTGGAAAAATTCATCCTTCATCATCAAATGGACACAAGTTCATCATCACAACAACATAGTACTTTACTGAGTGGATTGAGGCAGTACCTCTCACTAAGGTCACTGGCAAAAAAATCTCATCATTCATACTCAACTATCTCATTTATCGGTATGGCATTCCCAACTCCATCATCACAAATAATGGATGACCATTCAAGAACTAGAATGTTGATGAACTTTGTGAGAGATTCCATATTTAGTACAGATATTCAACACCTTACTATCCACAAGGGAATGGTCAAGCAGAGGCCTCAAACAAAATGATACTAAAAATCTTGAAGAAGACTGTGAATGATGTAGGGAAAGATTGGCACATTCAGTTTAATCCCGCATTATGGGCCTACAAAACTAACATCTAAACGCCAATAGGAGCAACACCGTTTTGTCTTGTTTATGGAGCAAAAGCCATTTTTCCACTCGAGGTTGAAATTCCATCACTTAGAGTATCACTAAAAGGTATCACAATAGATGATGAATATAGAGTTTCTTGATGAGAAGAGACAATGAGCAGTTGACCATTTGAAAGCATATCAACAGATGATATCTCGTAGCTATAATCACAGAGTCAAGCCACGTACCTTTCAGGTTGGTGATCTTGTTCTGAAGGAGAATCCACATAATCAACAAGACAGAGGGAAGAAAGGTAAGTTTGAACCAAATTGGTTGGGTCCATATGTGTTCATCGCCGTATATGGTTTAGGAGCATACAAGCTCTCAACACCAGAAGGGGACCTGTTTGACGAACCTATCAACAACATGCACCTAGAAAAGTATTATGTCTGAAGCAATCATCATCATCAGAAAAAGTCCTGAAAAAATATAAAAATAATAGGAAAAAGTCCTGAAAATTTACAAAAACAACAGAAAAAAGTCCTGAAGAAATACAAAAATAGCAGAAAAAGTCCTAAAAAAATCACAAAAATTGTAGAAAAAGTCCTGAAAAAATACAAAAATAGTAGAAAAAGTCCTAAAAAAATCACAAAACAGTAGAAAAAGTCCTGAAAAAAATCTATAAAAATCGAAAGTGTCAAAAAAAAGAAATCAGAAAAATGCAATAAAAATAAATAGTGAAAATCTGGCAAACAGGTGCTATTTGTAGCTCTCCATCTATTAGTTCATGTTCTGCACTTAGTTTCTCAACCTTCATTTTCATGCATCTTTCCATCATCTTAGGGCCATACCAACATCATACTATCATCATTTTTCCTAGAGCGATAACGTCTTACCATGGCTTGATCATTGTACATATCCATCTCAGCAAGTTGTGCTAATACTGGGGGCAAGCGTTGACATACTGGGGACAATCAACTTTCAGATTTTACTGAAACAACTAGACAATGACATAGAATCCACTCAGGCAAAAAACAATCAAATCATATGAACAGCTATCCAATCATTGATCCATAACACAATAGTTTTCAGCTAAGTACCATATCATGACTCATATTTGGATGATCTAAAAACTGAATAGTGTTTGGAATAGTAGTATTATGTTTTGAACAATGGTTGTTTGGTTTTATTTTTTTTCGATATCATCCCTCTGGAGCACACTCGATGATGTAATGAACTAGAGTGGTGAGGAAAGAGGATAGTTTTTCTTTGTCTATTGTCTTGAGGTTAACTATCAATTTGGTGCAAATATGTCGCGAGACATGATTTCTGCAGTGTATCATTGATGACAATTCCACATTTGCATCAGAAAGTGGTTAGTCTTTGCCTGTTTATGCAAGAAATACTCAGGTCATCTTGGTTCAATTATACCTCGATGCTTGTGTTCACTTGCTATATCAAAAATCATGAAAGTTGTACTCAGGTCATCATTGGTGCTAATTTCCCCTCTGATGGTTGTACATACTTCCAACATTTTAAAACACTCTATGATGATTCAAGCAGGCTAACAAAAGTCTCAACAAATAGTTAGTTTCATTTAGATCAATATACATATTTGCATATCAGATTCACATCAGAGTTTTGAAAGGCTGAACAAAAACATCAATGACTGTCATGTCTCTTTGGACTATTTGTGGAGGACATTCAGACATTTTTTTCATCCATCATTATTATTTCATCTAGGTCCTATACATATCCTCTAGTTCATCATTTATCATTCATTCTTTTTATCATTTTAGGTACTTTATCATTTAGTTATCCATCATTATGCATTTGGCATTTTTCATATCGCATTGTTTCATTGCATGCCATTGATCATTCTCATATCATTCATTTGCATTTCATTTACATCCTTTCATTTATCATTCATTTCTCCATTTCCCATCATTTATATTCATATGATTAACTTTTATCATTTTACTTCATTTTCATAACATTTTTATTACACTATCATTTCATTGCATTATCATCTCATTACACTATCATTTCATTACATTATCATTTCATTGCATTAACATTACATCATTTACTTTCATCTTTTTATTTAATTATCATTATCATTTATCATTTCATAACATTTCATTATCCTTTTTTTATCATTTCATATCATTATTATCACCATGTCATTACATTTCATTACATCATACATTTCATCTCATTATTGCACTCATCTATCATCCTACCATGCATTTATCATTTTTCATATGATTTTTTTTCATAAATGAATCCAAAAAATCATCTCATAAACATAAACATCCATTTCCCATCACATCATCATTATTTATTGCATTCGAAAAATCCAAAAACACAAATTTCATATCATTTGCCAACACATTACAAGCATTCCAAAAATCCCATTGCATATTTTCATTAATCACAACATAGGTCATCTACCTACATGACATCATTAGTACGCATCATAAATCTTCATCATAAGCATATCATAAAATCATCAACATAAGCATATCACAAAATCATCATCATTAGCATATCATACATTATCATCATAAGCATATCATAATTCATCATGCATATCATGATCAATCAACAAATCATTTACATACATATCAAAATCCATATCACATCATGCAGAAATAAATGCACATCCATATCATCATATCATCAAGGCAACACATCATCAAAACTCATCACCGTTGCATATCATCTCTCATCAAACATAAATACAAATGTCCAAATGTCCAATGAAACTCAAACAATATAGAGAGATACATGGGATATGATAAAAAAAAATACAAAATTTGATACATCAATAATCCTGCATCAATGGCTCAAGGCTAGCTGGTGGACCCCCTGATTGAGCAGGTCTTGAGGATGATGGCCTACCACTCATCCCCACATCAGGATCTTCTTGAGGCTCAGTAACCCCGATGCTCTATGTAGTTGTCTGTGTTCTACCCCTAGTCCTACTATGGGACTGTGGGAAAGGCTCTCTGCGCCCAGGAGGAAACAACTCCTCGTATCGAACTCAATAGTACTCCGCCTCCCTAGCCATCTCAAAGCCCTTTGCAATGGCCTCTCGCAACGACACACTCTCCATAGTACCCATCAACCTTTGAGCAACACCCTCTGCCTCTGCTGCCCACCGTCTGAAGGAGTCCCTCTCTGCTATCAACTGGGCCACTTGTGGGTCTGGGACAGGAGGAGGTACCTGTACTTGTACCTGTACCTATGCCTGTGCATGTGCCTGTGGTTGTGTCTGTGCCAGCTATGTCTGTAGTTGTGCTACCAAACCCTGAGCCTGAGCCAACTGGATCTACAACTGCGCCTGTTGTCCCTGCAGTGTCTGTACCTGGGCCTAAGAGTATCTATCTGTCCCTGCTGTGATGTGGAGGCAACCATGATCACTATCCTCCATCCAATACCAGTCCTTAGCCTCCACATAATCCAAACACTACCCAAAAAGTTTGTCCTCGATCTCACTAGCCTCTGGTCCCCACCTTTGCCCTCTCTGCCGTCATTTCCATCACTATCATCTGAGCTCCCCTTCTCTCCACTCTCCTCATCCTCTCCCCCAATAGCTTCCTGGTCACCACCTGCCACATCCTCCTGTCTCCCTACCCCTCGCTGAGGTACCACCAAAATGGGTGCCGGCTCATCTGGACATGTATATCGTGGAAACGGGTGGGTGTGATGGTAAACTAAATACTCCTTTGACATACCAACATCCACAATATTCAGTGTAGGATCCCATACCTCAGGCTGCAATGCGATATACTCTATGTACGTGATCTGGTAAGCAATGCAAGGACCCTATCCAAGCTCATCCTTGCACCTTCCATAGTGTGCAACACCCTGAGGCATACCCTGTGTGAAACCAAACTACCTCTGCACTCGCAAAGCCAAAAATATCTCTATGATAAAAGGTGTGCACCCTATCAGAAACCTGGGTATACCTACAAATGACATCTCCGAGGGATCTATGTCCCATACATCACAAATATTATACGACCTCCATATCATGGCATCCATGTCGTCCAAGGTCCATCTCCAATACTCCACCTTGCCCAACTTGGGATGGAAAAGTGCAAACGAATATGCATACATATATGGCCTACCTGGCGGCCTAGCCCTCGAACAAAGCGGTCTGGTAACAACAATATGCTCCCATGCCCAGATTTGGAGCAACATGACACCACACTATAAACTCGATGAGCCTCTGTATACTACCTGGTGTAGGTCATGATACAAATCAGCTAGCATGCAACTCCCCCAGGCATATCTCCTTAGTTGACCCATCATCTGCTCGATGATCCTACCTCATCCAACTGATAACCCCTTTGACCGGCGATCCAGACAAAGGAAGCCTCCAATAAAAGTGCCCAACACTGCAGGTAATGCTGAGTATCCTCTGAAGTCTGCCCATGGCACCCAGTATCCTGCTATATGAGCAACTCCGAACACTCTCCTGAGTGCATCTATCCCACCCACCTGCTTGTGATCATAGACCACAAGGGAACCTACTACCGGGATCCCCAAAATCCTGTATACATCCTCTGGGGTCACTATCAGCTCACCAGTCAACAAATGAAAGGTATTATGCTCGAAATGCCACCTCTCTGCTAACACAGTCAACAGGCCCTTGTTGGCCTGAATAGGAAGTGGTGACAATAATGATCCCAACCCACAACTCACTATCAGCTGCACATCTGTAGGTGTCAAATCTCAAATCCTATCCCACCCCACAAGATGACGCTCTCTAATCTGGAGGTTTTTGAAAACCTCCTATTTTTTATCATCACAAAAGTAATCTATCAGATTCATATCAATCTGACTCATATCTATCTATTAGACTCATATCAAGTGAGCCATATCAATCAATGACTCATATCAAGTGACCCATATCAATCAATGACCCATATCAGTGAACCATATCAAATGCTCTATCTAAGTGACTCATATTAGGACATCAATACAAAATCTATCTATCTGCACATCAAATCAATCTATTCTATGATCATTTACTATTTGTTTTCTTTTTCAGGAAAGCAAATTTATCACACAATCAAATCATCATCCTATTTGTACTTCAATCACGAATGCAAATATGTTTCAATCAAATCAATCTACTTTTTTTTTTTCTATCGTAGAAAGCAAATTTATCAAAAATTCATATCAATCATCTACTCTTTGTTTTTCATTTTTTGGGAAGCAAATTTATCAACTATCTACTCTTTGTTTTCTATTTTGGGATGCAAAGTTATCAATTTTTCAACATGAT
The DNA here is from genome assembly GCA_007258455.2 of Sequoia sempervirens. Lineage (NCBI taxonomy): Eukaryota > Viridiplantae > Streptophyta > Pinopsida > Cupressales > Cupressaceae > Sequoia > Sequoia sempervirens. Next base: position 714,652,454 of record VDFB02058242.1, on the reverse strand, counting down.
GACATGACAATTTCACTATCTATTGACCAAGGAAGCAATATTTCATCATTATTTTCATCATCAAGCATTCTGTCTATTTTCCTAAAAGCACTACTATGTGGCCTAAAAATGTTAAAACCCTAAATGTGCTATAGTTTCCCCCATATGTGCAGTTTTGTGCCCTGAATGCGCTACATCATTTCCTAAAAGCACTATTTCCCCAAAAGTGCTACTTCACATCTCAAAAGTGCTATTTCACCCCTAGATGCGCTAAAACCCTATAAGCACTAATCCACTACCTAAATGCGCTAATGTACTCAATTCCACCCTAGCCTCCTAGATGCGCTACTTCATTCATTGAATGTGCTAAACTGTGAAAATCTAAAAGCGCTATTATATGACCTATATGTGTTAACAAAAACCTCGAATACGCTATTCTATTTCCTAAAAGTGCTAAAATGGCCCATTCAAACCTAAAACCATGCTATAATCATTCCAAAATCAACTCAAACTAAAAAATTTCAATGCACAATGGTTCGAATTGACTCACCGGTGGGCCATACGTGGCTGGTCGCTGATATCAGCGGGACCGCTCAAATCTTTGTCGATGAGTAGGGATCTCCATCACGCCACGTCGCTATCAGAGCAAAAGGTTCCTCCAAAGTAAAAAAAGTGCAAATGACTTTTCTTTTTACCCTTTTTACCTTTTAAGGGTCAAACCAAGTGGATTTTTGGTGGCATTTTTTTTAATGGGGCATTTTCTTTTCATCATTTATTGGGAGCTAAATCACTGCATCCCTTTCATCATCCAACTTTTCTCACCATCAGTGATTTATCTCCCAAGGAGGCAATATCAATATTAGAAACATATCAGAGTTAGATCAGGGGCATATTAGTTAAATTTTTCAATCAGGGGCAAAATCAAACGCGGCAAAAATTTCAAAAAGCAAGAATATTTTTTTTGAAGCAATGCGTTTCACACATCACTTCAAAGAGGGGAAAAATGTATATGCATAAAATTGGTCATGTCTGATTAATCCTGGCATTTAATTAAATATTTATTATTTAATTAATTTCTCTAAAGTCCTCTACATTTGATTAAATTTAATTAATTTAATTATATTGTTCATTCAATTTATTCTGCTGTCATGATTAAATAAATCAATTTTTATTTAATTATTGCACATTCATATGTCTACTTGATTAATTAAATAAACACACTTCATTTATTTTAATTAATTATCACTTTTTGAATTTAATTAAGTCTTTTTGATTTAATTAAATTTAAATATTTCTTTTCAAATTCTTTTTCTAATTAATTAAATATTTTATTTAATTAATTCCATTTACATGTCATTTCTTAAAAAATTTAATTAAATATCTTTATTTAATTAAATATCTTCCATATCTTTTCAAAATTATAATTAAATATTTTATTTAATTATGAAATCTTCCATTATTCTTCAAATTTGGGGTAAATATTCTATTTTAAGAAAAATTTCCGTGTCACCCATAAATGAATAATTGAATTTAATAATTCATTATTTATCTTTTTCAAAATTTTTCCATAATCTCACAAAAAGATGATTTTTACAATTCATCTTTATCATCTCATCTTATCTCTTTTTCGAAAAAGGAAACAAAGCTTGTTTTCTATTTTCTTCTATTTTTCTCTCCAGTCTTATCCATCTTCAACTATTTGATCTGTCAGGTATTTTCATAGTCGTTGATCACATCAACCAATTAGAATCTTTCAAAAACTCTATAAATATCACTGCCAATCCAAGCATTGAGGCAAATTAGAGATTACTTGCATTTTAGCATTATAGCATTTTAACATCTTAGCATTATCATTATCAGCTTTTAGTATTCATAGCATTATCATAATCTTTCATTTTATTAGTTATGTCTTAGCATAGTATTGCATGCATTCATATTAAATCTCGTTCTCTAGGAAGACCGTTTGTTGAGCCTAGCCCAAAGATCTGAGAGCCAGCCGGAATCAACAAAAACACTGGAGATAGAGGACGATAGGACGACATCAATAACAAAATATTGAGTTTGCATCTCTATTATTTTAATATTCTATTTTTGATATAATGTTCTATCGGTGTGTTTGATTTATTTGTTTTAATCTGCATTTATCACTCTCTAAAATCGACCACACACTTCTTACCAACAACAATCATAGTCTCAGACCCTTTTCTAATTTAACATTTTTCATCCTCGAGCACAATATTATATCCCTTTTTAAACATTTTTCCAACACTCAAGAGATTTTGTCTCAAACCCTTAATATAGTAGACTCCATTAGTATTATACTTGCCATCAAAATTGATTGATCCTATCCCATAGATCTTAGCACCAGAATCATCTCCAAACTTAATTAAGCCTCCATCATATTTTTCAAGTTTAACAAACTTACTTTTGTCACTGGTCATGTGATTTGAACAATCACTATCAAGGACCTAGTAGTTTTCTTCTTGTTTAGCATGTAGAGTAGAGACCACAATACCTTCAACTTTCTCCGTAGCACTTTCCTTCACACATATTTCAGTGTTAATAGTAGTAGATTCATCTTTTAAATCTAGGAACAAGCTTTCATTATCATCAAAATCTCCATAATCAGACTCATCATCAGAAATACTAGCATCTTCATTGACATAATATGCTCTTTTGATCATTTTTCCTTTATTTTCTTTACTTTCTCTATGTTTATTTCTTTTAGCTCTTTTTGAAAATCTCAAAGTATAATGACCTATTCCTCCATAGCTAAAACATTTGAATGGTAATTTACCTTAATACGTACTGGAGTCCTTTTTCATTCTTCTTACAAAATTTGCTTCCACTTCATCAAGATTTTCTTCATCTAGATCTTCCACTTTTACAGCCTTGAATGCAATTTTTGTCTCTGTTCCATTTTTCAATCCAAGCTTTCTTATTTCAAATGAGGTTACAGTACCAATCAATTGATCTTTAGTATAAGTATTATAATCCACAATTTCCTCTATAGAAAATACCTTTTTACTGTATATATCAAGGAGAGTTTTGAGTACCTTCTTCACTATCCAAGATTCGTCTATTTGTGCACCAAGTCATCTCATTCCACCTACCAACTCATCTAGTCTCTCTATATAGGATTTGATGTTCTCATCTTTTCCCATTTGTAGGATCTCAAATTGTGCCTACAAGTTCTACAACTTTACTTGTTTAACCTTTTCATCTCCTTCATACATATTTTCCAACTTATCCAAGACCTCTTTAGCTGTCTTCAGATTCATAAATTTAACTAATTTAGAATGTGAAAGACTATTAACAATAATAAATCTTACTTTATTGTTTATTTCATGTGCTTTGATCTCATCAGCAGTACTTGGCCCATTTGCAGGAGCAACATACTATTTCTAAATAGACTTCTCGATCTCATATCCATAGTATGAAAGATATCCTTCCATTTTCATTTTTCAAAATGCATAGTCAGTGCCATTGATTCTAGGACACTCAATAGTGATCTTGTTTTCCATCATGAACCTTCTTTAAGCAGTTAAGCTCTTCTCCAAGGAACCTCACTCAGATACCAATTGTTGAACAAGACAACAGAGTGTTAGGAACCAGATGAAGAAAAAATAGAAACACAAATCAATCATGGAACAAGAACAATCACAACACAATGATTTACCTTGGAAAACCCCAAACCAGGGAAAAACCAGCAATGAAGATCTTCATATTAACCCTCAGCCCCAACCGGGCTGAGCCTAGAGGTTTCAACTAGCCACACATATAATGGAGTCACTAAGCCATTATATAGACTAGCACAAAACCATGTGTTAAAGACCACTGAAGGTTAATCCACTAACTCTAGCCCAAGAACTAGTTTAACCCGATAATGCCCCCTTTAAACTTGGTCTTGGGGTTAGCATCAAACCCCCCTTCCACTAGCACCAAGTGCAATGCCCTCTCTGTCACCAAGATCGACATCAAATCTGGAATCCACATGACTTTAAGCCCCCCTTCCCACCTGGGAGAACTCTTCTCTTACCAAGCCTTTCTTTTTAGGGATTGAGAAAGCCATACCAAGTCTTATAGCCATCAACCCAAATACATCTATTAAATTTTACATACAACTCCATTACAATATTGTTTGGTGGAATTGAGGAAATAGATGGTGTGTGTATGCAAATATGATCAATCAAATCAATTTAAAACACAATCAATAAAACATTAAATCAGAGAAACTGAAAGAAAAACAAGTAAGCAAACTGTTTTATGGCAGCTTCTTCGAAGTCATCTTATTGCTCTCTATCTCTAGTGTTTCGTTTGCTTCAAGTTGCTCTCAGATTTTGGAATGCCAAACTCAATGAAGTAGGCTACTAGAGACTGAGATTTAAAAATGCATACTATGCTACATGCAAGATTATGCTAAGATACAAATATTGCTAAAATGCTAAAAATGCAAGAATGCAAGTGTAATGTATGCGTATGTTGTAACCAATGCTTGGATTTGCACATGTATTTAAAGAGTTTTTGAAAGATTTTGATTGGCTAAATTGACCAACGGCTATGATAATTCCTGATAGATCGAATGGTCGAAGATGGATGAGACTAAAGAGAAAAATAGAAGAAAACGAGTAAAGCAAGATTTTTCCATTTTCATGGAAGAGATAAGATGAGATGATTTAAAAATCATCTTTTTTTTAGAAGAAAAATGGAAAGATTCTGAGAAGATAAATAATGAATTATCTAATTCGATTATTTATTTATGAGTGCATGTTGATTTTTCTTAACTAAATAAATATTTAATTAAGATTTTGAGGAAATCAGAAGATTTCATAATTAAATGAAATATCTAATTATGATTTGAAGAAAGCGGAAGATTTTTTAATTAAATAAAATATTTAATTAAATTTAAAGGAATGCCATGTGTTCCAAGATTAATTAAATAAAAGTATTTAATTAATTAGAGGAAAGTTTAAAATAGAAAAAAAAAGAGATATTTAAATTTAATTAAAACAAAAGATTTAATTAAATTCAAACAAATGATAATTAATTTAAATAAAATGTATTTATTTAATTAATCAAGTAGGCATGTGAAATAATTAAATAAAATAAATTTATTCAATTATAGTGGGAGAATAATGAATGAACAATGTAATTAAATTAATTAAATTTAATTACCTATAGAAGACTTTAGAGGAATTAATTAAATAATAAATATTTAATTAAATGTCAAGAATAAATAGATATGACCAATTTTGTGCGTATACAGATGGATCCTTCAGTGGGATTGAAGAACAGATGAATCAGTCAGGAATAGATGGATTAGTCAACCAATCAAAGTGACCAATCGGGGGATCATAATTTGCTCAATCATGAAAGTGGGTGAGGGTAATTAATTAATTGATTTAATTAATTAAGCCTTTTTGAGTTGATCATGCAAATCACATTTGACTTTTGCAAGCAAAGTTGCATTTGTTTGTTTTGACCTTTTTTGAATGATGTTTGAATAATTTATTTAATTATTCATGTTTAGGGGAAAGTGATTTAATTAAACTATTATGTTTTAATAATTTAATTGATTTAGGGGAATAGGGTAAATGAGCAACATATTTAAATAATTGATGTTATTTAATTAATCAAGAAGAATAAAGTTAGATTAATACTTTATTAAATAAATAAAATTTATTTAATTAGTCAAAAATGATGAAAAAGTGAATTAATTAAATAATGTAATATTATTTAATTAATAGAGGAAATTAGGGTTTTTGATGTAATTGATGTGAAATACAGTTATATTAGGTGATAATGATGCCGATGATGAGAAAATGTCATTTAGGATGTGTGATAAGTGTTAGGTCATTTTTACATGTATACATTTTTCCCCTCTTTGAGACAAAGTACTGATTCCTTTGTTTCAAAGAATTCGATGTTAAGATCAAGATTTGAAAAAATTTATATGCTTCAATGATCAGTGGAAAGATGGTAGGATGCTAGGCTGCCCCCTTGAGAAGTTGGCCGAAAATATCAATTTTTGGGTCAAGCTCGCGACAATGTTTTATTTCAGTTTAGATGTGTAGAGGATGAAAAATTAAGCTAATAGGACCCTCATTGATAGTTCAGATGTTCCTGGGAGGTTCTAATTTTAACCTAGGAGGGCTTCCTAGGTAAACAATTTGGGTTTGGGGGGTTAAAATAAGTAATTAGGGCTTAATTTTCCTCATTTGCATTATGAGACTATAGTAATTTCTTGCCTCTATATTTCGTGATTTGTCAATTGTCAAGGAGCTATGGCGAGGATTTGAGGAGCCCCACATTGTGCAGATGCAGTTCATGAGTTCAAGAGGCCTGCTAGCATTGGTGCCTTGGTATGTACACTTTCCTTTCCTATTTCCAACTTTTCATTTTTGTGTAATTAATGCATGAAAATATTTTAGGTGTAAGCAACAGTTTTGTGAATTTTTCACTTTTGCATCAAATGGACCGCTTTTGAGTTTTTTGCTTGCACTTGATATAAATGTTTGCTTTTGACATAGTTTTTCACTTTTTTTCGCTCTTGCTTGAAATTTTTTCTTTTGAATTTCTTGGTTTGTTTTGTCCACCCTTTTAAAAATCTTTCACTTTTGAGAAATATGTTTGCATTTTCCATTTTAACCACTTTTAGATTTCTTTACTGCTTTCGACAAAATAATGACCATTTTTCATCATTTTTACCACTTTTGACAATAAAGCCACCACTTTTGACAAAAAGTGACCACTTTTTTTTTTGTTTGGAATTTCCAGTCAATTTTTTTGCAATCATGGGTTTGTTTCATTTTTTCATATCAAATTTTTATCATCATGGGTTGAATGATTGTAGGTAGTTTTGAAACCGCTATATTCAAGGGAGTGACAACCACGAGAGCTATTCAATTTGATCACTGGGTTCCACAAGTCGGAGTAAGATGTTCTAGATGTTGTGGGGTTACGACATATTTTCTACATTTCCATGATTAGATGCCATAGAGCTATGATGACCACCCTCGTGGAGCGATGACACTCTGAGACATCATCTTTTCACTTACGTACTAGCGAGTGCTCCATTGCCTTGGAGGATGTATGTAGGATTCTTCATGTACCTATTCATGGAAAGCTTGTGACTTATTATGTACAATAGGGTACACATGCTATGTGTTGAGTCTGTGGTGTTAGGCATCTTCGGGTTTGAGAGTTCGAGATAGACTTGTCTTTATTCATTGGCAATGTAAATCCCATTTCCTTGGTTCTATGTGCTTTGGTCTCAGGGCTTGTCATTCCTGATTGACGAGGCAAGAAATTTCCCATTGGTTGGGGTGTATATATCAAGTAGATGTTCAAGAATGGTACCAAATATGCATGGGGCCTGTGTCTTCTTGTGAATTTATACAAATATATGCATGAGGTCGCTTATCATGGAGGTAGCTCCATTTTTGTTGGTGTGACACTACTTCATGTATGGGCATGGGAGCATATCCCAGTTACTTGGCCTGATGGAATTTTGGATCAGGATCCAGAGGATCCTTATTCTTATGGATATGGTGATTTTTTGCATTACACTTGGCCCAGGTAGCTACCTTATTGGCACCACATGATAGATGATATGCCTAGTTTTGTTTGGAGACTGCTGTTGGACTGTGATGCCTAGCATGATGACCAAGAGAAACTCTCATTTTGTAGATAGACACGGTGGTTGATCAATCATGTTCATTCTTTTCTTGAGAGGTATTTACATGATTGAGTGCTTCACCAGTTCAATGAGAGATAGAGTCATTTTGTTGATGATTACCAGGCTAGTTTTGGCAGGACCACCCAAGAGGTTTGGGTCTAGGAGTTGTAGGCAGATTGTGATGCAACGATAGTTGAGTTTAGAGCACTTGCCCCTTTTGGTTGGGGATGGCTTGTTGGACTCAGAGATCCTTGGACTACCCGAGATTATGATCAGTGGTGGGCTCAGCGGATTCCTTTGAGGTTCATAGATCTTGCTGGCATTGTGCCAACTATGGATATAGCAGGTATTACCAACTGCTATGGTGAGCTTTAGCAAGTTAGGATCATTGTGGAGTAGCTAGATAGAGCGAGATAAGATAGGGATTAGGATCAAAATGATGATCCCATGTAGCAAGATCAGGCACATGGTCCTCCTTCTCCACCTGGTGATGTAACAGTGGCCACACAAATAGTACAATTGACAACAACAAGGGATGTAGAGATTGTCAGGAGATAGGTTGTGGAGGCGCAAGTTGTAGCTTTGACTACAAAGTGGGATATGACCAAATAGGAGAGGGGTGACTTCGGGGTAGATGACACTGAGAGTGGGTGATGTCATGCTACCAAGGCATAGGTACAAGTCATTATAGCTGAGAGAGATACCCTTAGGTCAGAGCGTGATGCTCTCAGAGTAGAGTGATACTAGTATATGAAGGAGGCCATTTATTATCAAACTCTTTATGAGGTTTCCATCCCTAGAGCATGTAGACATCAGAGGTTTGGTGAGCCTAGTACAAGTACTTTTGTAGCCGATTTTGGTGATCAGTCAGTGTGGCAGCCAGATCAACTGCTAGTTATGCCCTAGCCTTCTCTGCACCAAAGCCATGATCATCAGAGATCACCTTTGGCCGGGCAGTAGGAGTTATTTGTTCTTGATCTTTATGATGTTTATTGTTCAGAGATTTATATTGTAGACATGATTTTGTATATACATTCATTGGCCCAGTTGAGGCCTCGTATATATGTATTTTTTTGTATTATGATATCACGCATGTTATTTGATGGCGTAACTAACATTCTCATTTTTTAAGATGGTATATATGAGATACACATGTTTCGATTTGGATTCATTATCTGCTATGTGATGATTATGGATGATGATGTGTATATGCTCATGTTGATTTTTTGTACTTTTTTCTTGTATGCATATGATGTTGATGGATGTTGTTATCTTATATATGAATTGTATGATATCCTTGATGCATGATGTTTTTATTGCTTTACCATGGTCATGATATGTGATGATGAAATGGTGGATGTAGGATATATGTGGTACTAATGATATTGTGATGCAAGATGGATGCTATTAATTAGAGGAAATGTTGGATGACGGATATAAATTTGATGTTGTTAGTTACTAATGAGTTTCTTTTTCTTTGCATAGAGGAGTCATATCTTTAACAATCCTTTTTGATGTAGCAAACATGAATGATGCACTAAGGTATTAATAACCAATGTGGCTTTGTATCCATTGTGTGGACTTTGACTCGGCATACAAAGAATAATTTTTGCTCATACCATACATAAGGAAACTATGCTAGGATATATGGATGAGTCGTGTTTAAAACTTTTCATACCAGTTACACAGAAAGGTATGAAATACCTAATCATGCAACTGCTACACAAATTGTCTCAAAATAACTTCCATACACCAAAAAAAGTAAGTATTCACCATGATAGTATCAGAAAAGCATCTTATAAATAGAAATAACAAAAATCAATAGTTAATATCACCATTCCTTCTTCTCTAAATCCTTATGAACATCCTCAAGAGATTCTGGGAATGTGGTATTATGATAAATCAAAAAGATAAGACTATGAAAGATAAACAATATTTCAGTATCACTTGCCATATCTATTTTGAGGTTTTAGGTTGTTATCCGGTTTTGATGATGTCTATTATATGAACATTCTATCCATTAAGACAATCTCAAGATGTTGTCAGTGAATTTTCAATAGATAGGTAGTTAACGTTTTGGAATTTTTTGCACTTGATAGTTGTCAAATTATTTCAATTTTCTCTTTGGAATTTTTGATTTTGATGCTTGTTTTCTTTGTTTTGTGCATTTGTCAAAGGGTGATTGTGATGATTTGTTTATTATGGATGAAAATTTTATTGCGGTTGGTGATGATGTAGGTAGGACCTTTTTTATTTTATGAATTATATGATGTTTTTGTTGTTTTTAAGGGACTAACCTAGGGCCTCGAGGGCTCATCGAAGATAAGCCCTACCTTCATTGTACACGTAGAGGCTAGTAGTTTGCTTGGTTTGATAAGAACATGTTTTTGATCTTTTTTTATTTTTCTAATGTTTTTAACTTTTGTATTTTTCAACTAAGTTGAAAGAAAGCATGATAGAAACCTAAGGGGACTGACCTAAGGCCTCAGGGGTTGATAAGCCTTGCCTATGCTATACATGTAGAGACAATGTAGTTCAACCGGTGTTGACTCAAATCATAACATGTTTTTGGGATTTTTATTTTTTTATAGTCCATGATATGACACACAAGGATCCAATCCACAACCAGTTTCAAGAAGTTTCCCCTAGTGCAAGATAGGATTACCTTTGCTAGGGGAGATGGATGTTGATGCTGCAACAAGGTTCAATACTCAATCAGTTATCAAGCCATGGTTGGACACATGTTTTATTATGGGACGAATGGGTGGATGCTTCAGATAGTGCTAATAGATAACGATGCAAGTCTTATTCAAACATAACACCTGTTTGCTAGGTTTTCACTATGGTACCTATTCTATAAGCACCACAAAGTGGTTTTCACTTAAAGAATGTTTTATTTCTCTTTACTTTTTTTCTTGCTTTTTTATTTTTTTGGATTTTTTCCCTTTTTCCTAGGGTACTTGGATATGTTTAAGTATAAAACCTTTTAAGATGGTTGCTATTCAGTGGTTCGGCCATAGGTTCTCCTTCAAGAGTAGCTAGTTGATAAGCTCCAGAGCCATAGCTTGTTGTGATGATGAATGGACCTAACTAGTTGGGTTTAAAATTACCTTTTCCATCTTGATTCAGTTGTACCTTCTGATTCTCTTTGAGTACCAAATCACCAACTTGAAAGTTTCTATTTTTGATCTTTTTATTGTAGCTTTGTTTGAGCTAATTTTGATAAACCTGAAGATGGTTTAATGTGCTCAAATACCTTTCGTATAGGAGTTCCAACTCATTTAATCTAGACACCTAATAATCTTCATTATTGACCATGCCTTTTAGTGATATTTGTAGTGAGGGGATTTCAACTTCAATAGGTAAGACAACTTCAGATTTGCAGACCAAGGAAAAAGGTGTGGTCCTTGTAGGTGTACAGATACTGGTTCAATAATCCCATAGGTTTGGGTTCAATTATAGATACCAATCATGATCGGTGTCATTAATAGTCATTTCTAGTATTTTCAAGATGGTTTTGTTGGACGCTTCAGCTTGACCATTTCCTTGGGGGTAATAGGGCATGGAGAATCTATGCTAGATATAAAATTGTGAACAAAGCTCTTGGAAATATTCATTTTTGAATGGAGTTTCACTTTCTGTTATAATGGTTCAGGAAATTCCATATTGATAGATCAAATAATTCATGATGAACTTGGATACCTATTTTCCCATGGTGTAGGTTAATGGAATTGCTTCTATCCACTTCATGAAGTATTTAGTTGCAGTAATAATGAATTTATGCCCATTCGAGGAAATGGGAGAGATCTTACCTACCAAGTCTAATCCCCACTATGAAAAAGGTCATGGTGTTGTGATAGCTCTTGTTGATGTGTTTTTTATGCACTTTCTCAACAAAGGCAGTGCGTAGGTGCACTACCTCTCTTGAAAGACAATCTTCCACAATAAAATTGTAGAACACTATCCCAAGGTCTCTAATGTTAGGTCTTGTCAGTACTTAGAATATCTTAGTTGTTTTATGTGATTTTGCTAGAATCACAAGGAAGACTTATAGATGAGTTACAAAGCAAGGAAGTTGGATCTGCAAATGAAGTTCTTAAGATGGGAGAGTTGTTGTGTGTTTTTTGTAGATTCAAACAATAGTCTTGAACTCTATTTTTTATCATTGGATTTAGCTTTACAATGTGCAATGAACCTTGCCATAGGTCACTCATTAAAAAAAAAAGGAAAAAGGGCAGGGAAGAGGGGAAGTTCCTGGACCTGAAACTATGAATGAATAGTGATCATGGAGGCTGCTACAGTAGACAAACTCCCTAAAACAAAGTTTTGCTTGAACAAGAGAACTTATAGCTACACAAAACTAGTTCAATCTTCTAAGGACTACAGATTTTTAGATTACACACACACATCATGCACATGTAATTGAACTAAGTCGCAACAATGAAGTAAGGAGCTTAGACTAGCTTTGCAAAGTGACTCATCATCAATGAACTACAAAAAGCATGAATTGGAAATTCATCAAATACTGAAACAACAATCGCCATCAACACTTCCATTCAATAAACTGACACCCAAACTAATAGGGAAGTTGAACCATGCATACATAAAGAGAAAACTAAAAAGGAACACGCATAAATCATGCAAAGTAGGACAACTCCCTCATGCCTTCTTCAAGGCCACCCCCTTGCATTCTTGTCATTGAATTCCTTGGCATAGGGCTTCTTCTAACACTGACCCTGCTGGTGGGTGCTAGGGGGAGATGCGAACATGAAATGAATGGTGATAGGAGCTATGCACATTCCTTGTTCAGCTTTCTCAATGGGTCTCCTCGATGGACCCACAATATGCTTCTCAAATCCTGCATACATGAAGTGTCGTAAGTGCTTTCATACACAAATCAAGGAAAACATTAGTCAAATCTTGTAAAATTATTTTTAGATCCATCCATGCATCATCAAAAGATCATAATATTCATATTTGGAGCTCATTTGGACCATAAACATTAATAAGGGCCCAAGGGGCCAGGCAGTGAACGAGGGACAACAAACTGGAAGGGAAGTTCCCAAACCTCACAAAACTTAGCAAAACCAAGATTTTTCAATTATAGTGCATGGGAAAAGGGGAAGGAAGAGTGCCAAGAAAACTTCCTCAAGATTGGACTCATTTGAAAAAGCGAAAGCTTGGAAGGGGAAAGTTGGAGGGTCACCACCATTTGAAATGGAAATGAGCACACAGCGGCCCAGAAGGAAAGTCCCAGACGGCGATGGTGGGGCCGGGTTCTGGAGGTTGGGTTGCCAGGGGCCGAGGGATGTTCAAAACAGCCAAGGAGAGATGAAGTTTCGGAAGGAAATTTCTGAAACCCCTGAAACTTATAGGAAACCTACACTACTCAAAACGGGCTATGTACAAAGATATTTACAAAGCACTATGTTCAGGTAGGGTGAGCCAACATTAAAGTTCATTGGATTTAGCAGTGCATGCACAAGAAAACCGGTGATTGTTGCGTTGATGTGTGTTTTGCACACTTTCTAAACACAGGTAGTACACGAGTGCACTACCTCTCTTGAAAGGAAATCTCCAACTACAAGTGGATAAAAAATCTCCCCAAGGTCTCTCGGGTGTCAGGTCATGACTTGAATGGAACTCCTCAGTTGATTTTGATGTGATTTTGCTGGTAATCACAGGGTGGACTCACGTAGCTAGATGCAAAGTGGATCTTCAAATACGAAGTTTCTGAGATAGAGGATGACCTTCACTTTGCTGTAGGTTCGGACAGCGATCCAAGACTTCGATGTTTTCTTCAAGTTTGGCTTTACAATGTGCAATGAACCTTGATACAAGATATTTCTAAAAAAAAGGGGGGGGGGGAAAAGCAGGGGAGATGAAAGGTTCCTGGACCTACAACTAAATATGAATAGTAATCATGGAGTTCCTACAATGGACAGCTTCCTCAAAACAATATTTCACTTAACCATAAGTCTCATAGTCTCATGAAATTTGTGCTATCTTCTAAGGTCTGCATATATTTCACCTTCCATTCACCATATACATGCATGAACAAAGATGAAAGTGTGGAGTAGCTTTGAATTTAAGCCCAGACTGACTTTACACAGCTATCTACTAGTAGCAAACAACAAAAAGTATGGACAAAGAAGGCATCTACATAGCAGAAAATTTTCAAAACTACATAACAAAATTTCTAGAATCTATCAAATTGAAAACACAGCTAACTAAAGCAGCAATATAAATCTAAGTGAAGCATCTAACAATGGAGATTGCACCATGAAACACGTGAAGAAATCAGAAAATGCACCAAGTCAATGTATTTTCATTAGAAATTTCAACAGCATGTCTTTAAAACAACTCAACTCCACTTTGCAAATGAGAGGAGACCCCCATTTATAGTGCCCAAAAATTCAAATGAATGGCCAAGATTAATTCTCATTGTGTGGCCAAGATTCATTACAAAATAGGGTTTCAACCAACCCCTCAATATATTACAATTTAAAATTACATTTTATTTTCTTCCCTATTTTGTCCTCAGTGACGACACTGTAGAATTTTTGTCTTTTGTTGATTGCTCTTTTACAGTAGCTACTCCTTTGGGGTCTTTTCATTGATAATAGGGCTATCCTCTTGCTTCTTCGAAGCTGTATATTTGATGAATTTAAGGATGACTGGCTGGAGCTTGTCTACCTCAATGATCTCGTATCACAACATCTGGTAACTCTGTTCTTTGGCATTATCTTCTAGCTTCTTCCAGTCCTCATCATTTTTCACGCCCTGATCTCTGAACAGTTCTGATTGGTCAAAGTCATGGGTGGAAAAACTCATGAACTCCACTTTTATCTCACTAGACATCCCATCCTCCATCTTCTTCTAAAATTAAGGTTTTACCTTCTCCGGATCCATCTGTACTTTGGGCATGTCATACTCTGTCATCAGCTTGAGATAATGAGCGCATTCCACTCTAATTTCCTTAACCCATTCAATGTATGGATCCACCTTACTCATTATCTGCTCTAGCCTTTCTTTCCTGTTGTCAAAATCCTGGCTCCACACATCCATCAACCAGTGATCATCCCTTTTGAATGCAAGTTACTTTTCCCATGTGGCTTTTGGTAACTGGAGGATGGCCTCAATCTTTGGAAAGGTGGAGTCGTATGTTGCAGGGAAGTCAGTGCAGAGCTTCCTCATGCTTTCCAAAGATTGCTGCAGGTCCAAGAACTTGTTGGATGTTCGAACAACTCGGCTAACTCCCATGTTCCCGATGTACAAGACCTGTCAGAACCAGCTCTCTGTAGTCTTTTCCAAGTTCTTCCTCCTTTCCAACTTGTCAATTTGTTCCTTGGATAGTAATTGGGGCGGAGCTATGGATGTGGTAGGCAAGTCATCCACTGAAGACCACTTTTGGATGTAATCAGTCAGAGTGGCTACTTGTGCTTTGAGTTCATCTTTCAAAATCTTGTCCTGTTTTATCAAGTGCACCACTGTAGCCACCGAATCCTTAAGATGCCCCACCTTCTGCTCTATGGTAGCAGTTCCTAGATTAGTGGTGGAGATGTTTTAGCTTATTTCCTCCTGGCCCACCACTCGTGTTACTATCTACACAGCTCAAGACCCAGAAGCATCCATAGTTACCTTGGATCTAATCTTAGGCTTCTTTTCCTTTCTAGTTGTGATCTGCGCTCGGGCTAAGATAGCCTCTAGCTTCGCTCCTAGGTCTTTTGGTGCGGGAGTTTTCTTTTTGAGTTGTCTCTCCAGCCATTCAGGCATAGCGGCCTTTTCTTTAGGTGATTCATGATCACCCTCACTCTTCTTGGCCAAGACCTCTATTTTCTCATCTCTCGGGCCCTTTTCTTCCGTTTTAGCAGTATCTCCTTCTTCTTCATCAGAGTCCTATACAAACACAAGGCGCTTAATAGGAGACTTGGTAGATAATTACTGCCGGGGACTTTCTTCCTTTTCTATTTCTTTCCCCTTCTTTTCTTTGGTTGGCTCAACCTCGCGCACATGCTCCTTGGGCGGCTCAATTTCAAGGCTCTTGACAATTTGAGCCTCATCCTCAGGCTTACCCTCTTGTTGCTTTCCTTCTGCAAGAGGCAACCCCTCTACCTCTTCCTCAATTTCTTTTAGCTATCGGGCCATCTCTTCTTCAAGATCGTCATTGAAGGTTTGCACGATGACCCTATCGCCGACATCATCCTCCTCATCTCTGCTCTTTGAGGAGCCCGTTCCTTCCTCCTCATAGGCTACCCTATTGATTGTCTGATGCTCATACTCTAGATGTTCATGGTATTCATCGACCTCCTCTTCAAATGGCTTCGAGGCTTCTTGCTCTCGCTTCTCCCATTCCTCGAGGATTAACATAGTGGCTTCCATAGTTGGTGGCCCTGTTGGAGGCTGTGAAGGTTTAGCAGTAGCGAGGACCTGTGCTAGGGCTACTTGAAGAGTGGGATCCATAAGGATCTGGGAGAGCTCAGAAGAGATATGTTGCATATGTTTCCAGAAGGCTCCAGGCAAGGCGAAAGCGGGTACTGGTGTCGTCACTGTAGCCAGAAGGAGCGGTGTGGTGGGTGATATTGCAGCGGAGGAAGGAGGAGTAGTCATGGTGGAGGAAGAGTCAATTACTATCACGGGCTCGACTGGAGGTGAGGGGGAAAAATGGACAGAGATGTCCACTGTCGGAGGGGATGTGGTAACCATGGCTAGAGAGGTAGATGATGGGGCAGCAGGGAGAAGCAAAAGAGGTTTTACTTGATCTATACCCTTTGCTTCTTCCTCTTGGATTAAGGGCTGCTCTGTGGTGCCCCCTATTTGCTTAAGCCTCTTGGAAGGTGAGCTTCCTGGATCTTTCCTTGTATAAACCTTGGGGTCAAGAGACTGCTCCGTCTCTATCTCTTTCCTCTTCTTGGATATGGTGACTGGTGGAGACTTAGATGTTCCACCTATTGAAGTAGTGGTAGCAGCGTCCTCTATGGCACTTGGCTCACTTTTGATCCCTTCATATGTTAGGATAACCCCTTGTTGTTTTAGTCGTGCCACTTGTCCATCCACCCACTCTTTGGTTTGGTCCAAGATTGGCCTTGTTATAATGTTGAGGTCATCTACCTCTTGTTCATGTTGGTGTAATTAATTAATTAATTATTACACTAGCATAAGTTTACTTAGGTCTTGCATTTAATCATTAAGTCCTAGGTTGCATTATTAGATAAATCATTTAATAAATGGGATAATATTCCCTTCCTTATTTGTAGGAGATAAGATTCCATCTAGAAGATGAGTTGTCCTTCTAGACTTATCCCCTCATTTAATGATCATCACCATTAGGGTTCACATGTTGTCACATGTTGTTTGATCTTGACACATGGCAACATCTCATGCATATTAGGGTTTGCCTCATGCCTATATATTCAAGGCATCTTGTACATTTGTAACATCTCCAATATATCAATCATATCAATATCATATCAATAGAATCTTCAATCAGCATTCCATTGTTGCAACACTTCTTTTGTGGTTGATTATCTTTCATGGCTAAAGTCCTGCATTGAAGATTCCGGAGCTTCAGGGGCTATGCAATTCATCATCCCAACAGTTCATTCCAGTCTATTGTTGGTAACGACAAGTTGGAAACTATAGGATATCTAGGGTCCATTATGGTTCTTTTGTTCTCCTTATCTTGGTCTGGTATGGGGAATGGTTGCACCTTTCTTACAAAATATGCAGTCATCCGCATATAGTGCCTTGCATGCACTTCCTTGTCATCCTGACAATCTGCCCAGAAGTCTTCGATATGGTGGAGATGGGCATACCCTAACCCTAGTGCCTTCCTTACATGTCCGTATGGGTCTACCCAGGGGTGAGTAGTGTGCAGGTGAAAATGATAATCTTTCAATTCTTTCTCAGAGTTCCCAACGCACTGAGGAGTTTGTAGCTTATACATTCCTTGGCCAAGAGTTAAGGGATAGGAGAGCCCTGCCAAGTGTTTGCTGGTGAGGACTGATTGTATGTGTTGAAGCTGCTGAGAAAGTTCTAACAGGATGATCTGGTCGTTGGGGTATCGGCGAAGCTTATTTGGCCTTTCCGTGAAGCCCTGGGCGCAGATGTAAGTGAAATTTGGATATTGAATGAAAAGGAAGGAATACTATTTTAAGAAGGCCCGAGCACTATGGGAGACCCTTCTCTCAAAATCCCCAACAATTATCTTGATGATATGGCCAATGAAGGCATTATTTACCCTACAATACTCCTTGAAATTCTGGTATTGGAGCTGGGGGTACCCATCATAGGCTTTCAATTTTCTTCCCTGCTCTTCATCGGGTGCCATGAACAACCCATTGCACTGCCTCCGGTTTGCCAAGGAGTAGACGAGATATGAGGTCATGTAGAACTTGAAACTTTTCTTCACATTAAGGAACTGCTCATGGAAGCAGTCGCTTATTATACCTCCTCAGTAAAACGAGGGCTTGGTGGTGACGTCCTCATTCTCATTGAGGATCTATTCGACGAAGTAAACCATCCACCCCTGAAAGAAGGCCACAGTAGGAAGACCCATAACCCTACTTTGCATCGTGACCAAGTCATGGTAATGTTCATGGAAATCACTACAGAAGAGTTCGTGAGGAACCTTCTTAGCGCTGCCCCATTTTTCTGTAAGCCAATGTTGATTTATTAAATTTTTGCAGCCCATCAGGTTGTCATCCCATGCTGCCTAGCATTCCTCAATGGTAGGCATCTCCATCTCGACGAAGGTAGGAATGTGGAAGTTCCCGGCAATGCCTTCAGCTGACATATCCGCAAGAATGTTACCATCTCGGTCAACAATTGTCCTTGTATCTGGTTGATATGCCTGCCGACAAGCCATGACTAGCTCACGGGCCATGAGGGATGGAGGGAAGTCTGCAGCTTTCACAATTCCACTTTTCCTGATAAGCCTTGCATTCTTGGTCATCAGGTTGACCCTAACCCTTTGTTTAAACTCATCAATATCGACATGGCCGATATTGGTGTCGGTGATTTCTTTCCAATCCGTGGTAACCTTTGAATGCAACGGTTCACCTTGGAATTGGTACTTCATTTGGTCCTTGTCCTCTTTTCCTCAAGGAGTCTTGCCCGAATTCTTTCCTTTGTCCTTTTCTGCAGTCGCCCTCGAGGGTCCTACACCTGGTTCCATATATCCTGCAAGCAAAGGCGCAGTCAGTGCAACTGATCATGAAAGTCTTGATGTAAGTTAAAATCCCATGGGAAAAGTCAAATTTAAACAATTTATCATTCATAAAATGATACTTCTACTTCCAACTATTATTAGTCTTTTAATTGAAAGTCTTTGGACAATCCGGGCCTAGAGGCCTAGACTTCCCTAGCGGAAATGTTGTTTTGAAAGGGAAAACGGGGTAGAGCGATCTGGGAGACTTCTCCCGACCAGATTTTAATGGTTCAAAAGGATTGTAGCGAAGAGGGCCAAATTTAAGCACCTAGGTCAAGATCAGATTTCAAATTTGAGGCCATTTGGATTGGTTTGGGAGCATCCAGAGGTACAAGGCCGGATTTCCGTCTAGAGTTGGCTGTTTGGAACGGTCGGGCAGAAACGGAGTTCTAAGGACGAAACTCTGGGGTCCGGGACCCGGAGGGTCCAAGGGTAGCTGGCAATTTTGCAATTTTAAAGTGTTCGGGCTTATGGAGCCGGGAAGCTGTCATGCCTTCACCATTTGGGATGGCGATCATCGGGCGGAAGTCTGGAGGGGGCGGCCTAACGGACTAGACCCTACATCAGGGTCGAACGTCAGATTACTTTTGAGCTTCCATGGTGAGCAGAGGGGCGGAGCCCGAAGCTCGGAAGGACGGGCGCGGATATCTCTTTCGAAACGACAGAGATAGGATGGAGTCTCGGAGGCCAGAGTCCGAAAAGGGTGAGGATGTTTAAAGTTCAGTGCCAACCTCCAAGTGGCAAAGGGAGGCTCCGGGTGTGGGAGGCAAAAGGTTGCTGAAGGTTCGCCATTTAGAATGGAGAAGATGGGATGGAAGTCCTTGGACGAAAGTCTGCAGACTGGGACCCGGGAGGGCGATGAAAAGTTGAGTTCGCATGCACAATGGACGACAAAAGGAAAGGCAGGCTCTAGAGCTCGGGCGGACGGGGTGACTCCACCATTTGGAATGACAACATCTTCGTGGACTTCTGGTCATGGAAGTTTGGGGGTTCGGGTCTGAAGAGCCAAAACGGCGACCAAGTTTGGATGTTCAAGTTTTTCAACCTTGACGGTGAAGGGAACACAGAGGTTCGAGGATTCGGGCCCGATAGGTCAAATAGCCATTTTGGCCAATGTTCATTATTTTTTGTTTTTGACTACCAAGAGGAGACCTGGGTCTGAAGGGCGTGAACGCCCCGTGACGAGGTGAAGTTCTGGTCATGAATTTGAGGGAATTTTGGAGGTTTTTCAAAGAATCAAAAACATGGGTTTTGTGTGGTTCATCGTGTTTTATCAACTATATGTCCTTTTATCCCGTGTTGTTCATTTTTAAGCTTTAAAATCATGAAAAAAATGCTCGGGAGGGCGACAGAAAATCGACCTCAAAAAATCAATGCGGCAAAGTGTGGAATCCACTCATGGTCGGTAAGCGACGGCAACAGGTGCGAGGGCGACGATCGACGAAGGCAGTGATTCTCTCTGACAAGTGCTCTAATCCTTTTCTGCAAACCTAACAAGTGAGAATGACAAGTTTCTCAAGATACTTATACTCCCACCACCATTAATGGCCGCATTCAATGCTTGTACGAATGACAGTTGGGTTAGTGAATTCAAATTCACGGACGGCAGCAGGAGGTCTGAGGTCTGAGGTCTGCAAAGACATGTGATGATGGCCGCTTCAAATTCATCCTGCTCACCGGTGGTGAAGGGGAACTCGGGGCCCAGATGGCGGAGTTCCGTCGAAGGTTCACTTTCGGGAAAATTCAAATCAGAAATCACCTGCGGCGAAGGGGAACTCGGGGCCTGGATGGTGGAGTTTCATCAGTGATTTGCTACCTGGAACGGTGAAGTCCACAAGGAGTTTCAGATGCAGAAGTCCGGAGGGTCGGGCCCGGAGTGGACTAAGTAGTTGAGAAAATCCTGCAAGTTCAGCGGATGAAAAATAGAGAGTCAAGTCCCGGAGGCCGGGAAGGCGGAATCCTTCTACCATTCGGGATGGTGAAGACAAGAGGGAAACTCAGGGATGACGACCTAGAGGGGCGAGCCCGACAAGCTCCAGGGCCACTAGAAGAGGCAATTTGCCAAGGAGACCCCGCAAGGCAACAAAACTTGACAAAATTGGAGGGGCGAAGCACGATCAACTCAATATGAGACTCTTGGAGGTACGTTGACCATGCAGGACATGAAAATAGGGCACGCAAAACAAGGCAGTGACAAAATGACCTGGCAAGGCAAAAGAAGAAGAGGGTCCCCGTTCTGAATCAAGCGTGTGTGCTAAGGGCACAACAAATGGTGACTCCGCTAGGAAACACTCCCGAGCGCTCTAAGGATAAGAATTCATCGAGGACCCAGAATCTCTAGTTTCACAGACCAAGAGTAGACTTCCAAAGGTGAATTGGAGAACAAGATCCTTACTTAGGTCAGTCTACAAGACAAAGGTAGTGAATTCATGCCTTTCTGTAGGACGGTAACCAATGGCTACCAATCTAATCTGAGCAAGCTACATAAATTGTCTGACACCAAAAGTAATCTAGACATTGCTCCACTGCCAGTCAAGCGTCCATAGCCCCAACTGAGTTGTCTCTGTGATTGCATGGACATTGCTCTACTGTCGGCCGGGAGTCCATAGCCTCGGTAGAGTTACCCGCACACCCATACGGTCGCTTAATTTTCAGAATTCTTTATCTCTTTTGTTTTGATATTTCTCAATGTCCATTTTTTTACTTAGCTTTTGCTTGACTGGGTAAGCACTGAATCCTACAATGGGTTTGGGACTAGAGTGGTCACTGGAGAAGACTTAAGATTTTTCACTTACTAAGGTGTCATAGCAACCATGGTACAACCCTTTAGAAATGATTAATGTGTGTTTCGTGCGAGATCTAAGATGTGTGTAAAGAGATCCAACCAACAGTCGAGTTCTAAAGTAGAGTTCAAATGAGGAAATCATTCCTAAGTAGCTTTCAGAGACCAACAGCCGAGAATGAATGCTTAGCCAAAGAACACCAAGGTCGAACAGTAAAGCGAACCGTTCGTCGAGCGAGCACAACCACCACAAGGGGACGAAGAACATCCTTTCGAAACAAAACAACCGGGGGAAAAAAAAAAACAAAAAGAGTGATGCAAGACAGAAAGACGCAAGCAGACCAAAAGGGCAACCTACTCTTACCTATATACAAATATTTACAAGGAAGAGCTCGAGAAAGCTTAGGCTTGGAAGTAATGCTTCAGGTGCTGCCTGTTGATTGACAATGGGACATTATCACCAGTTAAGGTCTTTAGGTGGAAGGCATTATCTCCCAAAATTTCAAGTATTTGAAAGGGGCCAAGCCAAAGCTTGTTGAATTTGTTGTCTCCCCCTTTCTTTTCATGGGACTTGTCCCAATACAAGACCAAATCTGCTATTCTAAATGTCTTGATTTTGGCTCGGCGGTCGAACCATCTCTTAACCATGCCCTGGTGTTTGGAAAAATTTTCTATTGCATGGTCTCATACTTCCTCTAAATGCAAAAGCTCAGCTAATCAAGCTTCTCTACGATCTCCTCCTTCATAAAAGTCGTTGATAAACTGGAGAGTGTGAATCTTCAGATGGATAGGAAATATGGGCTCTAGGCTATAAACGAGATGGAACAAGGAATCGCCAAGGGTAGCCTTATGGCGAGTGTGGTCTGCCCAAAGGGAGAAATGGAGCTAGGTATGCCAGTCCTTGGGATTCATATCTAGCAGTTTCTTGATCATGGTAATCAGGTTCTTATTCATGTACTCAACGAGGCCATTGCCTTGGGGGTAGTAGTTAGACAAAAACTTAAGGGCGATCCCGTAGTCTAATGTCCAACTAAAAAATTTTAATGAAGCAAATGCAGGTGCATTATCACACACCAAAGCATAAGGACAACTAAAGCGATTTAAAATGAAACTTTCCAAAAAATTAGTAACTACCTCATTTGTGCATTGTTTACATACAATTACTTTTGTCCATCTAGTGCAGTAATCAGTAGCGGTAAGAATGTACCTGTGTCCCATGGATGATGGAGGGCTTACTGGACCGATGAAATTGAGGCCCCATTGCGCAAACAACCTTACCTCTAGCACAGGCTATAGTGGGACAGCAACATTCTTCCCCTTGGTGGCAGTTGTCTGACATGTGTGACATGAGTGAATGTGACAATGAAAATCTTTAAAGATAGTTGGCCAATAATATCCTGCTCTTAATATTTGGTGTGCAGTGGAGGGACCGGATCTGTGGCCAATGCCAAACTTATCATGAAACTCCTTTAAGACCTAGTCTGCTTCTTCCCTACCAAGGCATCTTAAGTAAATGCCTTCATCATTTCTCTTGTATAAGATGGACCCATTAACATGTAGCCATTGCTTTTCAACCTAAGAGCGCGGTTTTGGATTCCCCGCAGGAGAGCCGGACACTTGTGGTTCAACAAATAGTAGACGACATTCTAGTACTATTCTCCTGGGGAAACATCCTCAAGCTGGTACTGCTGCACAGTGAATTCGGGTCCAGCCTCTACCGCCGCTTCAACAATCGTGCGGGCAAGTGCCTTTCCTCTCACCAATTTCATCGGTTGGATTTCCATATCATATTCTTGGAGCAAAGTGACCCATTTAGCTCTTCGTTCACCCAATTCATTCTACACAAGGAAGGTTTTCACTGCTGGGTCAAGGACAATGGAAAACACTTTATTACACAGGATATAATGCCAAAATTTCTTCACCCCTCTGACAAGGGCATATGCTTGCTTCTCTACGTTATGGTATCACAATTCAACATCCTTCAGGGGAGCACTCATGAAGGTGATCGGGTGCTCATTTCCTTCATTGTCTTTCTGAATCAAAATGCTAGCACAAGAATGTTCTGAAGCGAACGAGTAGATATAGAATGGCTTCAGATAATCCAAATTGACTAACACAGGTACCTCAGCAATGGCCCGTTAGATTTCTTCGAAGGCTTGTTTGGCTTCGGGAGTCCATTCAACTTTGGCATCTTGTTTTAACATAGTGTTGAGAGGCTTAACAATCTCTGCGAAACCCGTGATGAATTTCCTAATGAAGTTGATCTTTCCAAAAAAGGATTTTAATTCCTTCTTGATGCCTGGTGGTGGGATTTTTAGCAAGGACTAGATACGTTCAGGGTCTATAGAGATTCCCTATTCTAAAATGATGTGTCTGAGCAATCTACCCTCAGTTACACTAAAAATGCACTTTTTTGGGTTAAGAGAAACTCTAAACTCCCTGCACCTCAGTAACACTTTGCATAGGTCAGAAACGTGATCACTCCTCCTTTTAGAAAATATAGTTAAATCATCCATGTAGATGATTATTCACTGTCCAATCAGATCTTTGAAGGCAATATCCATGGTGTATTGGAAGGTGGCGCCAGCGTTGATGATCCCAAAAGGCATTCTCCTATAAGAAAACGTCCCCCACTTAGTGGTGAACGTTGTTTTATGATGGTCTTCATACTATACCATCACCTGGTTGTATCTGGAATACCCATCGAGGAAAGACATCATTTGGGAGTTGTTAACGATCTGAAACACCTCATCCAATGAAGGTATTGGGAAGTTGTCCTTCTCTAAAGCTCGATTCAAATTGAGGAAGTCCACACATAATGTAATCTCCCCATTTTTTTCTAACCGGGACCAAGTTGGTCACTCATGTAGAATGCCTGACTGGGAATATAATCCTTGCCGAAAGCAACTTCTAAACTTCTTTGTAAATGATGGGTTCCAACAAGGCATTAATAGGACGCTGCCTTTGATGGAATGGCCTCACTTCGGTCTTGAGAGGGATAGTGTGTGTGATGATGGAGGTATCAGAAGTCTTTAAATCCTCATAACTACATGCCACCACATTAGGATAGTTCTGCAAAGCCTCAATGATTCCCCTGTTTTCCTCGGGCGTGCATACTTTGCTGATAAAAACATTCTTGATCTCCTCGACTGTCTTGAGGTTGTGAGCATCGCACTAGTTACTCATGGCTTCCTTCTTGGTTTGTTGGTTCTATTCTCTGATCTGGTCCAAATCAAACATGCGCTCGAGCTGAACCATGCCCTTGGGAATCATGTTGGTTTTGAGGTTAATGACTCCTTCTATGTCCAATTCGGCTTCTTGCAGATCAGCTTCATCAATTATTTGGGTTGCGAAGACATCAAAACTCGTGATGAATTCAAGAATATGTTTTTCAACCATAAATGTCTTAAGCCCAGACAAGGAGAGGGGTTGCGAAGTGCTGGCTGCTTGAGCCAAGGCATCGGTTGTATGATTCTGAGCACGAGGGATCAATTGTATATTAAACGCATCTAAAATTTCTAAGAGATCCCAAACCCTATGCCTATAATTTGCAAGTCTTCTATCATGTCAGGAATACAATTTCCTAACTTGTTTAACTACGAGTTCAGAATTCCAAAATACTTGCAACATTTTGACATTTTTCTTCAAGGCCATGAGAAGGCCATGGACTAACGCCTCATATTCCGCTACGTTATTGGTGCAATAAAATTGCAATCTATGGGCAGCAAGAAAGGTCTTACCTTTTGGGCTGATGAGTTTGAACCTAGCACCAGCTCCTTGTTTTGACTTGGACCCATCAAATCGAAGCATCCAAAATTTGGAAAGTTCTTGGACTTTAGGCCCAACTAAGCTCTTACTTCCTTTTGGCTGGGTGGTTGCCTCTGTAATCTTAGGGGAATCTTTAAGCCCAGCATGTTGAATAGCGAGTGGTTCTATCCGTACTTCATCTAGTCTTTCCTTCTGGAGGCCAGCTGGTTTTTTAACATGCTCAACTACTGTTTGACATAAGCAGCAATAAAACTCAGAGTGGGTAGCATTGTGAATCCTGCACCAATTCGACAATAAGAGATCCTGGAAATTCATTCGGGCACCCAAGCTGAGCTGATCCCTCGCACACTTTTCTATGAACTCCCAGAAACCACTGAGTAGTCCCCAGTTGTCGCCTTCACCGGTTTTATCATCTGTTTCTACTAGCATTTCTATACTCAGAGGTATTTGAGTAAAGTCGGTTGGAGGACTGCAATGTTCCAAGAGTACTTCCGTGGCAAGCTCTTCTTGAGGTTCGAATTCTTTTTGACAGGCGAAGGGACAATAATTTCCCAGTTCAGTCTCAACGAACAACACTTCATTGAGATTATTGTATTCCATGATCATATAGAGCCCCGTTGATATGGATTTGGTTTGGCAGCCACATGTGAGAAAGGTTTGTGGTAGTATATCCATTCAGTGTCTTAGTGAATTCCCTCCCCAAGATGATCCCATATGCATCGGGGATGTCAGCCACTTGAATATCAATGACTTGTTGTATCCTCAGATCTATAGCAATTTGCATCAGGATCCGATTCATTTCTCCCACAATGTTGATCTTTGTTTTGTCCAGCTAGGTCACTTTCCTTCTTGAAGGTGTGGGAGTAATTCCAAGAGCCTTGCATACCGCTAGGGGCATGACATTAGCAGACACTCCTGAATCGAGCAGGCAGTTATGCAAGTTCTTTCCGAATATCCGGATGGTCATAAGGAAGGGAGGAGTTTCAAGTTTTCCTTAGAAGAGGCCCTTAGGTGTATCTGTGTGAGCAACTTGACCCTTGTTCTTATCACCGACTTTATCCCTGGTCTGCCTAAATGGCTGGTCCTTGGAAGTCTGTCTATTACTCTACTCGGGTTCCTTTTCTAGTTGCTTACCTACAAATTGATTTAAGGGAATGCCCTTCTTTTTCTTGGTATTATCCTGTATCACAAGTTCTTGCCTAGGCTCTTCAAAGGTGACTCTCTTAGCTAATATTTCCTACGTTGTGCTAGAGGATGGGGTCCCATTGAGGACCCTAAAGAAGGCATGCCTTATGGTAGGGACTCTAAGTAGTTCAAAGGTAGACAAACTAATTTTTACCCTTTTGAACTCTTCTGCCATGTATTCTCCCATCTGCTCAATTTATGAGCCAAAGGCTTGACCCATTGTAGAGCTGGGAGGTTGGACTTTCGTTTGATTCGATTGGTTTTGGGGTTGGACCTGAGGCTGATTCTATTACTGATTTTGAGTCCCATTCTTGTTGAGATATTGGGTGGGTATATGGGGAATCCCAAGATTATTGCTGGCATTAGGGTTAGGCGGGGTGGTAAAATTGTTCAGTGGAGTAGAGGTTGTAAAGGGTCCACTAGCCTGCCTATTTCTAAGGAAGTAGGGAGTGGATCTTTAATGAAACATATGAATCTCATCTATGTACAGTTCTTCCTCATCCACTGGGCCATTATCTACTGAATCGAAAAGCTAAGAAAAAGTTTGTTTGTTACTTACCTCCTGTACTTGTTCACTTTTAACGAGGGTAGACTCAACTTCAGGCTGGTTATGGTTGCCTCGCGGGAACGGTGCCTAGTTGACAATGAGACAAGAGGAGTCATAAGGCTCAGACGGAATGATGTCTCTACAACCAGTACTATCAGCAGCATTTTGGACCTCAATTTGGAAAATTTCTATAGCGGTCTGGAATTCAGGGCAATCCAACTCAGAGTGCCTGCTGGTTTTGTGAATTCAGCACCATCCGGACAAGGTTGCCTCGGTGAGGTACACCCCACTGGCCATCTTTTCATTGCTGGCCGGTTGGTCAAAAGGAGTATGGACACCTCCATTATTGGGCCTCGTATTCCACGCACAATTCTGCCGATGAGAAGGTCTCCCTTCTGAACTTTGATTCAGATTTTGTCCTCTATCATAATTCTGCCCGGAGGAGGTACTTGCTTCTCAGTTGTCTCTAATGTCCCTATATTCTCAACTCTCTCGATTGAGATTGGCCTAGAGATTACGCTTGGATGCCTGTAACTGATTATTTGATTTCTTAAGTGCATCATCTCAGTGGACATTTTCTTTATTATCTCAGTCAACTCCTCAAGTTTGTCCTTCTCAGTAGTGCTACTCGGTTGTGATACCAGACTTTGGAGAAAGACGGGCGGGGTCAGTGGCTAATTCTGATGTGTTGGAGGAAATTTTGGCCCCGATAGGTACAATGGCGCGTGCAGCTACTGTGAATACACCTGCTATTGTGGGGAAGCCTGAGAATAGTTGTACTATGGTTGTGGCTTCAAATAGGAAGGCATGAGAGGTGCATAATTCAGTGGTTGTCCTGGGTGTGGAATGATAAGCAACTAGGGTATCTGGTTCATAAGAGGGGTCTGATGAGAAAATGTCTGATCAGCCCCTGAATCTACATCAGGTGAGCCACCGGTCCCAACGATGGTAGCGGCCCAGAGATATTCTGCCCCAAATCTACATTGGCGATAATGACCTCTGAATAGGCAGTCACTAGCGTGGTGAGTGGCGGGCACATCCTTTTTACCAATGCCGATGTGAGATTGTCTAGCGCTGCATAATAGACGGGGAGGGCTGCAACGTCATTGTGTATGTACAGATCCTGAAACCTCATGAAAGCCCAATGAAAATGATCATTAAAGGATCCAATAGGCTCATTTATTTCTCTTCTGATGGACATAAACTACTGGTAGAGTTTTGAAGGGATGATGAGAATCTTGTATTTCTGTAGGAAAGCATTCTTCATTAGGTTCCATGAGGTAATGGATCCCCTCGGCAGATTGATGTACCAATAGAAGGCCTCTTCTCCCAACGAATGTGGAAAAAGACAGCATGCAACATCCTCATGGTCGACTTGCATTTCAGTGACTGATGTTTCAAATATTTTAATGTGTTCTTCAACTGTTCTTTGTGGGTCACAAGGATTAAACTTCAAACAAAAGCCTTCTGGATTCTTGGGCATATCATGGTAAGCGACAAAATGTATCAGCGAAGGATTATGTGCCAACCAAGCCATGAAGAGAGGCAGAGGTAGTATCGGCTGTTGGAAGACAGCAAGTTGGGGTTGCGCCTGGAGTGTGACAGTAGCCTGGGCTGCGGTTGTTTGGAATGTACCTCTGGCTAGAAGGGCCAGGAGAGAAGCAATTCCTTGGCTGCCGGAGATGGGAGGTGAAAATGCAGTTTCAAGTGGTCGGGTGGAAGATGAACATAGGCTGAATGAGGGTGAAGGTGGAAGGGAAGTGGGTGGAACAGAGGAAGAGGAAGAAACAACGTTGCTTCCCTTAGTTCGTTTGGCCCTTGTAGGAGGCTGCAACTCTTAGAATTCTCCCTTATTTGGTTTCAATCGTAAAACTCCTTGAAATCTTTCTGGGGAGAACGAACTGATTCGATCTAGCTTCACAAGGCCCTCCTTCTAGTGCCAGTTCTATTAATGGCGTTAGGAGGAGGAGGGCATAAAATGAATCACTTCCAACCTTTAGGTTTGTATTTCCAACGTGTCAGTCCTTCTTCTAGCACCAGTTCTGTTGATGGGTGTTTTGCACACTTTCTCAACATAGGCAGTACACAAGTGCACTACCTCTCTTGAAAGGAAATCTCCAACTGCAAGCGGCTAAAAAATCTCCCCAAGGTCTCTCAGGTGTCAGGTCATGAATTGCATGGAACTCCTCAGTTGATTTTGATGTGATTTTACTGGTAATCACAGGGTGGACTTACGTAGCTGGATGCGAAGTGGATCTTCAAATACAAAGTTTCTAAAATGGAGGTCGAGCTTCACTTTGCTGTAGGTTCGGACAACAATCCAAGACTTTGATGTTTTCTTCAAGTTTGACTTTACAATGTGCAATGAACCTTGATACAAGATATTTGTAAAAATAAAAGGGGGAAAAGAGCAGGGGAGATGAAAGGTTCCTGGACCTACAACTAACTATGAACAGTAATCATGGAGTTCCTGCAATGGACAGCTTTCTCAAAACAATATTTCACTTAACCAGAAGTCTCACAGTCTCATGAAATTTGTGCTATCTTCTAAGGTCTGCATATATTTCACCTTCCATTCACCATATACATGTATGAAAAAAGATGAAAGTGCAGAGTAGCTTTGAATTTAAGGCCAGACTAACTTTACATAGCTATCTACCAACAGCAAACAACAAAAAGTATGGACTAAGAAGACATCTACATAGTAGGAAATTTTCACAACTACAGAAAAATATTTCTGGAATCTATCAAATCGAAAACATAGCTAACTAAAGCAGCAATATAAATCTAAGTGAAGCATCTAACAATGGAGATTGAACCATGAAACACGTGAAAAAATCAAAAAATGCACCAAGTCAATGTATTTTCAATAGAAATTTCAGCAGCATGTCTTTACAACAACTCAACTCCACTTTGCAAATGAGAGGAGACCCCCATTTATAGTGCCCAAAAATTCAAATGAATGGCCAAGATTAATTCTCATTGTGTGGCCAAGATTCATTACAAAATAGGGTTTCACCAACCCCTCAATATATTACAATTTAAAATTACATTTTGTCTTCTTCCCTATTTTGTCCTTAGTGAACGGCACTGTAGCATTTTTGTCTTTTGCTAATTACTCTTTTACTGTAGCTACTCTTTTGGGGGCTCTTCATTGATAATAGGGCTATCCTCTTGCTTCTTCGAAGCTGTATATTCGATGAATTTAAGGATGACTGGCTAGAGCTTGTCTACCTCAATGATCTTTTATCACAGCATCTGGTAGCTATATTCTTTGGCATTATCTTCTAGCTTCTTCCATTCGTCATCACATTTCACGCCCTGATCTCTGAACAATTTTGATTGGTCGAAGGCATAGGCATAAAAACTCATGAACTCCACTGTTATCTCACTGGACATCCCATCCTCCATCTTCTTCTGAAAGTAAGGTTTTCCCTTTTCCGGATCCATCTGTACTGCGTGCATGTCATACTCCGTCATCAGCTTGAGATAATGAGTGCATTTCGCTCTAATTTCCTTAACCCATTTGATGTCTGGATCCACCTTACTCATTATCCTCTCCAACCTTTCTTTCCTGTTGTCAAAATCCCACCTCCACACATCCATCAGCCAGTGATCATCCCTTTTGAATGCAAGTTCATTTTCCCATGTAGCTTTTGGTAATTAGAAGATGGCCTCGATCTTTGGAACGGTGGAGTCATATGTTGCAGGGAAGTCGGTGCAGAGCTTCCTCATGCTTTCCAAAGATTGTTGTGGGCCAAAGAACTTGTTGGTTGTTTGAACAGCTCGACTAAGTCCCATGTTCTCGACGTACAAGACCTATCAGAACCATCTCTCTGTAGTCTTTTTCAAGTTCTTCCTCCTTTCCAACTTGTCAATTTTTTCCTTGGACAGTAATTGGGGTGGAGCCATGGATGTGGTAGGCAAGTCATCCACCGAAGACCACTTTTGGATGTAATTAGTCAGAGCGGCTACTTGTGCTTTGAGTTTATCTTTCAAAATCTTGTCCTATTTTATCAAGTGCACCATTGTAGCCACCGACTCCTCAAGATGCCCCACCTTCTACTCTCTGGTAGCGGTTCCTAGATCAATGGTGGATATGTTGTAGCTTATTCCCTCCTAGCCAACCAATGGTGTTGCTATTTGCACAGCTCGAGACCCAGAAGCATCCATAGTTACCTTGGATCTGATCTTAGGCTTCTTTTCCTTTCTAGTTATGATCTGCGCTCGGGCTAAGATAGCCTCTAGCTTCGCTCCTAGGTATTTTGGTGTGGGAGTTTTCTTTTCGAGTTGTCTCTCCATCCATTCAGGCATAGCGGCCTTTTCTTTAGGTGATTCATGATCACCCTCACTCTTCTTGGCCAAGACCTCCATTTTCTCATCTATCGGGCACTTTTCTTCCACTTTAGCAGTATCTCATTCTTCTTCATTGGAGTCCTATACAAACACAAGGCTCTTAATAGGAGGCTTGGTAGATAATTATTTCCGTGGAATTTCTTCCTTTTCTATTTCTTTGCCCTTCTTTTCTTCGATTTGCTCAACCTCGTGCACATGTTCCTTGGGTGACTCAATTTCAAGGCTCTTGACAATTTGAGCCTCATCCTCAAGTTTACCCTCTTGTTGCTTTCCTTCCCCAAGAGGTGACCCCTCTGCCTCTTCCTCAGTTAATTTCAGCTGTCGGGCCTTCTCTTCTTCAAGATCGTCATCGAAGGTTTGAATGATGACCCTACCGCCGACATCATCCTCCTCATCTCTGCTCTCTGAGGAGCCCGCTCCTTCCTCCTCGTAGGCTACCCTATCGATTTTTCGATGCTCATACTACGAATGTTCATGGTATTCATCGACCTCCTCTTCAAATGGCTTTGAGGCTTCTTGCTCTTGCTTCTCCCATTCCTCAGGGATTAACATAGTGGCTTCCATAGTTGGCGGCCCTGTCGGAGGCTGCAAAGGTTTAGCAGTAGCGAGGACCTGTGTTAGGGCTGCTTGAAGAGTGGGATCCATAAGGATCTGGGAGAGCTCGAAAGGGATATTCTGCATATGTTTTGAAAAGGCCTAGGGAAAGGCAGAAGTGGGTATTGGTGTCATCACTGTAGCCAGAGGGAGCAATGTAGTGGGTGACATTGCAGCGGAGGAAGGAGAAGTAGTCATGGTGGAGGAAGAGTCAATTACTATGACGGGCTTGACCGGAGGTGAGGGGGCAAGATGGACAGAGATTTCCACCACCGGAGGGGATGTGGTGACCATGGCTAGAAATTTAGATGATGGGGACACAGGGAGAGCCAAAAGAGGTTTTACTTGAACTATACCCTTTGCTTCTTCCTCTTGGATTAAGGGTTGCTCTGTGGTGCCCCCTATTTGCTTAAGCCTCTTGGAAGGTGAGCCTCCTATATCTTTCCTTGTATAAACCTTGGGGTCAAGAGACTGCTCCGTCTCCATCTCTTTCCTCTTCTTGGATCTGGTGACTGGAGGAGACTTGGATGTTCCACTTGTTGAAGTAGTGGCAGTGGCGTCCTCCATGGCACTTGGCTCACTTTTGATCCCTTCATACGTCAGGATCACTCCTTGTTGTTTTAGTCGGGCCACTTGTTCATCCACCCACTCTTTGGTTCGGGCCAAGATTGGCTTGGTTATAATGTTGAGGTCATCGACCTCCTGTTCATTCCAGTCTATTGTTGGTAGCGTCAAGTTGGCAACTGTAGGATATTTAGGGTCCATTATGGTGCTTTCGTCCTCCTTGACTTGGTTTGGTATGGGGAATGGTTGCACCTTTCTTACAAAATATGCAGTCATCCGCATATAGTGCCTTGCACGCACTTCCTTGTCATCCTGACAATTTTCCCAGAAGTCCTCGATATGGTGGAGATGGGCGTACCCTGACCCTAGTGCCTTCCTTACATGTCTGTACAAGTCTACTCGGGGGCAAGTAGTGTGCAGATGAAAATGATAATCTTTCAGTTCTTTCTCAGAGTTCCCAGCACATTGAGAAGTTTCTAGCTTATACATTCCTTTGCCGAGAGTTAAGGGATGGGAGATCCCTGCCAAGTGTTTTCCGATGAGGACCAACTGTATGTGCTGAAGCTGTCGAGAAAGTTCCAACAGGATGATCCGGTCGTTGGGGTATCGGGGCAAGTTATTCGGCCTTTCCATGAAGCCCTGGGCGCAGATGTAAGTGAACTTTCGATATTGAATGAAAAGGAAGGCATACTATTTTAAGAAGGTTTGAGCACTATGGGAGACCCTTCTCACAAAATCCCTAGCAATTATCGTGATGATATGGCCAATGAAGGCGTCATTTACCCTTCAATACTCCTTGAAATTCTAGTAGTGGAGCTGGGGGTACCTATCATAGGCTTTCAATTTTCATCCTTGCTCTTCATCGGGTGCCACAAACAACCCATTGTACTACCTCTGGTCTGCCAAGGAGTAGGCGAGATATGAGGTCATGTAGAACTTAGAACTTTTCTGCACATTAAGGAACTGCTCATGGATGCAGTCGCTTATTATACCTCCCTAGAAAAATGAGAACTTGGTGGTGATGTCCTCATTCTTGCGGAGGATCCATTCGATGAAGTAAACCATCCACCCCTGAAAGAAGGCCACAATAGGAAGACCCATAACCCTACTTAGCATCATGACCAAGTCGTGGTAATCTTCATGGAAATCACTACAGAAGAGTTCGTGAGGAACCTTCGCAGCGCTGCCCCATTTTTCTTTAAGCCAATGCTAATTTATTAACTTTTTGCAGCCTGTTGGGTTGTCATCCCATGCTTCCTGGCATTCCTCTATGGTAGGCCTCTCCATCTCGATGAAGGTAGGAATGTAGAAGGTCCCGGTAATGCCTTCAGCTAACATATCCGCAAGAATGTTACCATCTGGGTCAACAATTGTCCTTGTATGTGGTTGATATGCCTGCCGACAAGCCATGACTAGCTCAGGGGCCACAAGGGATGGAGGGAAGCCTGCAGATTTCATAATTCCACTTTGCCTAATAAGCCTTGCATTCTTGGTCATCGGGTTGACCCTAACCCTTTGTTTAAACTCATCAATATCGACATGGCCGATATTGGTGTCGGTGATTTCTTTCCAATTCGTGGTAACCTTTGAATGCAATGGTTCACCTTGGAACTGGTACTTCATTTGGTCCTTGTCCTCTTTTCCTCGAGGAGTCCTTCCCGACTTCTTTCCTTTGTCCTTTTTCGCAGTCGCCCCCGAGGGTCCTGCAGCTGGTTCCATATATCTTGTAAGCAAAGGAGCAGTTAGTGCAACTGATCATGAAAGTCTTGATGTAAGTTAAAATCCCATGGGTGAAGTCAAATTTAAACAATTTATCGTTCATAAAATGATACTTCTACTTCCAGCTATTATTAGTCTTTTAATTGAGGGTCTTTGGACAATCCGGGCCTAGAGGCCCGGACTTCCCTGGCAGAAATGTTGTTTTCAAAGGGAAAACGGGGTAGGGAAATCTAGGAGACTTTTCCCAACCATATTTTGATGGTTCAAAAGGATCGTAGCGAAGAGGGCTGAATTTAAGCATGTGGGTCGAGATCAGATTTCAAATTTGAGGCCATTTGGATCAGTTTGGGAGCATCCAGAGGTAGAGGGCCATCCAAATTTGGCTGTTTGGAATGGCCGGGTAGAAACGGAGTTCTGGGGATGGAACTCCGGGGTCCAGGACCCAGAGGGTCCAAGGACAGCTGGAAATTTTGCAATTTTAAAGTGTTCGGGCTTGAGGAGCCGGGAAGCTGTCATGCCTTCACCGTTCGGGATCACGATCATTGGGCGAAATTCTTGAGGGGGCGACCTGGCAGACCAGACCCGACATCAGGGTCGGACATCAGATTACTTTTGAGCTTCCACGGCGAGCAGAGAGGCAGAGTTTGGAGCTCGAAAGGACGAGCGCAAATTTCTCTTTCAAAACGGCAGAGACGGGACAGAGTCCTAGAGGCTAGAGTCCAGAAAGGGCGAGGACGTTTAAAGTTCAGTGCCAACCTCCAAGCGATGAAGGGAGGCTTGGGGCCTGGGAGGTGGAAGGTTGCCGAATATTTTCCATTTAGAATAGTGAAGATGGGACAAAAGTCTGTAGATTGGGACCCGGGAGGGCGACAAAAAGTTGATATAGCATGCACAACAAATGGCGAAGGGAAAGGCGGGCTTCGGAGCTCGGGCGGATGGGGTGACTCCACCGTTTGGAACAGCAACATCTTCACGGACTTCCGGTCACAGAAGTTCGGGGGTTCGGGTCCGAAGAGCCAAAACGGTGGCCAAGTTTGGATGTTCAAGTTTTTCAACCTCGACGGCGAAGGGATGATGGAGGTCCGAGGATTCAGGCTCGAGGAGTCAAATAGCCGTTTTGGCCAATGTTCGTTGTTTTCGACTGCCAAGAGGATACCCAGGCCTGGAGGGTGTGAATACCCTATGACGAGGTGAATTTCTGGTCATAAATTCGAGGGAATTTTGGAGGTTTTTCGAAGAATCGAAAACATGGGTTTTGTGCGTTTAATCATGTTTTATCAACCATATGTCCTTTTAACGCATGTTGTTCATTTTTAAGCTTTAAAATCATGAAAAAAATGCTCAGGAGGGCGATGGAAAACCGACCTAGGAAACCCGATGCGGTAAAGAGTGGAATCCATTGACGGTCGGTAAGCGACGGCAACAGGTGTGAGGGCGACAATCGACGGAGGCAGTGATTCTCTCTGACAAGCACTCTAATCCTTTTTTGCAAACCTAACAAGTGAGAATGACAAGTTGCTCAAGATATTTATACTCCCATTGCAATTAATAGTCATATTCAATGCTCATACGGACGACAGTTGGGTTAGTGAATTCAAATTCACGGATGGCGACGAGAGGTCCAGGGTCTGAGGTCTGGAAAGACGTGTGACGATGACCGCTTGAAATTTTTCCTACTCACCAGTAGCGAAGGGGAACTTGGGGCCCGGATGGCAGAGTTCCGTCAGAGGTTCATTGTCGAGAAAATTCAAATCGGAAATCACCGGCAGCTAAGGGGAACTCGGGGCCCAGATGGAGGAGTTCCGTCAGTGATTTGCTACTGGGAACGGCGAAGTCCACACGGAGTTATGGATGCTAAAGTTTGAAGGGTCGGGCCCAGAGTGGACTAAAGCAGTTGAGAAAATCCTGCAAGTTCAGTGGATGGAAAGCAAAGAGCCAGGTTCCAGAGGCCGGGAAGGTGGAATCCTTCTTCCGTTCAGGACGACGCAGACAAGTGGGAAACCTGGGGACGGAGACCCGTAGGGGGCGGGCCCGGCAAGCTCCAGGGCCGCTGGAAGAGGCAATCTGCCAAGGATACCTCGTAAGGCAACATAACTTGACAAAATTGGAGGGGCGAAGCATGTTCAACTCAAGCTGAGACTCTTGGAGGTATGTTGACCATGCAGGACACAAAAATGGGGCACACAAAATGAGGCGGCGACAAAACGACCCAGCAAGGCAAAAGAAGAAGAGGGTCCCCATTCCGAACGAGGCATGTGTGCTGAAGGCACAACATGTTGTAGTTCTTAACCATGCAGATTTATCTTTATACTCAGAGAAAAGAAGTGTATCATCATAGCATTCAAATTTAATCACATCATCGTGAAAAAATAGCAAATGAGGTGATTCGTTGAACCCATGGTTAATCCATAAACATGTTTTCCTTCCCTCGTTACCATAATCAAAATGAAACATGCAACTATAAGTATTCATAGGATTAAGGAAGGATAGAACCTAGATGTTGTCATGCAGATGTGGCAGCATTGGACAGTCGAGAGCAAGCACAACATCTTTGATCATTGCATCGGTAGCCTCGAGTAGGCACAATTGAGGGTGCAACACTTCAGACATTAAGCT
The DNA here is from genome assembly GCA_007258455.2 of Sequoia sempervirens. Classification (NCBI taxonomy): domain Eukaryota; kingdom Viridiplantae; phylum Streptophyta; class Pinopsida; order Cupressales; family Cupressaceae; genus Sequoia; species Sequoia sempervirens. Next base: position 714,615,457 of record VDFB02058242.1, on the reverse strand, counting down.
TGCATAAGGCTGGGAGAATGAGGTAGCAAGCACCCCTTTCGATCTTTGTGTGGGATCAGTAACCCCTATTGGCTATTCTTCAAGGAAGTACACCTCATCTCGTTGATCTTCTGCAAACCTGGTGTCCACTTGATTACTGTCCTCAAACGGCAGTATGGTGTCCCAACTCCTCTCCCAGGTGTCAGCCTTATTTTTGTGATGTTCAGTGTCATGGGACGATGAAATGTGTGAATCAGTACTATTGCAACCATTTTTATATGAAGGAGGATCAACAATGATCATGGCAGAAGGACTCCAAGTTGCATCTTGTAGTCAGTTAGGTGCTTCATCTCTGTTGGCAGCTATCTCAGCACCTCCGCCTTTTTCTTCTTCTCTTTGTTGTTCATGCATCTCATCATGATGTTCACTCATTTCCCCTTGTTCACTATCACTATAAATGAAGAAGGAACCCCTCTCCCAATCCGGAGACTCTAGTGTATCACCGTTTTGAGGCTCAAGGAATATGTATTCATCGCTACCGTCTTCTGGGATGCGCTTTTCTTTGACATGAGCATACCTCTGCAGTATAACTCCCAATGGAAAGAAGTCATCAATTAATGACACCTCATCAAGGGGACCAGAGTCTACTGCACAATTTTCCTCCAAGGACTCGACATAAAGCCTATCATTCATGGTGTGCAAATGCTCTTCGAGAGGAAATTCTTGATGACTGGTGGACAACATTCCTATTTGATCTAATTCATCACTCAGAAGTCTGAGACTATATTGCTATCCTTCTTCTATTGTTGTCCCAACATCCTCTTGAGGACCACCTTCAACTGAGTTGTCACTTAGCTCAGGCTCTTGATCTTCTACTACGATCCAGGCAGCAAGTAGAGGAGGCCGGGTGCTTGGCTGCCTTGCTTGTTCTTTGACTTGCTTGATGGCTTCTAGGCACAGTCCGCATGTGAACTACGAGTGTGATGAATCATGGAGTCTGCACCAATTTGGTAGCGCCACCATCTCCAAATCCACCTGACATCTTAGTTCAGACCAATCCTTTGCTAATCTAGAGATAAGTTTGTCATATCTTTCCGCTACTGGGTTCTCATCATCACTTGAAAAAGAAGCTTGATGGTAGATAGTCATGGCGAGTGGTTGTTCCCACTCCTCCAAACTTTCATTTTTAGATCCTCGATTGCTGTCATTGATGAAGGGGAGGTCTTCTAATCTGATTTCACTTATACCTTCATCGTCATTTTTTGCTGCTCCAAGGTTGTCAACCTTTTCTCCTTCTTGTTCTTTAGCATCTTCGTTGGCTATCCCAGCATTAGCTCATGTCAAATTTCTTGGTTCATCTTCAATGTGTTGTCCTCCAGATGTTGACAGCTCTTTGGCCTTATGGAATGACTCGTCCTCCATGACAGTTGGTTGCTCCAACTTGTTCAAACAACCCTTGGCTTGAGCGATGATGTTTGCACATGACAAACAAGTTAACTCTGAGTGAGGTGCATTGTGAAATCTGCACCAACTTGACATCAATACCTCCTCCAATCTTAATGCATCCTTGTTGCTCAAATGTTCCTGGATCATCTCCTTGAATGCTTTGGCTGCCATGGTTGTCAATTCTTCCTCTGGGTCTACAGGAGCTAAAGGTTGGTATATTTCCCAAAAGGGAATTTCTCCCTGCAAGGCCCTTTCGACTCTACTCAAGAAAGTCAAACATCCCAATTCGTTGTGCCTACAAGTGCAATGGATCTAACATCTATCCACCAATGCAACTTCCTGCAATGGATTCTTCAGTTTCTTGTTCAAATCTGTATGTAGTTGAGTGATGTCAATTTGTGCATTCTACTCCATTTTGACTCAGCTTCTACTTTCTTTCAGAATTTTATATTTTTAGAATTAAAAGAGATCTCCCTATCTTAGATTTCTTCTTGAAAGTGCTCTTTTCGATTTCCAACTTTCAACTTTGTGGCCTCAACATGTCATGCCCTCCCTCTAGCGCCAGTTCTGTTGATGTGTTTTTATGCACTTTCTCAACACATGGAGTGCGTAGGTGCACTACCTCTCTTGAAAGACAATCTTCCACAATCAAATTGTAGAACACTATCCCAAGGTCTCTAATGTTAGGTCTTGACAGTGCTTGGAATATCTCAGTTGTTTTATGTGATTTTGCTGGAATCACAAGGTAGACTTACGAATGAGTTACAAAGCAGGGAAGTTGGATCTACAAATGAAGTTCTTAAGATGGGAGAGTTGTGCGTTTGCTGTAGGTTCAAACAACAGTCTTGAACTCCATTTTTATCATTGGATTTAGCTTTACAATGTGCAATGAACCTTGCCATAGGTCACTCATTAAAAAAAAAAGGAAAAAGGGTAGGGAAGAGGGGAAGTTCCTGGACCTGAAACTACGAATGAACAATGATCATGGAGGCTGCTACAGTAGAAAAACTCTCTAAAACTAAGTTTTGCTTGACCAAGAGAACCTATAGCTACACAAAACTAGTGCAATCTTCTAAGGACTATAGATTTTCAAATTACACACACACATCATGCACATGTAATTGAACTAAGTTGGAACAATGAAGTAAAGAGCTCAGACTAACTTTGCAAAATGACTCATCATCAATGAACCATAAAAAGCATGAGCTGAAAATTCATCAAATACTAAAACAACAATCACCATCACCACTTCCATTCAAGAAACTAACACCTAAACTAATAGGGAAGTTGAACCATGCATACATAAAGAGAAATCTCAAAAGGAACACCCATAAATCATGCAATGCTACTTTCTATTGTTGTAGAATGTCTACATCAATTCTCCAACCCTTTACAAATGAGGGAAAAGCCCCTATTTATAGTTTTCCAAAGCCCAAATGAATTTCTAGGATTGAATTACATTGTGTGGCCTAGATTTGATTACATTAGGGTTTCACCTACCCCACATTATTCAACAATTAAAAATACATTTCTTGTCTTTTTTCTATTTTGTCATCTAGTGCCCAGGTGTTGTAGCAGTTTTGTCATTTAGCTGATTTCCCTTTTACTGTAGTTGAAACTACCTGAAAGCTACCTTCTTACTTGATGTGTTTGCAGTGTTCTTCATTGGATCAAACAAGCCTGTTGACGATTGGAATCAATGGATTGGTTACCCTTGATTTGGGGGACAGGTCATCATCGTCTAGTGAAAAGTAGGACAACTCCCTCATGCCTTCTTCAAGGCCACCCCCTTGCATTCTTGTCATCAACTTCCTTGGCACATGCCTTCTTCTAACACTGACCCTGCTGGTGGGTGCTAGGGGGAGATGCGAACATGAAATGAATGGTGATAGGAGCTATGCACATTCCTTGTTCAGCTTTCTCAATGGGTCTCCCCGACGGACCCACGGTAGGCTTCTCGAATCATGCATACATGAAGTGTCGTACGTGCTTTCATACACAAATCAAGGAAAATGTTAGTCAAATCTTGCAAAATTATTGTTAGGTCCATCCATGCATTATCAAAAGATCATAATATTCATATTTGGAGCTCATTTGGACCATAAACATTAATGCGGGCCCAAGGGGGCGGGCAGCGAATGCGGCACAACAAACCAGAAGGGAAGTTCCTAGACCTCACAAAACTTAGCAAAACCAAGATTTTTTAATTATAGTGCATGGGAAAAGGGGTAGGAAGAGTGCCAAGAAAAACTTCCTCAAGATTGAACGCATTTAAAAAAGTGTAAGCTTTGAAGGGGAAAGTTGGAGGGTCACCGCCCTTTGAAATGGCAATGAGCACATGACAACCTGAAAGGAAAGTCCCGGACGGAAACAGAGGGGCCGGGTTTCGGAGGTCAGGTTGTCGGGGTCCGACAGATGTTCAAAACAACCAAAGAGGGATGGAGTTCCTGAAGGAAATTTCTGAAACCCCCGAAACTTAACGAAACATTGGTAGTTCACTTAGGCACCACAAAAACATCCCAAATCCAAAAGAAACTTGTCCCCAAAGTAAAAAATGTAGAAGGCGGACCGTCGGGGGTCCACTGAAGTTCAAAATAGCCAAAAAGGGACAGAGTTTCAAAAACAACCATAGAGGGGCTGGGTTCCAGAGGCTTTGTTGCCGGGGGGCGGTGGATGTTCAAAATGGCCACAGAGGGGCCGGGTTCCATAGGCTGGGTGGTCAGGGGCTGACGGATGTTCAAAACAACCAAAGAGGGATGGAGTTCTAGAAGGAAATTTCTGAAACCCCTGAAACTTAACGAAACGTTGGCATTTCACTCAGGCACCAAAAAAAATCTCAAATCCACAAGAAACTTGTCTCCAAAGTCAAAAATGTAGAAGGTGGACCGCCGGGGGTCCACATAAGTGAATCAAGCGATCAGGGACCAAGTCAGCAGGAACAAGACAAAAGGCAGAAAAGGGATGGGGGACTTTGTTTCTCCCTAGATTTGAATACCCCAATTAGGAGAATTTGGTCAGGGGAATTTGATCGTTTGAAGGCACATGGGCTTGGAAAATGGGGCACACAAAACAAGACAGGAGCAAAGCAGCCTGTTGAGAGTGAAAAGAGGGGGTCCCTTCTCACAGCGAGGCGTGTGTGCAAAACATGCACAACAGGTCTGAGCTCCTGCATTGGTGCGTGGACAAGGTCACTATGTTGTTGACACTAACGACATTTTCTTGAGTACTAAATGCATTCCTATTCCATGGATGGCCAATAGTACCCGATTCTTAGTAATTTTTGTACTAGGTTAGGCCCACTAGAGTGGGACCCACAAAATCCTTTGTGTACCTCTTGTAAGTTAGTTTGTTCTTCTTCTGCATTAAGACATCAAAATCACATACCATCTAAACTTTGGCGATATAAGGTGTCTCCTAGGATTGTGAATCAGCAAGTCCTACAAGCAAATATTTTCTATTGGGTTGTTGTCAAGTCAAGTGGTATGATACCATTGCTGGATATAATCAAATCTATCTTGGTACCATGGTGAGATAGGACTGAAAACAACACACACTAGTTTTGATTTTGGGATATCGAATTCTGATATGAGAAATTTCTCTAGAAGGAATTTGTATATAGGAATGTTCTATGGAATATCGAGAAGTGAACCTATCGTTGCTATTACGTTGGCTGCTCTATTATTGATCTAGGGAACTTCTTAAAAAATGATGCTGATAGAATATTGTTTGAATCTATCCACCATCCTTTTATATGGCATTATTTTGTCATCCTTTGTTTGATACTCATTGTTTACTCTCTTGATCACTAGTTGAGAGTCTCCATTAACCTACAATTCTTGTATCCTCCATTCGATGGCCATCTTGAGTCTTGTGATTAGTGCTCCATACTCAAAGATGTTATTTGTGCATGGGAAATAAATTCTATAAGTCTTAGGTATACTATCTCCCTGTGGTGTGAGAAATATGATACCTGCTCTTGAGTCATGTTGAGTGTGGGACCCATCAAAGTACAAATTCCAATGGCTTGTCTATTTTTTTAGTAGTATGCTTTCATCTAGGAAGTTTATTGCGAGAGGCTGGTGATCTTCCATCGGTGCTTTTGATAGTTGAACTGCTATGATCTGTCCTTTGATGGCTTTCTTGTCTACGTACTCTATGTAAAACTTGTTCAGTATCATCACCCATTTAGCAATATTTCCTATTAGAGTTGCTTTTGCTAATAGGTACTTTAGCAGATCTACTTTTGAAATCATCTTTACTTGTCTGTTCAAGATGTAGTGTCTCAATTTTTGTGCTACAAAGATGATAGAGAGACACACTCTTTCTATCGACAATTAGTTCAATTCGTAGCCCACTATTGTTCGACTGATGTAGTAGACCACTCTTTCTTTTTTATTATCATCTATCTATGCTAAGAGATCTCCTAATGTTGCTTGTGTTGTAGATACATAGAGTATCACTACTTTATATGGACTAAGTGACATTAATACAAGAGGAGTAAGTAGATACTCTTTGAATTGTTGGAATGCTTGATCACATCTGCCATCCCATTTGAACATGATGTCTTTGCACAATAGATGGGTAAAGGATGACACTTATATACCAACTACACAATGAATTGCTTGATGAACTGTAGTTTCCCCTATAGACTTCTTAGCTGCTTGAATGTCCTAGGAGGAGGAATTACTAATATGGATTTTACCTTTTGATGCAGGAGCATCCTTGGAGCTTTGAAATCTTGCATCAACCAAAAATATTTTCTTTCAGTTTTTTTTCTTGTTCAATTCAAGTTGGTGGATTCATAATAATTGCTCACTAGACCCTGTGGATCTATGTTTTCATTGTGGAGATGTTCATTTTCCTTATTCCAAGATTTGAGCGCAATTTGATCCTTTTTTGGCAAGTTATCACTTCTAGATTTTGTGGCAGTTTCTTGAACTGGCACCAGAATAATTTTCAAACCCAAATGGCTAGTTTGATCTCATGGATCTTCCCCGTAACTAGTGGATCTCGGTGGTCTATTTTGAATTGTTCCATGGAGTGTTCCTCGACCTTAATTGAGGTCCACACTTCATCCTATGCATGTATTGAGGAGAAATTCAAACTTGAGGCTGACCTATTCATGCGCACGTTACATTTTTCTTTCATGGGAGGTTGGAATGATCTTTGGCTAACACGAATGATTCTAGATCTCAAAATGTGATATAAAACATTGTAATAGATCATTAGGAAGGTAGACTTGAGAAAGATAGGATTTTCATGTAAGATTTCAGCTCGCATTAAGGAGCATATACGAATGTTGTATTTTTGAACATGTTATATTATGCTTGTGAGCCGAATTTGTAAGCCCAAATGTTGTCGGCTGATTGTAATTGAGATTTTTGTTAATGAGAATGTTTGAATCTGCATTTTCCTCCATATTATGTGTTGCTTCTATTGTGTGATTCTTGTTGCATGGTTTGAATTGTTCTCTTTGAGGACCCTCCTACTGTGGTTGCACTAGATTTGTATCAGAGCGAGATTCGATCCGTGCGAGATCGCCAGAATTCATGGAGTCCAGTTGAAGATTTGTTGTGGGGTGGCGGACTGAGGATCTGAGCTACAGCTATAGAAGACTTGTGTAAAAATGATAGGAAGAAGAAATTTTAGAGGAAATGGAGTGCGTGGAAATGCAAACCCAACTTTATTGGAGATGTTGAGAGAAATTGTTGCCAGATTAGATGTAGTTGAAACGACCCAGAGGAGAGGTCAACCAGTTGATGATGTGAGTGATAAAGAGCAAGAGAAGATCAACCTAGCCTGGATAAGGAAGAAGAGAGGTTCATAAGATCCCTAACTAGAGAAAATACAAAACCACATTTCAATCCACTAGATTATAATGGTAAGTTGGATTCAGATGAATTGCTTGATTGGATAATAGAGATGGAAAAGTATTTTTATTTTGAAGGTACCACTGAAGATAAGAAGGAAAATTTTCTTGCACAAAGTTGAAAGGACATGCATCCCTTTGGTGGGAACATTTGAAAATAGATAAGAAAAGAAGAGGAAAAGAGAAGATAAAATGATGGGATCGGATGGTGAATAAGTTAAAAAAAAAGTTTATGCCTACATATTACTAGTTCTATTTGTTCTTGTTATCACCTGAAATTGCACCCTAGTTGAACCTGGTGTCCAACACTCCATTGTAACATGGGAAGACCTCCAAAGCTGTGGGTCACTTGTAAACAGAGGTCAACCTCTAGAGAAGGCCGACTTCCTGGTTGGGTAATCACCTAAACTACTGATCTTTGTGAGGTAAAGGGAGAAGGAAAACATAAAATGAAGACTAAATTCTAAGGTGCTACACCAAAATGACAGGAACAATGAGATACTTGAGTTACACTTGAATACTAATGATGGACACGAGACTACACAACAAGATTCTATAGATTATGCATACAAACAGGTTTGACATGCGCATGCTCTCAAGGAGAAAAGGAAAATTTTCACAAAGTGTAAGCTCATGTGCAGGATTGAATAAACACAATTTGTAACCTACACAATACTACTTTTGCAAAGAAAGGAAGGACATGAAACAAAAGCTATAAGGAAAGAGAAATATTTCACTAAGTAGCTTAGTGAATCACTAAAAATATGCCCTATACTTCACAAGAATCAAAAGGAAAAAAGATGGACCATCAATGGTAATCAAGGTAGATTTTGTATATTATGTTCCAAACTAAATTACAAAATCCTGCTAGTTTGAGAGAGGACTGCAAAAGGGGTCATAGACTTTAGAAAAGCATACTCCCGAACTCCTTTATAAAAGGAAAAAAATGCCATATATACCAAAATGTGGGTCAGCCCCTTAGGGCATACAAAATATCTCTCAGAAAGATTAGACCTTTAGATTTTTCATGTAGTTAATGTTGCACCCTGCGTGTCCTGTTTGACCATGTCGGTGTGTAGTCACCCTTGGAGAAGCCTTCAGATCTTTAGCAACATTAATTCCTCTGTCTCTATGTGCTCCTCAAACCTCTTCGGCCGAGCTGCCTTGAATGCATCCTAACTTCACTACCGATTCATGCTACATTCATCCCGTGTTGACATTCTTCGTTCTAGTCAGACTGCCACGGCTTGCCTCAGCTCTTCCTGGTTGGTCGAGTGTATTCCACGCAGACTCTGTGGGTGGTCAAAAATCCTTTTGAAAAGAATCACATCTCGGTGAGACACTGAAAGTGTCTTGCCGATGCGATTATATCATTCTGTAACTTATCGGTATGACTCACATCGTTGGCAAGAGTCATAGCAGCTTCATTAGTCACGCCGATAAACTATCCATATCCATCACTGAGACCACCTTCATTCAGGAAGACATCTTACCAAAAGTAAGATCTCCTTTCTGAGTCTCCCCGAATGCAACATTCCTTTCTGCGTGATCGGTGTTTGTCGCCGAGACCCACGCTGAACTCCCACATTTTGTCTGAGCTCTTCATTTCCTTCAGCAAGACCGTGGCAAGTCAGGAAGACATCATGATGAGGCTCAGATGTCATATCAATCTCTCCTCTATCGCTGAGACCACATGATGTCGGTAAGACATTAATCTGACAGTCGGGCACTACATCGATGAAATTCATGTCGGGGAGACCTTTGCCGATGTCTCCAGAAGTCATCCCGCCAAGCCGTTCCCTTCTGTTGGCCAGACATCCTTATATTGACAAGACCTTATGCTGATGTCAATCTCTTTCAGCGAGGTCTTTACTTTCTAGTCGGTGAGACATCATGCGGTTGCTGAGACTTGATAGCGAACTCCTCCTGTCTGCCTGAGCTATTCACTTTACTGTCGGCGAGACATCACTGAGTCGGGGAGATCTCCAATCGGATTCACAAGATTATGCCAAAGCCACATACTTCAGTGAGACTTTAGATAGTCGCCAGGACCCCATGGTGAAAGCCCCAACTCCCAGTGAGGTCAGATGTTTCCTTGGTGGGACCCCCACTTGTCTGCTTTAGTCATCAAGACCCTCTGGTCGGGGAGACATCCATTGGTCAGCAAGAGGTTGTTCTGAAGGCACCCTGATTTGGCGAGGCTTCATTTCATTCACTTCAGCAAGAGACAAAGGTTTCGCCAAGACATTGTGGTGAAACCACTTCCTTTGGCTGAGATCCCTTCGTTCGCTGAGACATGGCCGTGTCGACAAGACCCTAGGGCGACAGCTAGAAACTACACCGAAGTCAAATGTCAAGGAGACCTACACTCGGTGAGACCTTGTGGTGAAGGGACCAACCTTTACCGAGAGATTATCCTTCATTTGGCGAGACCTTCGCCTTCGCTAAGACCTACCTCCAAGACTCTTTGTTGCTCTGAACAAAAGTGGTCGGTGAGACTTCAACTTCTCATCGGGACCTTTCACCGGGCGTCATAAGTTATCCCAAAACCTGTGGTCGCCATGAGTCTCCCCGATTGATGATTGAATGGCCTATCGGCCAGAGAAATCCACGCGATAAGAGGTCATACCGAACCCCTCCTGTCACAGTGATAGGCTCTATAGTTTCATTCGGCAAGACAGAACTTAGGTCACAACAACCTGTTCAAAATGGAAGGTGTCAAGCAGCCAGTCGACCAGACAGTGAAGATGTCATACTAACCTAGCTCTAATGGAGGCTTCAGCCTGTGATATTGAGGCATATTTCCAACAAAGCAGGCCCCCAACTGAAAACCCCCTGATTAAGCCTGTAGGTGGAAATTGGGTAACAGTTCTAGAAGTTGCAAAATTTGAAGCAAAAGGAGTCAAGTGTGACAGATAATACTAAGGAGTTCTACAAGTTGAATATCAGATCTAGACATTCGGAGGATGAGATCGAGCAAGTAGCCAGATATGTGAATGCATTGATGTCGTCTATACAGGATGAGATTAGTTTGATTAAGTTGCAGAGTGTGGAAGAAGCATATTGATGTTCCCTAAAGGTAGAAGATAAGTTGAATAAAAGACATGAGCAGAGACAGAAGGAAGAGGTGGAAGATTTTAGAGAGGAAGAATTTTTACTCGAGGAGGAAGAGGAAAATTTTCAAATCAGAATAAAGACAAGGAATTCAGTAATAATGATTATTCATACCATAGAGATGATGGAAACTCTTACTGAAGAGGAGGATGTAGTGGTTACTGGAATGAGGGTTATAGAAAAGATGATAAGGAGAAAAGAGTATTCAGGGGAACTTGTTTTAATTTTGGTGGAGAAGGACATAGAGCATTTGAATGTAATATGGGAGAGACAAACAAAAAGATAGAGAATAGTAGAAGAACAACCTTTGTTGAGGAAGATCATGCTGGATCATCTAATAAACCGGAATATGGAGAAGTGTTGGTAAATAGAAGAGTATTGTGTCAAAGTGAGATGGAGCAGGAGCCGTTGCAGAGAAAGAATTTGTTTCAGACCAGATGCAAGGTAGCTGGTAAATGTTGCAAAGTGATTATTGACAATGGAAGCTCAGAGAACTTGGTTTCTGAAGAAATGGTGACCAAATTGAAGTTGGAAAGATTGAAACACCTGAAGCCCTATCAGATAGCATGGATTCAAGATGAGCATAAGATACTGGTAAGAGAACAATGTTTGGTGAAATTAAATATAGGAAATTACCATGATGAAGTTTTGTGTGATATCATGCCTATGGATGTATGCCATGTTTTATTGGGAAGGCCTTGGTAGTATGATAGACAGGCTATTCATGATGGAAAGATGAACACATATACTATTGTTGCTAATGGGATGAAGCAGACTTTGTTTCCATTGGAGGATGTTCATAAAGTTGAGGTTTGTACGAGTGCTAGAATTTGTTTAGTTGATGGAAGGATATTTTTGGATGGATTGAGACATGAGAGCGTGTGTTATGTCTTGGTTCCTAAGAAGGTTGAAGACTTGAAGCATGTAGAAGAACAAACAGAGGAGATAAAGGAGTTGCTGATAGAGTATGGGGAGATCATTTCAGATAATGTACCTGATGGATTACCACGAGTGAGGAGTATTAGTCATTCCATGGATCTGATTCATGGAGCTAGTTTTTCTAATAAAATAGCACACCAAATGACACTTGCAGAGAATGAAGAGTTGAATAGAAAAGTGCAAGAATTGTTGAGGAAGGGTTTTATTAGAGAAAGGTTAAGTCCTTGTGCAGTACATGTTGTGCTTGCACCTAAGAAGGATGGAGAATGGAGGATGTGTATAGACTCTAGAGCCATAAACAAGATCACAGTGAAGTATAGATTTCCTTTTCCCCAGATGGATGACATTATGGATTGTTTGGGTGGAGCTAAATACTTTACAAAGATAGACTTGAAGAGTGGATATCATCATATCATAATCAGAGAAGGGGATGATTGGAAAACAACATTCAAGACAAATGAAGGATTGTATGAGTGGTTGGTGATGCATTTTGGACTAACAAATGCACCGAGTACTTTCATGAGGCTGATGAATGAGGTATTGCAGAAATTATTGGGCAAGTTTGTGATTGTTTATTTGGATGACATCTTGATTTTCAGTAAGAGTAGAGAAGAACATTTGTTGCATATAAGACAAGTTTTGCAGAGGTTGAGAGAAGAGCAGTTGCTGATAAAAATTAAGAAGTGTAGTTTCATGAAGGAAGAACTAGTATATTTGGGATTTGTGATATCTATGGATGGATTGAAGATGGATACTGAGAAGGTAAGAGCAATTGTTGAGTGGCCTACACTGGAAAGCATTGGAGAGGTAATATCATTTGATGGATTGGCTAGTTTCTACCGAAATTTCATTAGGAATTTTAGTTATATTTGCAGTCCTATGACGAAAACAATGAGAAGAGATAAGAAGGATTTTAGGTGGACATCTAGATCAGACCGAAGTTTTGAGTTTTTGAAAAATAAAGTGACTGAGCAGCGTGTGTTGGCTTTACCAAACTTTGATAAGGTATTTCAGGTAGACTGTGATGCAAGTGGAAATGCAATTGGAGCAGTATTAAGTCAAGAAGGAAGGCCAACAACTTATTTCAGTGAGAAGTTGAATGATGCTAGGAGAAGATATTCAGTGTATGATCGGGAGTTTTATGCCATAGTTCAAGCCTTGAAGAAGTGGAGACATTACTTGTTGCCTAAGGAGTTTGTGTTGTATACAGATCATTAGGATTTACAATATTTGAACAATCAAGGTAAGTTGAATCAGAGAAACATGAGATGGGTAGAATTCTTGCAGAGTTATAATTTTATTTTGAAGCATAGGAGTGGAAATTCAAATAGAGTTTCTGATTCTTTGAGTAGGAGAAGGAATTTACTAACAAAGATGAGAGTGGAGGTATTAGGCTTTGATGACTTGAAGAATTTTTATGAGGAAGACACAGATTTTGCAGAACCTTGGACAACTTGTAAAGAACTAGTCTTGGAGGATAGGAGTCAGTGGTTGGATTATTTCATTCAGGAGGAAATGTTGCTCAGAGGAAATTAGTTGTCTATACCCTAGAGTTCAATGAGGGATAACTTGGTGAAAGAAAAACATAGTGGAGGATTGTCAGGACACTTTGGAGTTGATAAGATAGTAGCATTGGTAAGTGAGAATTAGTTTTGGCCACAAATTCATAAGGATGTTGGGAAATTTGTGTAGAGTTGTATATTTTGTCAAGTTACAAAAGGGAGTAGTCAGAATGTTGGATTGTATAAGGCTTTGACAGTTCTGGAGAGACCTTGGTAGGATATCAACATGGATTTCATACTCGGTTTGTCGAAGACACAAAGATGTAATGATTCTATATTTGTGGTGGTGGATAGATTTTATAAAATGGAACATTTCATACCTTGTAAGAAGACAAAAGATGTAGTACATGTAGCAGACTTGATTTTCAAGGAAGTGGTCAGATTGCATGGGTTACCTAGGAGTATTGTTTCAGACAGAGATACAAAGTTTGTTGGTTACTTTTGGAGGACACTTTGGAAGAAGTTAAAGAAATATTTTAAGTTTAGTTCTACTTTTCACCCACAGAATGATGGATAGAAAGAGGTAGTAAACAAGAGTTTGGGGAATTTTTTGAGATTCTTGGTTGGAGAGAAGATCACAAGTTTGGATTTAGTCCTTGTACAAGTAGAGTTTGCTTACAATAATTCAGTGAATAGGAGTACTGGAAAGACACCTTTTGAGATCATTACTGGGGTTCACCCAAGAGGTATATCAAAGTTGAGAGACATCAGTAAGGAAGATAAAAGGAGTGCAGAAGCAGAGGAATTTGTAGAACATATGAAGAAAGTGCATACTCAAGTGAAGGAGCATCCTTGGTTCTTGGAAATCTTGCATCAACTAAAAATATTTTCTTTCAATTTTTGTTCTTGTTCAATTCTTGTTCAGCTCAAGTTGGTGGATTCATCATATTTTCTCACCAGACCCTATGGATATATGTTTTCATTGTGGACATGTTCATTTTCCTTATTCCAAGATTTGAGCGCGATTGGATCCTTTTCTAGAAAGTTATCACTTCCGAATTTTGTGGCAGTTTCTTGAACTGACACCAAAATAATTTTCAAACCCAAATGGCTAGTTTGATCTCATGGATCTTCCTCGTAACTTGTGGATCTTGGTGGTGTGTTTCAAATTGTTACATGTAGTGTTCCCTGACCTTAATTTAGGTCCACACTTCATCGTATGCACCTGTTGAGGAGAAATTCAAATTTGAGGCCGACCTATTCATGCGCATGTTACATTTTTCTTTCATGGGAGGTTGTAATGATCTTTGGCCGATGCGGATGATTCTAGATCTCAAAATGTGATATAAATAATCTTGTAATAGATCATTAGGAAGGTAGATTTGAGAAAGATAGGATTTGACATGTAAGATTTCAGCTCACATTAAGGAGCATATAGGAATGTTGTAATTTTGAACATGTTATATCAGGCCTGTGAGCCGAATCTGTAAGCTCGGATGTTGTTGGCCAATTGTAATTAAGATTTTTGTTAATGACAATGTTTGAAGCTATATTTTCCTCCATATTCTACGTTGCTTCTATTGTTTGACTCTTGTTGCACGGTCCAAATTGTTCTCTTTGAGGACCCTCCTGTCGTGGCTGCACCACCTTTGCAAGATCTACTTCAATGCCTCTTCTTGATACTATGCACCCTAGTAGCTTTCCTGATGTTACTCCAAATACACACTTTTTTGGATTTATCCTCAATTTTTATTGTTTGAGCCTGTCAAAAACTTTTACAAGTTTTATCAAATGGTATTCTCTTTTGATGGACTTCGCTATTATGTCATCCACATAATCTTCCATAGTTGTATGCAGCATATCATGAAAGATTGTACTCATTATTTGATGATAGGTCACCCCTACATTCTTTAGACTGAATGGCATGAAGTTCTAGTAGAAGGTCCCCCAAGCACAAATAAATATTTTTTTATATTGATCATCAGAAGATATCTTTATCTGATTATATCCAGAGAAACCATCCATTAGAGACAAGATTCCATGCCCTATCTTTAGATCCATGATCATATCAATGCTTGGGAGAGGGAAGTCATATTTTGGACAATCCTTGTTTAGATCTCATAAATTCATGTAGATTCTTATGCCCCCAGTAGGCTTTGATATTGGTACTAGATTTGATATCCATTCTAGATAATCAATGTTCTGATGAAGCTCATATCTAGTAGTTTCTTCAGTTCTACTTTTACCAAAATTGTTATCTAAGGATGCATCTTATGTAGTTTCTACATTATGGGTTTAGCTCTAGGAAACACGACTATATGGTGTATGACCCATGCTAGATCTAGCTCTGGCATTTTTACATATGTCCACGTGAAGTTTATCTTCCTTTCATTGATAAATAATAATGAGTTCACCTTATCTTAAAGATCAAGTGGCATTGCATGGTATGTGATTTTGGGTGTTTCTACTATGCCAACATGGATGGGTTCAACTTCTTCAACTAGGAGTGTCGAATTCTCTTGATATTTAGAAATAGGGAGATTAAATCATCCATCCTTGGGTTCCTTGGAGAGGTTTTCACCCTTAGATTCATCCTTTATTTTTCTCTTTTCAAGATCCGATAGAGCCACATCATGGTTCTCTAAGGGATCTCATTTTGATTTTTACATTGTCTTTTTCAATGTTGCGACTAGAGGACATAATCTCCCCTCTGAAATATGCTTCTTGTTCAAGTTCCATGGCAAACCCTGCCTTATGATCTCCTGATGGTATATCAATTCAAAGTCCCATAAACTTTGCAATAGCTTCATCATTTTGGAATTAATCCAAAATAGGCGTATGTTGTTGTTGGTCCCAATCTATTAATTGTGGATAGCATAGGGGTAGGTTGTCATCGTTATCTACAAAGTTTATGGAAGTTTTCAAAATGGTCAATATAGTTGTGGCATCATTCTCCCATTAGGTATCTAGGTTATCATCACTTGAGGTGATAGAGGAAAGAGAATCCCATTCGTACTTGTAAGAGTTTGTTTGATAAGTATAGTCTTTAAATATAGGTTTTCTAGGTTGGGTAGGGACTATACTCATGCTAAAGATTTCAAATAGGTCTTTGATTGGTAAATAAAAGTTTATACGATGGTAGATAGCCAATATTTTAATGTCAGTAGATCCAGCTCCTTTCTTAAAAGAGGTACATCCAATGTTTAGAGTATCCATTTCTATCGAACCATAGCCTAGTCCCATGTTTTTCTTTCTTTGTTCCACTATAATAGGTTCCCATCTACCTTGTTTATATCGCCGAAGGCCACCTTTTCTAGTATATCACATTTGTTTAGCTAGTTGATACCCTTTACTACTGGGATTAATTGGAAGGGGTTGTAGCTGTTTTGGTTCTTCTTGGTCTTCTTTGTAGATCATTGAAGAAAGGTCTTCTTTGAATATTTCATCATATTTCATAGCTCCCCACTTGGTAAAGATAATGGGTTTGGCTTCCATTGTTATTTCTTGAACATTTTTGATCTCCTTTGGCCCTTCATAAACTTTTGGTGTTGGGGGAAGCATTTCGATACAAAAAGTTTGATTGAAATGATAGTTCTCTTTACCTTTATCAAGTACTTGAATCTTGAGATCATATTTTGGTTGCTCACTTGACGGGAATTTAGCTGAGGTTGATGTTAGTGTTGATGGGTCAACATATGCGAAGGAGTGGAATGATATATCATTACTAGGTGTACACTGTATTTTGTTGTATTTCTCCTCCAATTTTGCATAGTAGTGGCAGGGTTCAGGATCAACGTATAATGTAACCTCCTTTCCTTCATAAGGAAATTTTAGACATTGGTGAAATATTGAGGGAAATGCTTGTAGTGAATGAATCCAAGGGCATCCTAGAAGAAGGTTATATGGTAGCTCAAGGTCTAGTACTTGACATGTTTCTATTGTTGTTGGTCCTATCTGTACAGGTAGCTTGATTGAACCTTCTAAATTTCTTTCTAGGTCATCATAAACCCCTATAGTGATGCTTTTTCCCTTCTCAATTACATCATCAGAATACCCTAGCTGTTTAAAAAATTTCAAGGTACAAATGTTTAAACCTGCACCGTTATCTATCAATACTCTTTTGACCATATGTTTGTGGATGCCAACCTCTATATAGAGGGCTTGGTTGTGGAATGATTTCTATAGAAGGCATTTCTCAGAAAAGACTAAATGATGAGTGGTTGTGATTTTTCCAACCATGGATTGAAATTGATCAGGATTAAGGTCATTAGGGACCAATGTTTCCAAAGCTTTCACTAGTATTTCCTTATTCACAAGTGATAATTTCAACAACTCTAGGATGGAGATCAAATCAAGAGTCTTCTTCAGTGTTTCCACAATACTATAGTCATTGGATGACTTAGTTGTGAGTTTAGGTGGGGCTCCTTGTACTGTGACTTTCCCTCAATGAGTAGCTACATTACATTTGGGGTCCCTACCTCGTATAGTTAACACATTGACCCTAATGTCATCTGCTTGGGAGAGGGTACCTAAGATAGTGTCACCATAGGTGTAGTTGGCATTGTGATAGTCTTGTTCTTTCCTTTTTTCATTTTTCTTAGCATGGTTAGGAATTGGATTCATGAAGATTTGGAGGTCTTTGTTTCTAGGATAGTGTTCTATATCCACTTCTCCCTTGTCGCTTAAGTCTTGCTCTATATGCTTGTCTCATGCAATTATTTGTTGTATGTCCCTTGATTTTATGGAACTCACATAAGTATTTTTCATTGTACCATGGTGTTTTAAAACTCTGATCTTCATAGTTTGTTTGCTCATTGACTTTAATGGGGTTTTGTTGAACTAATTTTCACATGATTGTCTCAAATTTTTCCCCTAATCAAGTAAATTTTCTCCTTGGTTGGTTATATTGTCTTTGTTGTCCTCCCTGATTTGTTTGTTGGTGATTAATTTGGGGATAGGTGAGTTGATTTTTTTGTACGTTATTGGGAGTGTAGCTCATTTTTGCAACTTGGGATTTTCTTTGTGATGCATTTGGATTTTGTATATTCCATACACCTCTAGCATCAACTACTCTACCATTGGTAACATTTTTGTTTTTGGCCCAAATCTTGGGTTTTCCATTCGAACTAGAAGGGTTGTCTTTTGATTTGTTTAGTTTAATGACTCCCCTTGCTATGAGAGCATTTTCGATGTGTACTCCCTTTTCAATAGTCTCTTTGAAGTTGTTGGGGCACAACATGGTGATTTGGTAATTGATTTCCACTTGGAGATTGGAAACAAAGATATCCACTAGTTATTTGTCAGGAATAGGCCACTTGCACCTACTAGATTTATGTCTCCATATTTGTAGGTAGGATGCAAAGGATTCTCCTTGGATTTATTTAATCTTGTAGAGGTTAGTGATGGTGACATAATTTTCTATGTTGAATAAGAAGTGGTTAACAAATTTATTAGTCAATTCATCAAAACTCCTAATACCTGGCAGTAGATGGGAGAGCCATTCCATAGCGTGACCAATAAGATTGCATGGAAAAAGTCTCATTAGGTATGAATCATTGTTTTTCACTTTCATGCAAGCTACCATGAAATCTCACACATGTTCTACCATATCTCCTTTTTCCTTGTACTTTTCAAACTTTGGTATTTCAAAGAATTTTAGGAAGGGGAGCATAGTAATAGAGAGATCAAAAGGGAACAAACATATATCCTGTAGAGTGTAAGTTTTATTTGGTTTTCCAATCTACATGTCTGATATCCTTTGATTCATGGCTTGTAGTTGCATGCCTACCTCTATGTTTGGTACATTTGTTTGTGGACCTTGTGCGTAGTAGCCTTGTTGTCCCAAAATGTTCATTTGGTCATAAGTTGGGTATTGTGGAGGTATAGAACCTTGGTAACCATGTTGGGTGGAAGGAGGGATAAGTCCTTATTGTATGAAAGGAGGATTAAATCCTTCTTGTACGAAAGGAGGATTAAGTCCTTTTTGTATGGAAGGATGATTAAGTCCTTGTTGAATATAAGGAGGGTTAATTCCTTGTTGTAGGGAAGGAGGATTAAGTCCTTGTTGGATGTAAGGAGGGTTAAGTCCTTGTTGTATGGAAGGAGTATTCAGTCCTTGTTGTATGGAAGGAGGGTTAAGTCCTTGTTGATTTTGTGGAAGAGGGGTACCTTGATAGTGCATTGGTGGTACACCTTACTGTGGTTGACTCTACTAAAGCCCATACTTGGGTAGTGCATTGGTGGTACACCTTGTTGTTGGGACAAATTGTTTTGAAGGGAACCTTGGTAGTGCATTAGTGGTACACCTTGTGGTGTAGGAGCACCCAGGACATTGAATGCCTTCAAAAGGATAATATGAGAATTTATAATGTTCAAGTCAAAATTCATGTGTCAAAACCATGTAAAGGCTAAATTTAATGTATTTAAGGTCATGAGTAAGTCTAAGGTGGTCAAAAAAATGAAAAAATGCACAACTTGTAATATTGTCAAAATTGCCAAATATGTAAAAAGAGAGAAAAAGGAAGGAATATGAAAAGACAAAGTGGGGACTTGAGGGAATAGGTCATTTAAGGCTGTTGGAGAGGTATTTTTCAGTTTGGAAACAATTATAAAAAGCATGTAAAGGTGAGGAGGAAGGAACTGATCAAGTTTTTCTCACAATTCTTGAATAAGAATATCATTTTTAAGTTTTATAATGCTTTCTTGGTGATTTTTTCCATTTTACATAATTGATACAGCCTCATTAAATCTTGGAATCCATTTAATTGTGCTTGTTGTAGTATCAAATTTTCATTTTTAGGCAGTTTTGTAAAGAATCAAGAGGATAGAAGGACTGATCTCAGGTTTTGTAACTGTGACTATGTGTAATCCTTAAGACAGGGTTTTGAGAGTCAATTAGGTTCTTGATCTCCATTCCACTAATGGAAACTAGTTAGGTCAGTGGAATGGAGCATTTTTTTATGTTCTTTTTGTTTTGAAGTTGTGTGGTGCAGGGTAAAAACTTGGTGTAAAGTTTGAAGGCTGCCTTCATCAGAAAATCAATGTTTTTCATGGAAATCTATGGTTTCAAGGTAGAATCTATAAAAAGATCATACACCAGGGCTAGGAATTGATTGTTGGAGCATTTCCAGACATAATGAAGCATGATCCAAGTATGGCTAGAGTATTGGAGGTTTGCAAGTGTCTTCTTCATGAAACCCTCACTGTTTTTGGTGATTTTTTGCCTACAAACAAGGGTTTGTTAATATGCTGTCAAAATGGGCCTTTTAATCCCTGAAAGTAGACAAAATTGGAGTTTTGTAGCTTTTTCTAAGACTATTTAAGGTTGGTCAATGATTTGGAGTGGTTTTGAAGGGGTCTCCTTTGAAAAAAAGGCCTAATCTACTAGCCTTTTCAACGCATAGTTTGAAGATCTGATGGTTTCTTCTAAAAAAATCATTGAAAGTTTATGTTTTGTTGATTAGGATAGTAAAGTGGCTCTAAAAATGTCTTGGTTCTTAGAATATGAAGCTGGTTTGTGGGGATTACTCGATTGAGGGTTTGGAAACTTACAAAGGAACTTGTAGAAATGACTACTCAAAACAGAGATTTTGTTAAAACAGTAAAAGGAATGGTATTAAAGTGCTTGGTAATAGTCAATCTTATGATATCATTGATGTATATGTGTTTGGATAAGGTTTTTTAAGGTATGTTGGTGATTTTTATGTGTGAGGGAAGGTTACTCTATGAACAATGATTAAGTCTTGTGGCTACAAAAGGTGAAATATCTGAAGGTATAGAGTTATGGGATGAAATCTTGGTTTGTTTTAGTGGTAATAATGATGTTTTTAAGATGCTTCTATATTTTGGAAGATATTATAAAGTTTATTGTTTTGGGTGACTTGAACAAAGACTTCTTAATGAGCAAGTTTAGTGTTTGACTATAATCTAAGTGAATAGGGGTGTGGTTACTTGTTCTAGTTTTGTATCTGTCAAAATAGTGACATTAGAGATGTAGAAAAGGTTTGTTAATTGGTTGTGTAGCAAGTGAGCATAATGTGTTGCATTGGAGAATGAGCATATTGATATACTATGATGTGGTTTGTTGAGTTAAAGAATTTGATGAATTTTGTTGAGATGATAGTTGAGTTTTGATGAAAGTTAAGTGAAAAATTGATGTTTATGTTGAGATTATGGATGCACAGGGTCCCTAAAGTTGTAGTCTTCAATGGAAGACCTTTTCTAGGAAAGATAATCAACCACACGGAAAG
>VDFB02058242.1:714448704-714594259 GCA_007258455.2 Sequoia sempervirens | reverse complement strand
AGATCTGATGGTTTCTTCTAAAAAAATCATTGAAAGTTTATGTTTTGTTGATTAGGATAGTAAAGTGGCTCTAAAAATGTCTTGGTTCTTAGAATATGAAGCTGGTTTGTGGGGATTACTCGATTGAGGGTTTGGAAACTTACAAAGGAACTTGTAGAAATGACTACTCAAAACAGAGATTTTGTTAAAACAGTAAAAGGAATGGTATTAAAGTGCTTGGTAATAGTCAATCTTATGATATCATTGATGTATATGTGTTTGGATAAGGTTTTTTAAGGTATGTTGGTGATTTTTATGTGTGAGGGAAGGTTACTCTATGAACAATGATTAAGTCTTGTGGCTACAAAAGGTGAAATATCTGAAGGTATAGAGTTATGGGATGAAATCTTGGTTTGTTTTAGTGGTAATAATGATGTTTTTAAGATGCTTCTATATTTTGGAAGATATTATAAAGTTTATTGTTTTGGGTGACTTGAACAAAGACTTCTTAATGAGCAAGTTTAGTGTTTGACTATAATCTAAGTGAATAGGGGTGTGGTTACTTGTTCTAGTTTTGTATCTGTCAAAATAGTGACATTAGAGATGTAGAAAAGGTTTGTTAATTGGTTGTGTAGCAAGTGAGCATAATGTGTTGCATTGGAGAATGAGCATATTGATATACTATGATGTGGTTTGCTGAGTTAAAGAATTTGATGAATTTTGTTGAGATGATAGTTGAGTTTTGATGAAAGTTAAGTGAAAAATTGATGTTTATGTTGAGATTATGGATGCACAGGGTCCCTAAAGTTGTAGTCTTCAATGGAAGACCTTTTCTAGGAAAGATAATCAACCACACGGAAAGTGTTGCAACTAGGCATGCACAATAGAAATTCTATTGATCTACTCTATGAGATGATTACAAATGTTTAAATGCCCTGAATATATAGGCATGAATGAGATGAAAGATGCAATATGATGTTGCCATGTGTCTTGATCTAACAACATGTGACAACATGTGAACCCTATCTAGGAAATTATTAAATGTTGAGATAAGTTCTAGAAGGACAACTCATCTTCTAGAAGGAATCTTATCCTTACAAACAAGAAAGGGGACATTACCCCATTATTAAATGATTTATTAAAATGCAACCTAGGACTAAATGATGTATGACATAAGTTAACTTATGCTAGTGTAATAATTAATTAATTACACTAACACCCCCCCATAAGTTCAACTTAGGGAGGAAAAATCAATGATTATGTATAGATGATCGATGATGGGTCCCGGATATGAGGCCATGTTAGGTACCCATGTAGATGATAAAGATGCAGAAAATATCCCAAAATTGGAGAAAAGGGGAAAACCGAGTGGGAACAAAACCCCTCTCCAAAAAAGGAGATGAAAAAGAAAAAATGAGAGATAGGATGGGAAGGATGGAGGACTCCCAAATACCCCCCAAGTACACTATCTATCACATGGATACAATACATTAGTCCCCCCATAGGGAGGAAATAGAGAGACTATATAGCCCCCCCCAGAAGATGTGATCACCTGCAAAATGGTAAGTGTCTGAAGAAAAAACAAGATCCAATGTCGACAAACAACTTGTCTCCCTTTCGGAAGAAACAAAACCAAGTGCAAGTGTAGAGATGCTTCCCATTCTAGATAGGAATTAAAGGAAGGAAGGATGAATGTGGATGTCAATGATGTCTTGAACTTTTCTCATGTGTCTCCTTGCCTGAAGATGAAGATGCCACAATCAATGAAGAGGGTGAAAAATTAGGATGATGCGAAAACTAATGTTGAAAAATATCCAAAGACTAAGATGGAATGAATATGATGGAGACTTGATAGCCCCCCCTGAATGAAGTTTCTTCAAAACCACTGAAAGAAGTCTGAAGCAAATCCAATGGTAGATGCTGAAGAAACCTCAAATCCTGAATAGAATGACAGGGAAGAAGTCTCATACATGAAATATCTAAAGAGAAACCAAGTGCCTCCAAGATAGTCTATGGATTCCTAATCAAGGTCGAGACAAAGGGATGAGGAGACTCAAGAGAACTCTCCAAAGTGTGATTTGAATAGAGGAGTGATACCCCCTCAAGAATGTCCTCCAAACCTGTAGAAGTAGCCAAGTCAATGATACTTGAAACAAAGCCATCCTGTGATGTCAAGTCTAGAAAACTGAATGTGTCCTAGTGAATGATGATAGTGGAAGCCTCAATCAATGAATCTGGAAAAGGAATCACTGATTGTGAAGGGATACCAACTGTCTCTGATGGAGAAGAAGCACCTAAAGCAACCTTGTCAACCTCTTCGAAAGATTCAAGGCAATCAACCTTCTACACAAACAATAGCATCATGGGGTACCTGATCTGAGGAATGACATTTTGAATCATGATCATCAGGGAATGGTGGAGTATCTGAACCTCCATATATCTCCCAAATCTTAGTCCAAAGGATATGAGGACTATCATAATGATCAATAGATCTCAAAACATCACAATAAACTTGCATTGAAATGATCTCCAAGACAGTGTATCTATTGCAACTCCAAGAAAATTCATGAATACCCTCACTTGGATGGGGAACTATACCATATAGATGTGGCAATAAATCAAGTGATTGGAGATGGTGGCTGATCCCATCCCACCATTGTTGATAGTTACCCTTCTTCAACATAGTCATAGAAGGAGAAAATGCAAACCCCATAATGAACTTTCTCCAAAAAATACAAAGACAAATGACCTTCAACAACAAATAAAGACTTCCAAGAATGATGTGCAACTGAAGTGATGCTACCTGGATCAAAAAATATCTTTCCAAGCTTCAAGATGTCCAGGTTATTGAACAAATGCACCAAATTGAAAAAATCAATGCAAGAGTTCCTAGAGCTGAAAATGATCAAGTTGTCTGGACTGATGAAAAGACCTCTGAACTATCTTCCTAATTCTGCTAGAATCACTGAAATCTGATCAACGGTTGCGAAGATACGAGCCTTTATGTCCAGATTAGGGTTTTTACTTCAGTTGACTGTAGAATTCTCTCCAATAAAAATTTCATAGAATTGATGTCACCACTAGAAAGTGTTCGAAATTCCCTTTCTCACAGTATCTCGTTTACTGATTTTTGATACCCTGGTGAAAAGTTATGATAAAATTAAAAAAATGCCTAGATTTGTCACTTTGCAAGCTAATGAGGAGCAAAAATTAATCCCCTTCGGGCTGGTACTTGTTTGTTGATGTGACCGTGATGTGTGATTAAGAAAAAAAAAGGCACCACTACCCGTGGTGGCGGCAGGGCTGAGCTTGACCAGCTGGAGCTAGTGGGGCCACCATACAAAACGGAGCCCACGGTCTTGGATGTGACCATTACCTTGAAGGGTGGGGCTCAAAGTAGATTCCGATGGTCATCGGTGAGGGGCCAACTGGATGACTTTTCTGATGGTAAGACTTCACCGGTGGTAGGACAACACACAGGCTGGCGGAAGGAGAGTAACTAGCGGTTAATGAAGTCGGTGATGGAATGATGGCCGGCAATGAAGATGGGGACCCAACGACTTCAGCAGACCAGTGATGGAGTGTCCAGTCAATCCACAGACAAAGAGTACTGAGGATGGGCACACCAAATGGGCCGATAAATCTAGCGGTGCTCGTAGCCGACAATACCACCTCCTTCAGAAAAGATATTGTAGCTAACAAAAAATCTGCAGACCCTATATTGCAAGTCACAAATCCTTACAAGATATCGTCGAATAATATTTCAATAGATTTAAATATTTCCTTATTGAGAATTGAAATCAAATATATTAGGCCACCGAAAAATATAGAAGCCGATGATTTAAAAAATCAAACCCCTATGAATAATAATATGCCGACCATACAATAAATTTAAGTCGTAGATTTAACAAATTAAATCTATATGCTTGCCGACGGAGGATATTAATATGTAGTCGCTCCAATTATTTTTTTGAAACTATAGAAAAATGCCAAAAAATATTTTTTTCCAAACAAAATAGATAAAGCTTTGATTTATTTGAAAAAAAGTTCCTACGACTAAATTATTTTTTTCCTCGGAGGACAATTGATCGAGATGATTTTTTTACTGCAAATTTGTATAGATCGTACCAATTGATTTTGCAAACCCAAATACCTCTGATGGCTCCCAGGTTGATGTATCCAATTTTGATGAATGGAAAGGTGATCCTAGGGTTTTGAGGCCTTCTGAAGACAATGGCAAGCTTGGATTTGACTCTATTTGCTTCAGAAATCAGCTTGGTCCCCGAGTGGAATCAAGTAGCCTTCAATGGAAACCTTCAAGCGTGCAAAGAATCTCGTACACCAACTTTCTTGATTGAGGGTTGATGTTTCACTGGACAAGCTCTAATACCATGTTGAGATTATGGATGCATAGGGTCCCTCAAGTTGCAGTCTTCAATGGAAGACCTTTTCCAGGAAAGATAATCAACCACATAGAAAGTGTTGCAACTAGGCATGCACAATAGAGATTCTATTGATCTACTCTATGAGATGATTACAAATGTACAAATGCCCTAAATATATAGGCATGAATGAGATGCAAAATGCAATATGATGTTGCCATGTGTCTTGATCTAACAACATGTGACAACATGTGAACCCTATCTAGGAAATTATTAAATGTTGAGATAAGTTCTAGAAGGACAACTCATCTTCTAGAAGGAATTTTATCCCTACAAACAAGAAGGGGAGATTACCTCATTATTAAATGATTTATTAAAATGCAACCTAGGACTAAATGATGTATGACCTAAGTTAACTTATGCTATTGTAATAATTAATTAATTACACTAACATATTGATATACTAAGATGTGGTTTGCTGAGTTAAAGAATTTGATGAATTTTGTTGAGATGATAGTTGAGTTTTGATGAAAGTTAAGTGAAAAATTGATGTTTATATATTTGATCTTCTCCTTATTTTGTTTGGGATTGAAATCCCTTGAAGAAATGATGGTGTTGAGGGGTTTGGTATGATGCTTTACAGCAAATTGGTATCAGAGCTAGCAAGGTTATGTTGGTTGGTTGTAGGTGCTTATCCATCTAAGCTACATTGAGAAAGTCCAAGAGACTAAGGAGAGTAAGAGGAGACACCTAGGTGAGGCAAGCTGAGTTGTGTTGCAGTTAGAACTTGATGGATTGCTATCTTAAGAAGCACTGAAGAGTTGCAGCCTTGATGAAGGATACTCCACTGATGGGAGTAGATGTGAAGTTGAGAATGTGAAGGAAGATTGTTGAGGACAAGAAGAGTATGCAAGGATAGTCCTGTGTCCTTGGTTGAAAAAAGAGTTGGAGGAGAGATGAAAAGGACAATCTTGTGTCCTTTTGGAAGAGGAAAAGATGATTGAGAATCTGATGATGAAAACTAAGAAAGGCAAGGATAAAAGGTAAAGAGAAAATAGAGATGATGGAGAAAGAAGATGGAAAGCAAAGATGACAAGGAAAAGATAAATGAAGAAGAATAGGACAAGGAACAAGGTAATTTGGTTTTTTTTTTTGTAGGTACAAGTGAAGATGATGCAACATGTGTTTCCAAGAGACTTGGAAAGTTTTGTTGGTTGGTTGTATGGTGCAAGAGCACCCAGGACATTGAATGCCTTCAAAAGGATAATATGAGAATTTATAATGTTCAAGTCAAAATTCATGTGTCAAAACCATGTAAAGGATAAATTTAATGTATTTAAGGTCATGAGTAAGTCTAAGGTGGTCAAAAAAATGAAAAAATGCACAACTTGTAATATTGTCAAAATTGCCAAATATGTAAAAAGAGAGAAAAAGGAAGGAATATGAAAAGACAAAGTGGGGAATTGAGGGAATAGGTCATTCAAGGAAGTTGGAGAGGTAGTTTTCAGTTTGGAAACAATTATAAAAGCATGTAAAGGTGGGGAGGAAGGCAGTGATCAAGTTTTTTTCACAATTCTTGAATAAGAATACCCTGTTTCAGTTTTATAACTCTTTCTTGGTGATTTTTTCCATTTTACATAATTGATAGAGCCTCATTAAAGCTTGGAATCCATTTACTTGTGCTTATTGTAATATCAAAATTTCCTTTTTAGGTAGTTTTGTAAAGAATCAAGAGGATAGAATGACTAATCTCAGGTTTTGTAACTGTGACTGTGTGTAATCCTTAAGATAGGGTTTTGAGAGTCTATTAGGTTCTTGATGTCCATTCCACTGATGGAAACTAGTTAGGTCAGTGGAATGGAGCATTTTTGTATGTTCTATTTGTTTTGAAGTTGTGTGGTGTAGGGTAAAAACTTGGTGTAAAGTTTGAAGGCTTCCTTCATCAGAAAATCAATGTTTTTCATGGAAATCTATGGTTTCAAGGTAAAATATGTAAAAAGATCATACAACAGGGCTAGGAATTGATTGATGGAGCATTTGTAGACATAATGAAGCATGATCCAAGTTATTTCCGGAGTATTGGAGGTTTGCAAGTGTCTTCTTTATGAAACCCTCACTGCTTTTGGTGATTTTCTACCTACAAAAAAGGGTTTGTTAATATGCTGTCAAAATGGGCATTTTAATCCTTGAAAGTAAAAAAACTTGGAGTTTCTTAACTTGTTCTAAGACTGTTTAAGGTTGGTCAATGATTTGGAGTGTTTTTGAAGGGGTCTCCTTTGAAAAAAAGGCCTAATCTACTAGCCTTTTCAACACACAGTTTGAAGATTTGATGGTTTCTTCTAAAAAAATCAATGAAAGTTTATGTTGTGTTGATTAGGACAGTAAAGTGGCTCTAAAAATTTATTGTTTCTTAGAATATGAAACTAGTTTTTGCACATTACCCGATTGAGGGTTTGGAAGCTTACAAAGGAACTTGTAGAAATGACTGCTCAAAACAAATATTTTGTTAAAACAGTAAAAGGAATGGTATTAAAGTTCTTGGTAATAGTCAATCTTATGATATCAATGATGTATCTGTGTTTGGATAAGGTTTTTTAAGGCAGGTTGGTGATTTTGATGTGTGAAGCAAGGTTACTCTATGAACAATGATGAAGTCTTGTGTCTACAAAAGGTGAAAGATCTGAAGGTACAAAGTTATGGGATGAAATATTGGTTTGTTTCAGTGGTAATAATGATGTTTTTAAGATGCTTCTATGTTTTGGAAGATATTATAAAGTTTTTTTTTGTTTTGGGTGACTTGAACAAAGACTTCTTAATGAGTAAGTTTAGTGTTTGACTATAATTTGAGTGAATAGGGGTGTGGTTACTTGTTCTAGTTTTGTATCTGTCAAAATAGTGACATTAGAGATGTAGAAAAGGTTTGGTAATTGGTTGTGTAGCAAGTGATCATAATGTGTTGCCTTGGATAATGAGTATATTGATATACTATGATATGGTTTGCTGAGTTAAAGAATTTGATGAATTTTGTTGAGATGATAGATGATTTTTGATGAAAGTTAAGTGAAAAATTGATGTTTATATATTTGATCTTCTCCTGATTTTGTTTGGGATTGAAATCCCTTGAAGAAATGATGGTGTTGAGGGGTTTGGTATGATTCTTTGCATCACCTTGTTGGATTGGTATGTTCATTGAAGGATCAATATATGATGCATTTTGTGTTATGTATTGTCCTTGTGGTGTGTTGTTACCTTGTGGCATGTATTGGGGTGGACCTCCTTGATATTGTTGAGCCATTGTTGCTTGCTTGATTTGGGACAGTTTCCTAAACAAAGTTTTGTCCATTAGTTTTTGTTTAGGTTGATCATTGCTTTGTGAGAACATTGATGACATGTTTGGAATCTCCATTGGTTTGGGTATTTTTCTCACAACTAATTTATCCCATAAGGGAATGAGGGGAGGATCCTTAAGACCTTCCACATTAAAGTCTATAGGTAATTTAGCACCACTTTGTGCTAATGTGAAGAAGTAGGGATTTGGATCCTTTCTTAGTAGCTTGTCCATTAGTTTAAGCACCTTGGGATTGTTGGAGTGTTGAAATAATTCTTCCTCATTTATTTCTTCCTCACTATCCACTTCTTCAATGACCAAGTCCTTGGGATTTTGATTTGACCTATCCATTGTTTCTTATTGTCTACGGATTACTTCCCCCTCACTTGGTGGTTAGTTTGATGTTGCTTTGAATGTTGGTTCCTTTCGAGGAGTTATAAGGTCACTTGGTCTATGACCCCATGGGTCACTTCCGTCATTTGTGGTGTTTGTTGGGGGAACACTAGAGCTACTTTTGTTTACTTCCATCTTTTTTCTATGTTGAGATCGCGTGGTTATCATACATAAGTGCCAAGATTTTATGGAATTTGGTGATTTTTAACTTATGGAATGAACTAATGCTTTATTTTTGGGATTTTCTATTTTTTGAGAGTTTTGAGATTTTTTGTTTTAAAAGGATGGTATCTATTGCCAAAAAGGAGGTGGTAATACGAGCCTTCCGATTGCAAGATCCGCTACTTGTTCCTCTTTGTCTAAGATATTAGTTGTGTATCTCGATTGAGTTGGTGTTTCATTTCTCTCAACTACAAAGCTTCTCAAACTACTGATGACATCTGATTATTCACCTTGAATTTGTGTGAGATTTGGTTGTGGAACTGGAGCAGTTGGACGCCAAATGGTCATAAAGTGAGTGATGTATGGTAAATGATGCTATTTTTGGGACTCAAAATGTTGAAAGACTTCGATCGATATTTCACTTCATTTTTCTAGGGAATCTACTTGAACTAGCCTTGAGGCTCAAGAAAATGTTGATATCTTAGAAGTTTGAGTGAAGGAATGATCCAAGTTGTTTATTTTGATTTTGAATCCTAAAAGTGGGTTTGATTGTTTTTTTTTGCAAATCAATGATGGAATGATGTAAATTATGACGTGTTTTGGGTGTCTAACTATTTTGTTCTCTCAAATTTTAACCAGTTTAAGATTAGTTTCTAATTTTCACTAGGAAGTAAGGCAAAAGTGGCAATCTTAGAGCAATAACGACAATTTCTGTCAAAAGCAGCTAGATTTTTGTCAATTGCAGTCAATTCTAAAAAGAAACTACAGTAGGATTTCTCAAAATTGGCCTCTATTTATAGTTTTTTTGATAGGTGAACAATGCAGGCAAAAGCAATAATTTTGAACAAAAGTGACCAGTTTTGAGTCAACTGTAGCTAAGAAAATATGTCAAGTGCAGTAGGATTGAGATCAACTGTGATAATTTTGAGGTTGACTACATTCTGATTTGTAAAATTGAAAAGTTTTTGACACTAACTACCAAAATCCAGAGAGCAAAAGAAACATGTTTATGGTCGACTGTGGCTAGTTTTAGGTCAAGTGCGAAAGAAACAATAGTAATAGTAATTTTTTGTGCAAATTTGTTTTCCAATTTTTATGTTGGCAGTAGTTTGGATAAATTTGTGGAGTTGATGTCTCATTTTTTATTTGATATGAGAATTTTTGCAAGTGATACAATACAACACAACAATAAAAAACTATTTGACCCTACATGTCTATAACTTTAAGCACAAATCTTTCCACAAAATTTCAAAGTTTGTGGAAGTTGAAATGTTAAAGCTATAGTTTCTAATGTTGACTTTGTTCTTAGCGTGACTTGAAATGTAAGCCTAAATATTTAGAAACCTTTAAAGATATTTGTTTAAGATATCTTTTAAGGAGTGCAAATATAGTGATATTTTCAAAGTATTCACACTAAGTCTAAAGGGTTTGAAGTTTGATAACCATGTTCAATGCTTGTTTTGATGTGTTCATTTTAAATTAAGCATAGTGTTTGATGTTTCAAAGTAACCAAGAATTTTTGCAAGTTCATGAAAATAATTTACACCCTAGGGATAGACACATTCTTATAGGTGGGCTTACCTCATGCCCTGAAGGGATGATTTTACATGGAAATAATGGAGAGTGTTTTAATCTCAACTATAAGTTGGAATTAGTAAGTAACTTCTTGGAAGTAAATATCGATGCACCACTTCAAAGAATGTTTTGGATAAAAAAGGTGGATTCTACTACATTGGTTCTTAGTAATGCTTAGAGGATCCAACAAGCCACTTAAGGCTTTAACCAATTTACTTTTGGCTCTATATACACAATGGTACCTCCCCTTTCATGAATGGTACTGATGGAAAAGTAATCACTGATGCAAGTCATTTGGTGTTTAGCCTTGACCATTTATATAGTAGCCTACGTGAAAAACCACTTTGAGTTGACTTTGAGTTCTCCAATGTGGGATGTGTCTCAAAGGAAAGCGCTCTAAAGGTAATGCTTTTGAATTAAAATAAGTGTGAAACTCAAAAGTTCTTTTCATCACCCAAGATTGCCAAAATACATGAGGGGAGAGGATAGACACTTTAGTTTTCCAAACACGAAAGACATAGTATTAAATCCATCATAATATTCTTTTTAAGCCCCTTGAACGACGCTATCTAAAAAAAAGAAATGAAATGTGTACAAAATAGAAAATTTGTTTTTATGTTCACCAAAGTGAAGTATTTTGGATTTCAAACAAATAGATAGCAATATGCAAGTCAGAATGTTTATGTCCAATTTTAAAGCACCAATTCTTGAGTGTTTCTAATAATCCTTTTCTTAATGTGATCAACAAAATATCATTTGTTTTGTCAACATAATGAAAGCGTTGGTCAAAAGGAAGCATTCCATTTTAGAGCCCCCCCAAAAAAGTGTTATTCTAATCTACGAAAGCTCTTGAATATTTTTTTAGAACACCAAATTGAAAGTGTGCAAGTTATGGGGTTCATTTTTTATAGCATCAAATCGAAAGATGTCCTAAACTAGAAAAAAATTTGAACGTTCTTTTTAAGCACCAAATTGAAAACTTCTCTAATACTAGAAAGATTTTTGAAAGATTCTTTTTAAAGCACCAAATTAAAAAAAATCCAAACTAGAAAGATTTTTGAAAGATTCTTTTTAAAGCACCAAATCAAAAGTGCGTGAGTTGTGGGGTTCATTTGTTAAGCACCAAATTAAAAAAAAATTAATCTAGAAAGCTTTTGAAAAGTTTGACTTGGACCGTTCACTTTCTCTATACTAAACTTGTTAGTTTGTTCTTGGATAAACACATGCCATGCTCCTGCAAATCCTGCATAAACAATGTTAGCACCTTTCAAACATTCAAACCAAGCAACCGTTAGCATTAGAAATTGAAAAAATACTTACAGATCTCAAATAAAAAAAACAAAGCAAAAGTGAAATTCTTAATCAAAAGCGGCCATTTTATGTTTGTCCAATGCATATAGAAAAATTAAAAGCACCTTATCATCAGAAACTGCGATCCAAATTTTCAAAAGTGGCCCTATTTCAAAAATAGAAGTGGCCAGAAAATTCAAAAGCAATTAGAAAAATAGCGACTACAGTAGGAACAAAAGAGTGACCACGTGAGTTTCTTGTAGTTGTTGCATGAATAATTTTCAAGTGTGTTTCTAGAAAGTGCATCTATGTTCCAGAACATGCAACTACTCAATTAAAACTCATAGAAATGTTAGTGTTAAGGACCATGGGTCTCACCGAGCATGCCAAAATGTGTAAGGGAGAAACCAATAAGCATGAGATAATCAATGTTAAACAAATTAAACAAAATCAAATTCAAACAAAGGCTAAGATTCATTCCCATTACTCACGAAATGAAACTATGAAGAAACAAAATCAAACAATGTAATCAAAGGAGAGAACATAATTTGAATTTGTAAAATGTAGCATTACCATCCCATGTTGAAGTGTATTCGCAATGATTTTGGATCATTTTATCAATGCAAAGCCTCTATTTGTGTGTTGCAAAAAGCTTCAAAGTTGTGCAATGTTGATCAAAGATGTATGTAAAAGCTTTTGAGAAGTCAATTGTAATTTCAACATTACTTCACTATGTAAAGGATATCAATTATCTAATTATTTTTGAGGATGAAGATGATTGTTATATACATTTTGCAATTTAAGATGAATGGTTGAGATCACATAGTAGAATATCTTGATCAACGGTTCAAAACCGTTGAGAGGAATTGCATGGGAAGAATCAGTGGATTTTGATTATGTAATCAGTGTGATTGAAGAAATCAATTTGAGTGTTCAGTGGAATTGAGGAAATATATGGAGCCTTCATTGGGATTGAAGAAATTATGTTGAGCCTTCAGTGGGATTGAAGAACAAATGAATCAGTCAAGAATAGATGGATCAATTAGCCAATCAAAGTGAGCAATCGGGGGATCATAATTTGCTCAATCATGAAAGTGGGTGAGGGTAATTAATTAATTAATTTAATTAATTAATCCTTTTTGAGTTGAACGTGCAAATCATGTTTGAATTTTGCAAACAAAGTTGTATTTTTTTGTGTTGACCTTTTTTGAATGATGTTTGAATAATTTATTTAATTATTCATGTTTAGGGGAAAGTAATTTAATTAAACTATTATGTTTTAATAATTTAATTGATTTTGGGGGAATAGGGTAAATTAGCGACATAATTAAATAATTGATGTTATTTAATTAATTGAGAAGATTAAAGTTAGATTAGGACTTTATTAAATAAATGAAATTTATTTAATTAGTCAAAAATGATGAAAAAGTGAATTAATTAAATAATGTAATATTATTTAATTAATAGAGGAAATTAAGGTTTTTTATGCAATTGATGTGAAATATAGTGATATTAGGTGATAATGATATCGATGATGAGAAATGTCATTTAGGATGTGCGATAAGTGTTAGGTCATTTTTACATGTCTACACTTATAATGTTCTTATATTTATGTGTTCAAGTTTCTACTTGATTTGGTGTAGTGTAGTGTGAGTTTCATTTATCAGTATGCAATTAAGGGTTATAAGTTGTTTTGAGGTGAAGTATTTTTTGATGCAAGCTTGAATGGAGTATTTTATGAATCTTATGTAGTTTGTGGATTATTCTGGATTTAGTTCAAGTAAATTATGTTGTCTGAAACTTTTGCCTTGATCTAAGGAAGCATGTACTTAATGTCTATGGTGTTTTTCACGAGTGTTGGCCAACCTTGTGTTTAACACTATATGTGAAGCTTGTGGAAGCATGTTGAAGTGTGTTGGGATATATTTGGGTCATAAGTAAGGATTTATGTAGGTCGCCTTTTGTTCCTATCCACCGCAGGAAAGTTTAAGTGCTGACCTAGTTAGAATTTGAATGTATAATGGCTAGTGGCTGACATTGGAGAATTTTTTTAACTTAAATCTTGATATCAATATGTATGGTGTTGATGCAAGAGGGTGTGGAAAAAGTAAGAAGAAAGATAAATGCAATATTGTTGCAAGTGATGTGTGTGATACAAAGCAGTGAGTTGAAGGAATCTGATATCTTTCATGTGAGATAATGAAAGTGTGTGAGTAATTGTGGTGGAATCCTTGTTGCATTGAGAAGTGTTTTCTCTTTGTATCTTTCTTTTTCTATCTTCTTGTTTTCTTTCTGTGGAAGTGAGCCTTTTTGGACAGTGTATCATATTTTGGCAGTGATCCCCTTTGTACTAGTTTTTCTATTACTTATATTGTGAGCTAATCTTCACCTTGGTTTTTACCTCATTGGATTTTCCACATAAATCTAGTGTTCTCATGTGTATGGTGTTGTGATTTTAGTTTCTATTATCTACATTTCATGTTTAATCAATTTAATAGAATAAGGGTTTAAACAATGCTTGTGGATTTGTTTACTATTGATGGTTTTGAAGATTTAATTTGCTACAACTGATTCACCCCCCTCTTAGTTGTATTTTTCATTCCAACAATTGGTATTAGAGCGAGGTTCCTTGAAGAAGAGATTAACTGCTTAAGGTAGATTTTGGATGGAAAACAAGATTCCTTTGAAATATCCTAGATTTGATGGCTCAAATTATGCATTTTGGAAAACAAAGATGGAAGGATATTTTTGTGCTTAAGGATATGAGATTGAGAAGACTTATCAAACTACATACATTCCACCGCCGAATGGTTTGAGTACAAGTGCAGAAATTAAGACACATGAGATCAATGCTAGAGCAAGGTACATTATCATGAATAGTCTTTCAAATACTAAATTAGTTAAATTTATGAGTTTGAAGACCACTAAATAATTTTGGGATAAGTAAGAAAGAATTTATGAAGGAGATCTAAAGGTCAAGCAAGAAAATTTACAAAACTTAAAGACACAGTTTGAAATGATGCATATGTCTGAAGGTGATACAATTAAAGGCTACATTCAAAGAGTTGATGAATTAGTGAGTAATATGAGAGGTCTTGGTGCAATAGTTAAAGAATATAAAGTGGTGAAGAAGGTTATCAGATCTCTTCTAGATTGCTACAGTGAAAAGGTATCTTCTATTGAGGAAATGGTTGATTTTGATAGTTATTCCAGAGATCAGTTGATTGGTACTCTGTATGCATTTGAAATGAGAAAACTGAAGAAAAGTACAAAAGTAGAGATTGCTTTCAAGGCTAGTAAATAAGAGAAGGTTGAAGATTCAGGTGATGAAGATCTTGATGATTTGGAAGATAACTTTGTGAGAAGGATGAAAAAGGGCACCAGTAAGTATCAAAGTAAATTACCTTTCAAATGTTTTAGTTGTGGTGGTATAGATCATTATTCTTCTAGATGTCCAAAGAGAGCTCTAAACAATAAGAATAAAGAACATAAAGGAAAGATGATTATGAAAGCTTACTATGTGAAAGAAGATGATGGTATTTCTGATGATGAATCTGATTATGGAATTTTGATGACAATGGATGTCGGTTTTTGGCTATAAAAGAAGAATCTAGTTTTGCTAACCTTGAAAGTTGTGTAAAGGAAAGTGTTTCAAAGAAGAAGGATAAGGTTGAAGGTACTTTGGTATCTACTTTTCATGTCAAATTGGATAAGAATTAATGGGTTGTTGACAGTGGCTACTCTAATCATATGACCGAAGAAAAAAGTAAGTTCATTAAACTTGAAAAGTATGATGGAGGATTAGTTAAATTCAAAGATGATTCAGGAGCTAAGATTTTTGGAATACTTGTTCAATCAGTTTTGATGGAAAGCATAATACTGACAATGTTTACTATGTTAAGGGCTTAATACATAATCTCTTGAGTGTTGGAAAAATGTGTAGCAAAGGGTATAACCTTGTGTTTAAGGATGAAGCTTGTGAGATCCGAAAAGGGTCTAGAACTATGATTGATGCTGGTAAGAGAACATATGGAAACATATATCATCTTAAGGGTGTTGATGGCCATTTCTTTATGTCATAAATCAATGATAGTTGGTTATGGCTCTGGAGGATGTGTCACATGAATTTTGATAACTTGATAAAAATTAGTTCAGTTCATGATGTGAGAGATTTACCTAGAATCACAAAACCTATCAATGCTCTTTGTGAGAGCTTTCAATTTGGAAAACAAACAAAAAGTAGCTCTAAGGGAAAGGAACAATTTGCTACCGAACTATTGGAATTAGTGCATACAGATCTTTGTGGTCCTACAAGGGTGAGAAGTCTACAAGGTGATAGGTACTTTATGCTTTTGATTGATGATTACTCTAGAATGTCATAGGTTACATTTCTTAGAGAGAAAATTGATGCATTAGATAAATTCAAGGCATTTAAAGCTATGGTTGAGAATAAAATGGATTTGAAAATAAAATGCTTTAGGTATGACAGAGGTGGTGAATTCACCTCCAATGAGTTTAACTTGTTTTGTGAAGTTCATGGAATAAAGAGGCATTTGTCTACCCCTAGAACTCCTTAGTAGAATGGAGTTGTTGAAAGGAAAAATAGAACTATTAAAAAAGCTACAACAACTATGATGAAAGAAGAAAATCTACCACAAGTCTACTGGAGAGAAGTTATTCATACTATTGTTTACATACTTACTAGAGTTCAAGCCAAATATAGCATCACAAAGACTCCTTATGAGCTATGGTATGGAAGGATTCCTATCTTGAAATACTTTACAGTGTTTGGAAGCAAATGTTACATCAAAAGAGAAGAATACTTAGGAAAGTTTGATGCAAGGTTTGATGAAGGTATCTTCCTTGGATATTCTATGAGAAGCAAAGCTTATAGATTTTACAACAAAAGGTTGAGAAAGATAGTTGAAAATGAAAACATTAAAGTTGATGAAAACTTATAGATTTCTATTGCAGTAGATGGATATGTGTTAGGTGAACCTAATTGTAGAGAAGTAGAAGAAATAGTTGATGAAAAAGAAGTTCTGAATGAAGAGGAAGAGGCTCTGGAGAAGACCCCTAAAACCCCTAAGTATGTGCATAAGAATCATTTCGAAGATTAGATCATTGGAGATGAGAGGAAAGGTGTATTGACAAGAATAAAAGATGTTGAAGTTGAGGTAGACTTTTGCTTACTTTCTAAATCCGAACCTAAAACAATGAGTGAAGCATGTAAGGAAAAGTATTGGATGAAGGAAATGGATGAATAACTTATGCAGATAGAGAAAAACTAGACTTGGGAATTGGTCCCTAGACTGGAAAACAAAAACATAATTGGAACTAAATGGGTATTTAGGAACAAGCTGTTTGAAAATGGAGTAATAAGAAACAAGTCAAGACTTGTGTGTAAGGGTTACTCACAAGTAGAAGGTATAGATTTTGAAGAAAATTTTTCTCCCATGGCTAGAATGGAAGCTATTAGAATGTTCTCGACATTTGCAACAAATAAATATTTTAAGGTCTATCAAATGGATGTGAAGTCTTCTTTTTAGAACGGAGAATTGGAAGAAGAGGTTTACATGGAACATCCAGAAGGTTTTCAATTATCAGATCAACTAGACATGGTATGTAAGTTGAAGAAGGCACTATATGGTTTGAAGCAAGCTCCCAAATCTTGGTATGCAAGATTGGACAAGTACTTGATACAACAAGGATTTAGTAAAGGCTCTGCAAATAGTAATCTTTACTTTAAAATTGAGGAAGACAAAATCTTTATAGTAGTTGTATATGTGGATGATATTATCTTTGAAAAAAATGAGGCTATGTGTAAGAAATTTGCTGAAGAAATGTAAAATGAATTTTAGATGTCAATGTTTGAGGAGATGAATTTCTTTCTTGTGTTACAGATCAATCAAACAAATAAAGGAATTTTCATTTCACAGTTTAAGTATGTTAAAGAGATGTTCAAGAAGTTTGGAATGGATGACTCCAAAATGATATGTAATCCTATGGTGATTGGTTGTAAATTGAGAAAATATGATGATTCACCTAATGCAAATTAGAGAAAGTATAGATCTATGACTGGTGGATTGCTATATTTGACCGCTACTAGACTGGATATCATGAAGGCAATTTATCTTGTTGCTAGATTTCAATAAGATCCTAAAGAAACACATGTTGCAGCAGTAAAGAGAATATTTAGATATTTAAGAGGCACACTGCATTATGGTTTGTTGTATCCTAAGGATACTAATTTCACATTAAATGCTTATACAGATGTAGATTGGGCTAGTGATGTTGATTATAGAAAAAGTACAAGTGGTTGTGCATTCATTTTTGGATGTAGATTGGTGTCATGGTTGAGTAAGAAATAGGATTCAGTTTCTTTATCCACTATAGAGGCTAAGTATATTACAACATCATCATGTTGTACATAAGTATTATGGATGCGGCAAACATTGAAGGATATTAGAGTTGTATTTGATGAACCTATATATATCTTCTATGATAATACAAGTGCAATAAACATTTCAAAGAATCCAATGATGCATTCAAGGACAAAGCATATATCTATCAGGTATCACTTTTTGAGAGAGATGGTTATGGAGAATGAAGTGAAGTTTGAGTATGTTCTTACAAAGGATTAGATTGCTAATATATTTAATAAGGCTCTTCCTAAGAATATTTTGACTATCTTCAGGAGAAGTTGGGGGTTATTTCCCCTCCTTTCTTGAACAAGATGCATATGGAGATGCATCAGTCCAGTGGATCTATGGATCTATCTCTTTTCTATATTGATGTTGGTGGCTACCTCTCAAGGGGAGTAGTTAGTGTAATGTGTTGTAATTTTGTTGTTGATTGAGTTGGGTGTACTTCTAAGGGGGAGTATTCAGAGCAAGTAATTTTGGTTCGGCATCAAAGAGGGTGCACAATGTAAAAAAAATTATCCCTTTCCATTGTTGTTAAAGGGGGAGAGAGAATCATGTGAAAAAATTGCTTATCTAGTCAGGGAGAAAGAATCATGTGAAAAAGATAGGTTTCAGGAATGTTGTGTTCAAAGCTATTGTGTGGTCTTTTATAATAACCTCTGAAATAAAAGCTTAATTAAATACACAAATTACACATCATCGCACACATAGAAAGACACGTGTCCAAATCATAAGAAGAAGATAAAATAAATTATATTAAATTGATAATTTTGGATCACATGTGTTGAATTACATGGAAGAACATATGGGAACATCTCCCTTACTATAAACCACATGGTCGAGTAAAAAATTATACAAATGACATAACATAGAACTCCCTGATAGGATTATTTCGACATTTGAATCCTTCAACTTCAACAAGGGTGAGAACATTGTGGGAGCATGTTTCTGCCCTACCACAAAGTGAGACACTTCCCTATAATTCTTCATTCCATCGAAGAATACCTGACCTAGCATAAGGAAAACTAGCAATGCAATACTGAATAGGAGTAATGGAATATGTGTGTAGCAAATCAAATGAAAATATATTATAACATAATCATCACAAAGTTTCACCCAAGTATCATCGTGGTTGACACATTGCATATACATAATCAACCATAAAGGTTACATGTTAGATTATCATCAACGTTGCTAAGTCCATCATTTCTTAAAAACAACAAGTAAATATTTGCATATACTAGTTTTCTATCATGATAACATGACTACATGCAGGAAAACCTTCCATCAATCTTTTCATAAGTGCATGTGAAGAAATGCAGTGGATCCTATGCAAGTAATAGCACGAAAGTATTTAAAATGTAATATTAAATTAAGAAGGTGTAACACATGTATGTAGCTAGAGGTACATATATACATATATACAAATATGAGTACACATTATTATAAAATCAAGAACTCATACAATTATCTATGGTATTGTGAGTTCATGAATGCAATCATGCTTTCATAATCATTAGCAACATCCTCAAGGAAAAAAGAGAAGGTTCGTATTCAATCCATTCCCAACAATCAAACATATCTAAATTCGATCTTTTGCTTCATTGATGCTCCCTATTGTGGAATGATTCATCATTTCTATAAAATTATACTTTCAGCAAGAGAAACTTCTATTATTCCTTTATCAAATGGTCAAATAATCCTTTATCACAGTTTCTATTAATACATTTTGAACTAGGTTAAGATAACCTATCAATCTTTTCTATACATGATAATTGTCGAATATTTATACATTGCATGCACACACATACGACACAAGAGCTTGCACATAATTAACAACATTTGTCTAAGAGAGGGTTCTTAATTTGACCATAATTTCCTTAATATGAAATAGATAAATGCTTAAACTAGCCTTTGTTGAACTATTTATAATAAAGCCCATTTTGTTATAGAATAGTCTTGGATTAAGACATGTAGATTAACATGACTTGATATTCATAATGTATATCTACTCTTGCCTTCATATCCTTATTCTGACATATCCCTATCCTTGAATTTCAATTTATTCTCTTTATATACTATTTCCAATATATCTATGATTCATTGTATTTTCATATCTTCCATTTAAGTAATATTACTTATTCAACTTGTTTTGACTTCTGCCCTTGCGAATTATTCTAATAACTCTTCTTTTCTTCTCTATATCTTCATGTAATATTTTCCATATATTGTCCCTACTCTACTCTATCGACATGTACCTTTTACCCATTTAGTTGATTCTTATTTGTGTCTCTATGTTGCAACTTATACTATTTCCCATGAAAGAGGAATTAGAGGATAATTGGATATAATTAGGTTGAAGACCACACGATGGTTCATGTTTTCTATGTATGAGATCAATCACACCAACTGATATAGGAATTGCGTGCAAGGTTGGAGAAATTGGCTTGGTAGATAGAGGTAGCAGGGAGTTTTCTAGATTTGAGATATTTATGTATTATTGTGAAAGAGGAGGAACAAAATTATTTATCTTCCACCATAGTCAGAAGTTGGCAATTGAATTTTCTTTTTTAACCTACCTCTTGGGATATCTATTAGAGTGGTTCGAGAACCTTTTGAGTATGTTCTGATGACCACAAAGTAACTAAATTTATCTCCAATAATTATTGCAATAGAAATAGTTCTAAGAGATGGGAACTTTTTTCATAATTTTTAATAGGGACAATGTTCTTGTGGAGATTATTGACAGTGCTAAAGAAACAATATGAAAGTAGGCTTGCACAATAATATAGTGCATCGATTCAAACATAAGAGGGTAACCAAGGGAAGGTTTTATTATTTGCTTAGTGAAAAATGCCTTGGTGGATCAACATGCAATAAGTGGGATACATAGGCAGGCGCATGATCTAATTAACCGAACACCCCAAGGAATTATAGTCACGTTGCTAAGCTTAGAAAATGTCAAGAAAATGATATTGGAAGATTTCTATCATCCCCTTAAACACTACCTACACTAAAAATCAGGACACGAATGAATAGAGAGGGTTTTAAGTTGAAATAGAATAGGGCGCTCATGCCTTGGTATTCAAATTAACATGAATAATCAAGCCCAAGAAGAAAAGAATTCAAATTAAGACTCTTGGATGAACATCAATGGGCAACAAATAATTAGTGGTAATTTGAAATGAGAACCATGCTTGACAGTCGTTAATCATGGACAAGGCATGTTAGACTTCATGCTTGTCATTTCAAAGTTTTTTGCTTGATGGTAGGCTATGTGAGCCCGATCCTAAGCTTAGAGTCAAGGTGATCACAAAGAATAGCATTGCAACAAGTGTGAAAAGAAGGTTGATATAACACTTTGGTCAAACTAAAACATAGACCCAATACGCAAGAGAGGAAAAAGGGGAAAGCCTAATTTTTCCCGCCTATAATACAAAATCAATCCCAAAGTGAAAAGAAGTCAACTGCATTCCAAAATATCCATCCCAAGATGCTTCACGAGAAAAATAGAAAAGCCCCAAAAAAAGGGCTCTTAATTGCTCCAATTTGAGCTAATTTAGCTCCAAAATCCCTCTCTCAAGTTGTTTGACCAAAGAGAACTCCAAAATTACCTCAGTTTGACTTGAAGTCAAAGATAAACACCTCAGTTCCACTCCTATTTTTGCATGATTTTAGGACAAGAATAAACTATTTGAACACATATTAAAGACAATCAGTTATGATTTACTTTAATAAGTGGTATGTGATTATTTATTCATGTATTACATGACAAATATTAAGGTAATTTGTAAAATATCACCTTTAATATTTGTTTACATATATATTTTTGTGTTAATCTCATGCAAAAATACAAGGGGAAAATTTAATCTATTTATCTCCTAACTCCCGTAGACTTCACATTTCTCACTAGAAAAATGTCAAGAAGGTCTTCACCAAGGACTAGATAGTAGTCATCATGCAATTTATGAATTAAAGGTGAAAAATAACCTATTTTGGTTGCCAAAATTAGGGCTTCATTGTGAAACACAGGAAAAAGTGTTTAACCCTAACACGGGCACACTTTGCATTTGTTTCCTTCTGTAAAGTTTTCATTTTTTGCACCGCCACCATGGATTTTGGCTAGGGTTTGAAGAACCTAAGTGTTATCTGCAATGGTGGAACCATTCTTCACTACTGGTAAGCCATTTTCTATGAATGAAAGCGCTGAGATATTTTCTATATCTCTATGAAAGAAAATATTATAGGTGCCAAAATTTGACTAAAGATAATGAAAATTGAGTATTTTTGGTGCCTTTCTCTGAAATGTGACACTTTCAGCGTGGTTCTTCTGCTCCTCATTGAGTATGGCAAGATATTTGTTGTACATATGGCCATTATTGTGATCTTATTTGATGCAATTGAAGATCTCTCTATTTTTTATTTATGTGACTGTGCTCATGTATTCAAAACTTCCCTTGACTATTCATTCCTTCTAAAATATTCATTTATGAATGTTAGCAACAGTAGATATTTGCTTAGCCAGTCTTTGGACAGAGTATTAAAATTGTAGCATCTTCCTTTTTTTACACATCAACCCTAATTTATGAATTGTAAAAGAACAATACACTCTCAGGAACCTTGTAACTGTTGCTTCTTAAGTCCCAGGTTTCGAAGTGTAGCAACAATTTCTAACCCTAGAATAGAAAATTGGAATCTTCATTTGCATCAGCACGCTTATGGTTGGCTTTTACTTGCTAGGCTTCTCCTGTCATACTTTTTTCTATCATAGTGATAGCACCCTTTGTTTGCATTTTACTTTTATTATTGCCCTATAAAAGAAAGTATCATGTCATTCCCATCTATGGATTGCCTTTTAAATAAAACCTTTTCTAGACCATCATTCCATTGCACACTACACATGGTATAATACCCAGTCATACAAGTTGAAAACATTGTTATGAAGAACGCACCATAACATTGCCCTCTTCCTACTATCTTCTCTATCACTTTACCTCTATTACTATAGCTCCTTCTTATGATATTAGTGGGCTACAATTTCTTCCTTTGAAGAGCCTCAAAGTCTTAAATGCAACAAATAATGATTTCAAAGATGATAAAGGGACTATAAATTTCTTTTCGTCCTTTGCTATCACATCACTGAGTGCTCTTTTTCTTGATACTTGGAAACATTTGTGACTGTCCTTGATCCCTAGAAAAACCTCATGATTGTACTAAGTTAATCATGATTTTTTTTTCATGCTACTTCATTTTGTCACTTAACCTTTGTTACTATCATGTGAGAGAGCTTACTATTGAATGTGACTTTCCCATTTCATTATACTATCCTCTTAAGATATGTCCCATCCCTTTCAAATAACTCTCATTCCCTTGTCATTGATTATCACTGTGCTTAATCATGGTTATGGACTTTCCTTTTATTGAAATTATATCCTATAGTCCAATATAATGCTTAGTCTTGACTTTATGGAGTTCAATCCTCATTGCCTCAAGAAGTGTTCTGTAGGATTGATTTTGAACCATGGACTATCTTCTTGCCATAGCTATGGTCATATTTGCTGCTTATTTCAACATAACAAGTTCTGCCCTTTGTAACACTGTTATCTCCTCTTGCATCCATGGTGTAGAATGGCTATGTTCTATTGTACCTTTCACTTGACTATCACAATGCACTAGGCTTGGCTCTAGCATGACTGAATTTTGTTTTGAAATGAAGCTACACTATCACCTATTATTGAGACCTTTCCCTATACTCTTCCATTGTCCTCCTTTGAACATAAGTTGACTGCATTCTCATGCATCATGACTATGCTATTCAATCATTACTTTGCCTACTATCTACAATGGTTTCTAGGTGATTATGATGCTCTTGATAATACCTGTGCATTTGATTCATGTATCTATTATCTTTTGGAGGATTGTCATTAATGACTGTCCTCTCTCATTTACTAATC
The DNA here is from genome assembly GCA_007258455.2 of Sequoia sempervirens. Classification (NCBI taxonomy): domain Eukaryota; kingdom Viridiplantae; phylum Streptophyta; class Pinopsida; order Cupressales; family Cupressaceae; genus Sequoia; species Sequoia sempervirens. The sequence goes on along the minus strand of VDFB02058242.1, from coordinate 714,570,771 downwards.
ACTAATCTGGCCTTTGTATGATAAAATTATACCTGTACCTACACAATCAATAAATAATTTTAAAAAATTGAGAAGCCTAGAGCTTCTCATGATGATTAGATGATCTTTAATTTTCTTGGATCTTCATGATATATGTGTATTTGATCTTGAGACACCTTCAACTCTCTAAATCGATGCTTAATAAGAGACAGGTTGTATATATATATATTGGTTTGACATATAAGAGACATGGAATCCTAAGCTCTAACAACATTTTTTCTATCCCTTATAGACACCTCTGGAGTTATCAACAAAGGAGTTGAAGATGTAGTTGATCAACAATGGGGTTTGTCATTCAGGAAATGATGGATCCCTTTTCTCTTACATGTCCTCTTTACCTCCAGATGTACAATTTTTCTTTTGTTACACCCTATTCAGTTATTCCCATGGATTGTGTGGGGAACTTACAAGAATATTTCTTGTAATGAATTTAAACAACTACTTTATGCAAGAGTTTATGTACTATTCCTCCTTTCTATAAAACAATTGCATAATGAAAACTAAAAAAATCATTTCATGGCACTATTTGCATGGTTATGAGTAACTTTAACATAATATTTTGTGTACCTTTCTCATTTTTCAAGTAGAAAACATCAATGTTGTCATAGCCTAACCTAATTGGGCTGAAAAGCACAATTAGGTAACATTTTTGGTGAATTCTTCTATATGCTTTCCTGCTAAGAATTTTAGACCAGTAGCCTAAACCTATCCATTGGGCATAGGAGTCAATTCCTATCCTTTGCAACTTAGAAAATCCTCTATAACTAGTTGTTAGAATTCAAACATCAACAAAACAAAAATGAAAGCAAACTACAATGGCTATGAACAGGTCCAACAAAATGTGCAACAACACTTCTTGGAAAAAGTAAACTAAACTGAAATAGATGTGCAATCAACACTTATTAATTGAAAAATCTACTGTACTATGGTACAATTGCAAACTTTTCTCTTCAGAAACAACATTTGAGGTGAATCATGTTGACTAGGATAGGTAACACCTCTCCATCCAGCTTTGAAAGATGAAAAGCATTATACTACTTGCATTGAGTAATCACATAAGGGCCATCCCACATGGCATCAAAATTGGCATGCTTACCAAGTCTACTTTTAAGCTCATCCCACTTGAAAACAAGATCACCCTCCTTGAACACTCTTGGGACTACCTTCCTATCAAAGTTTCTTTTCATTTGTGCATGGTGAATCTCTAAGTTTCTCAATGCTTCCTTTCTTATCTCTTCTAACTCCATCAACTGTGCAAGCCTAATTTCCATAGGCTACTCCAATTTGAGCTAATTTAGCTCCAAACTCCCCCTCTCAAGCTGTTTGAACAAAGAGAACTCAAAAATTACCTCAGTTTGACTTGAAGTAAAAAATAGAACTCCAAATGCACCTCAGTTTGACTTGAAGTCAAAGATAAACACCTCAGTTCCACTCCTATTTTTGCATGATTTGGGGACATGAATAAACTACTTGAACAAATATCAAAGACAATCAGTTATGGTTTACTTTAATAAGTGCTATGTGATTGTTTATTCGTGTATTACATGAGAAATATTAAGGTAATTTGTAAAATATCAGCTTTAATATTTGTTTACATATTTATTTTTGCTTTAACTTCACACAAAAACATAAGGGGAAAAAATCAATTATCCTTATGACTCTTGTGGACTCACCTCTCACTAGGTATTTGGCAAGAAAGTCTTGAGCATGGATTAGGTATTAATCATCATACAATTTTATGAAATAAAGGTGAAAAATAACCCAATACTTGGGTCGGCCAGAATTAGGGCTTTCTTCGTGAAAGTCAAAAGAATCCCTAATTGTGCTCACGGGCTCATTTTGAGTTCATTTTTTTGGGAATAATGTTTCCATTTGTAGCTGTTTCCGCTAAGGATTTGAAGCTTCTAAGATTATCTACATGGTTGAATGTGTCCTCACTACTGGTAAGCCATTCTCTATGAATGAAAGTGCTAAGATTTTTTAAATATCTATGTAAGAAAATAGTGTTTGTGCTCTTTGATTTGCTGGTATATCCCATTCTTCACACATCTTCAAGGCAGACCTCATAATTTTAAGAATACATGAAATATTCTTCTATATTTGTTTTTGAGTATAATCCCTTACCAGATAAATGACACTTTCATTGGAATCTTGAGTTCAATATTTTCCTTCTTTTAGAATCATGAGCTATCTTTTCTATTCTATGTTTCTTGGTCCTTCCTTATAGGATTTCACTGTAGCATTTCATTAATAGGTTTATAGGGTTTCAAAGCCCATTGTAAACCTAAGACCTTTGCTAGGTCATGGCATTTTTTTGAAGAAACCCTTCACTGTAATTTATTTGATGACTCTGTGATATATGAAATCCTTGATGATGATCATCCTTTCATGGTAAAGACTATGCTCAACTTTAATGAGTATTCATCTGTGTCTTGAGATATGTTGACTATCCTTCTCTCTCAGACTTACGTACCTTCCTTTTTCTTTGCATAGTCCATGTATGTGATCATACCTTCCACATTCTTTGAAAGATTGTCATAAAAGAGCAGATAAAAGTAATACTTCTCTAGATGCATATAATATTGCCCTTCATAGGTCAAAAACCCTCACTACCTTTGGATTTATGGCATAGATGAACTCTGCCTCCTTTAGGACTATCTCATATATTTTGCTATCACTTGGCAACATTTGACAATGGTTGCACCTTTATATCACTACTCTTTGTATTTGGAAACCCTTGTGTCTCACTATCACTGTGCTTTATGTCTTTACTGTGTTTTAATTCTGCACTTGTATGATTGTATTTTCTATGCACCCCCTTAGACTTTTAGTTGATTGAATTATTCATTATACCTTTGATTCCACACCTTTCATATTCTCCTTTAAGTATCTTAAAATACTGCACAATGCCCAAATTTGAATCTGAGTTCTCTATGATTTATTGAATGAAAACTGCTACCCTTTAAATCTCACCATATTGGTAAAGAATTTTCATATTTGTTCTTGGGTATCAAGTGCCATTTCTAAACATGTGGATTCTAGCATTCTTTTATCATAGTCAAATGTATATTTTAAACTTTTTCTCAATCTTTCTTGTGTATTACCCATGTAAAGTTCCTCTCTTTTGTTTTTTGTTGATCTCAATGATTCCTTGTGTCCTTCATCCTTTTCATTTGACTTTCCTCTTTCACTTGCCTCACCTTTTTGACTTGGTAGTCTTCATGATTATCACATTACTACCCTCTATGATAACAGTAGGTCCTTATGATGCTCTTCCCCATTGACTTGACAATCTAAGTATCACTCAAGCTTGATTTAAAGGTGGAAACCCTATCCATGTGTTGACTGCCCTTGTGATTACCATAGCGAGCAACCTTACTCATGGTTATTGCACAATAGTTGTGAGTACTTGGATCCATGATTACTCAGTTTATTGAGATTGGTCACAGTCCATTCTTTTGTATACAGTCAAGGCTCAAAATACCTCATTGTTTTGTTTTTTCATTAGCATGTTGTCTCCTTTCTATTTTGCAAACCATTGTCTACTGTCATATTTTGAGGTGAATTCCCCCTATTTTCATGCAATCTACCTTTGAATGTTGAAATTTTCCCATTTGAGGTTTTGACTGCTTAATCTTTGACATTCCTATTGAAAGTTTGTCATCATTTTGAAATCTCTACCTACAATCCTTAATACCTATAGGAATTCTTTATGTTGCAAGATTTTATGCTTTGTTCGAGGGAAAAACGCCTTTGTTGAAAAGAAACCCTAAACGGTTGGTATAACGAATGCTTGGGAAAATGAATGTTCCCATGCTATGACTTCTCTATTGATTTGTATGATAATATTATACCTGCACCTACATAGTCAACAAATAAGTTAAGAAAACTAAGAAGCGCAGAGCTTATCATGATGACTAAATGTTCTTTACGTTTCTTGGATCTTCATGATAACTATGTATTTGATCTTGAGGCACCTTTGAATCTCTGATTTGATGTTTAATAAGAGATAGGATGTATATTTATTGGTTTGAAATATAAGAGAGATGGAATCCTAAGCTCTAACACCACTTCTTTGTCCCTTTCAGACACCTCTGGAGCTATCAACAAAGGAGTTGAAGACGCAACTAATCAATAATGGGGTTCATCATTTAGGAAATGACGTATCCCTTTTCTCTTACATGTGTTCTTTTCTTCTAGATGTATAATATATCTTTTATTGCATCCTATTCAGTTATTCCCATGGCTTGTATGGGAAACTTATAAGCATATTTCTTGTAATGAATTTAAACAACTACTTTATGAAAAAAATTGTGTACTATCCCTTCTTTCTATAAAGCAATTGCATAATGAAAAATAAAAATTCATTTCATGGCACTATTTGCATGGTTATGAGTAACTTTAGCAGAATATTTTGTGTACCTTTCTCCTTCTTCAAAGTAGAAATAATCAGTGTTATCCCAACCTAGCCTGATTGGGCTGAAAAGCATAATTAGGTAACATTTTTGGTGAATTCTACTATATGCTTGTTTGCTAAGAATCCTAGACTAGTAGCATAAATCTATCAATTGGGCATAGGAGTAAAATTTTGTCCTTTGCAACTTAGAAAATCCTTTGTAACTCAATTGTTAGAATTTGAACAACAACAAAACACAAATTGAAAGAAAACTACAATGGCTCTATATAGGGCCAACAATTTGTGCAACAACACTTCTTGGAAAATGAAAATTGAACTGAAATAGATGTGCAAACAACACTTATTAACTAAAAAACTCTACTCTTCTATGGTACATTTGCAAACTTTTTCTCTTCAGAAACAATGTTTGAGGTGAATCTCGTTGACTGGGATAGGTAACACCTCTCCATCCAACCTTGAAAGTCAAAAAGCATTGTGTTGCTTGCATTTAGTAATCACATAAGGGCCATCCCACATGGCATCAAACTTGATATGCTTACTAGGTCTAATTTTAAGCTCATTCCACTTGAAAACAAGATCACCCTCTTTGAACACTCTTGGGACAACCTTCTTGTCAAAGGTTCTTTTCATTTTTGCATGGTAAATCTCTAAATTTCTCAATGCTTCTTTCCTTACCTCTTCAAGTTCAATCAATTGTGTAAGCATGATTTCCATAGGTTTCTCCTATAACATTTCCAACTCTTTGATCAAAATTAAAGTAGGTAACTCAATTGAAATTGGAAGTCTTGCTTCCTTACCAAAAGTTAAAACATGTGGGGAATTACCTTTTGATCTTTTTGGTGTAATCCTATCAGCCCATAAGGATGATTTGAGCTTGCCATGCCAAGCTCTTTGATTATCTTCAATCATCTTCTTGGTGATCCTAATCAAGTTCTTATTGGTTCATTCAACTTTTCCATTACCCTATGGGTAATAGTTAGATGATGTATTGAGATAAATGTTGCTCTTAATATTCCAATCAAAAACTTTTAAACCAACAAAATTCAAAGCATTATTAGAGATTATAGAATCTAGAATACCAAAAATTGCATCCAAATCTTGATAGAAGTTTAGAACAAAAATTTCATTTTCCTCTTTTAGTGCTAAACCCTCTGTACACTTAGTAAAATAATCAGTTGCAGTGAAGATCCATTTGTGACCTGCACTAGAGGGTGGGTTAATTGGGTCAATAAAGTCAAGTCCCCACTTAAGAAAGGTCTATTCAACCTAAATTGGATGCAAAGGCAAGGCTGCAAGCCTTTGTTTTCTTACAAATAATGAGCATTTGAAACATTTCCTAACCCAAGCATGAGCATCTTTAAACAGGTTGGGCCAAAAGTAACCAACTCTCATGATTTTTAGAGTTGTAGTTCTTGGTGCAAAATGGCCCCCAGAAGACCCATTATGAAATTCCTCAAGAACTCCATCAACTTGACTTGAATCAATGCACATTAACAAGACTCCATGCAAATCCTTCCTATATAAAATTCCATCAATGATAGCATAAGGAATCACTTGGAGTCTGAAATGCCTTATTTTTGAGCTATCCAAGCCTTGAGAACACTCATCGATTTCAAGATAATGCTTCATATCTTGCACCCAATTGGAGGAAAGAGTGGGAACATCAGTTTGTTCTTTAATGCTAAGTGTTAGGACAACTTGTTCTTCAACTTCTTCATTGTCCTTTTCATTTGTAGCCAACTGTTCACATAAACCCTTACCTCTTACAAGCTTGGTAACCCTAATTTGGACATCATATTCCATTACCTTGGTAATCCAACCAACTCTTTTATCATTAATGTCTCTGCTCAATAGGAAATCCTTCACTGTAGGATGAGCAACCAACAACTGAATCTTATTGTTAGAAACCATGTTTCTAAATTTCTTAAGACTTCTAACCATCACAAGTACATGTTTCTCAACAAAAGAATATCTTACTTCATAATCTTGAAGCACTTGGCTGAAAAACACAATGGGCTACTCCAAACCTTGTTCATTTTGTTGACACAACATAGTCGAGATGGTATCCACACTCCCAAAATCATAAAGAATAAAATATTTGTCAAAATTAGGATTAATGAGCATTGGAGCAGTAGCTATGGCATTCTTTATTTCATCAAAACTTTTCTTTCCTTCTTTTGTCCAACTAAAAGTGACATTCTTTCTCAACATAGAGGTTAGAGGTTACAAAAAAAAGCAATATTTGGAATGAACCTCCTTACAAATTTTATTCTACCAAGAAAGCTTTGCAAAATTTTCTTGTGAGCAAGTAAAGGTAAAGGAAGAATATCAATTATCCTTTCTAGATCTATGGAAATTCCATCTTTAGATACTACATTTCCAAGAAATTTACCTTCATGGACAATGAAGATACATTACAAATTTCTTGGGATTCAATGAAACTCCATATTCTTTGCATCTCTTGAAGATGTGCTTCAAATGAACTAAATGGTCACTTCCATTCTTAGAGAAAACAATAATATCATCTATGTAAACCATTAAAAATTTGTTCATCAAACCATGAAAATCCATGTCCATGGCTCTTTGGACGGTAGCCCCTGCATTGGAAAATCCAAAAGGAATTTTCCTGTAAGCCATGGTTCCCCATTTTGTTGTGAAGGCTATCTTATATTGATCTTCCTCTTTTACCAATATTTGGTTGTACCCTTAAAATCCATCTAACAAAGAAAACCTGTCAGATCCAGCTGCAACCTATAAAATTTGTTCCATAGAGGGCAGTGGGTAGTATCCTTAAGAGAAGCTCTATTAAGGTCCCTGAAATCAACACAAAGTATGATTTCCCCATTCATCTTCCTTACAAGAAGAAGATTGGACACCCATGAGGTATGCTTAATTGGAAAAATAATCTTACTCTCAATCAACTTACTCAGTTCAACTCTCATGAGGTTCAAAAGTTTAGGATTTAAAGGCCTCTGCCTTTGTCTTACCAACTTCACATTTGCTTCTAGCTCTATGGTGTGTTGTGCCAACTCTGGATTGAATCCCTTCAAGCCATGATACTCCTAGGAAAACACATCAACAAACCCTTGACAAAGTAAAATGAAAGCATGTCTCTCCTCTATAGTACATACCTTTCGAAGTTTCAGGAGCTTATCCTTAAAGATATCAATAGGCTCATAATGCTCTTGTTTGATAAACAAAATTTCCTTTTATTTTCTCACCTGATCATTTGAGTTGAAAATGGACTCAATTGTTACCAATCCTTTTAGTAGCTTGTTTGACTTCAGCTGAAGAATTTGATCTTCATACTGCTAAGACAATTTTTTCTTATTAGAAGCTAAAAAATCAGCTTCGTTAATCAAGAAGCTAATAATTTGATCATCACTATCAAATACCTGCCAATAAATGTTATTATCTAGAACAATAGGCCTAACAAAAACTTTGACATAGTGCTGAGCATCAAAATTCTTCACCTCAGCTAGAATATCAAACTCAGCTCCCATGGCAACTAGTTTATTAGCTTGTTTATTCTAATTCCTTGGTATGAACAACAAATTAAATGCATCAAACTCTTCAATCATCTCCCAAACTCTATAATTATACATCTTCAACAAGTCATTTTTATTAGAATTGATATTCCTTACTTTATTGACCACTAATTCTCTATCCTCAAACACCTGAAGGCACTTTATATTTCTCTTTCTAGCTCATTCTAAACCATGAACAAGTGCTTCATATTCAACAGTGTTATTAGAAAAACAGAAAGAAAAATGAAAGGTTGAATAATACCTCTCACCACTCAGTGAAACTAACATAACACCTCCACCAGCACCTACCTTGCTCTTTGAGCCATCGAAATAAAAAATCCATACATCATTAGACTACTATATTTTATGCTCTTTTTCATCTTTAACCAGGTTCGTGACAACAAGTCCATGCTCCTGAATCATGTAAATACCCAGATCTGTTTGTTCCATATGCTTGTATGGGTATTCCTCATGGTTATTATTTTCCCATTGATCTAAAATTAGATCAGGAATTCCTTCAACCAAAGTGTTAGGATCTTGAATAGCTTTTTAATCTTTTTTACCTTGCTCATGATAAGCAAGATTTGCATTAGTAGCACTAGGCACAAAAAGTTCTATGTGATCTTTAGCCAATAACTCAAATTTAATGGTAACCTTAGTGTCATACCTTGTCCTAAAAAATATATGTGACCAATCAGATGAAAGGTAGCCTCCCAATTTAGCTGTGAAATCTATGGAAAGACACAAAGCAAAATAGGGTGGCAAATTTATCACATATATATCTTGTGGAATAGAAAAATTAGGACATGCATGCAAAGTTAGATCTAGATTATTAATTACACCCAATGTCTTGATTGTTGTCCCATCTAACTAAACTACACCTTTTGATTTTGGCTGATAGGGAAAACCCAACTTGTCAACAATCTGCTTAGGAATCACTAAACTACTAGCACCCGAATCAATCATACAATTATGCAAAATATGCTTGCCTACAATCAAAGTTACATAAAAATGAGGTGGCTTAACCTCTTGAGTTTTTTGTTCAACATTTGATTTAGGAGTACTTGTTGATTCTACCTTTGGTTGATCACTTAGAAGTGCAACCTTTGGCTGGTCTATTGCTAGTTCATGAGATAAAGACAAGTTAGTCAATGCATTTTGTAATAAATCTTTTTTGTCTCGAAAGAGCCAAGGAATCCCACATCGAAACACTGATGCTAGAATTCTTCATATGCTCTAGAATGTTGAATGGAATTGAGCTAACTCTCTCTTGCACTTTAGGAGTAGTAGTACCTTCAGGTTGAGTGTGCACATGTGAAGCTTGAGTCTTATACTGATCTTTGTTCACAATAGGTTGTTGTCTAGACAAGATCTGGATAGGCTGAGTAGGAACCTATCCTACATCTCTTTTTTGGCTCGTGGAGGCTTGATTTGGAGTAATAGCAGGATGTTTTCCTATATCTACAACTCTCTTCTGTGATCTTGTGTTTGCTGCTATAGAGTTGTAAGACTAATTCTGACCTTTTCCTTGAGGATAGTTCTCCCCACAAAACTCATCACGCTGCCAGTTCATTAAGGTGACATTATTCTGACCCTGATTTGGATAGGAAATTCATTGTTCAATATTTTGTTGCTCAGAACCCTATTGAACAACAACACTATTTTGCACTATCAAGGCCTGATTCAACATCCCATTGAGACAAGTAGATTGATTGTGTGGCTGATTGCATGGGAAACACCAATCAAAATCGTGTACCAAGTTGTTCTGGACAAGAACTAACTTCTTTGAAGCACTAGGAATATTGGGATTATATGGTTGAAAGGGTCTAGGATTATAAGGCTTTCTTTGTACCTAAGAATCAACTTGGTAGGAAGGTCTATTAGGTTGATGCAAGTTCTGATTTGGCCTAAAACCTTGACCTTGTTACTTTTCTATGTTCACCAATTTATTTCCAAAGGTCTGCAATAACCCCTTGATCTCTTGCAACTCTTGAGATTGAACTGGAGAAACACTATTTTGAGCAGGTGCTTGATGGTCTAAGGCTGGAACAATAGGTAATGTAGTAATAAGAGTCATATGGATAGGCATCAGAGGCTGAATATCAGGAAATATAGGCATTGGAGGCCTAGGTGCAATTTTTCCAACTTGAATAAGACTATTCTCAGCTCTAATGGGAATAAAAAATGTTGTAGGTAATGATACACCACCCATTGATTGAATCATTATTGAAATGTCACTATTGAGGGCCTTGCGATAATACAAAAAAGCATGATCAGTTGTAGGCTTCATAGAGACTAGAAGTCTATTCCAAGTCTTCTTGAAATGAAAGTTAAAATCTGACATTTGCTCCTAAGGAGCTCTCTTGATGGTGGTTAACTATTCAACCAAACAAAAATCATCAGATCTATCTTGAAATTTCCTATTTAAGGCATCTCCTAACTCATCTCATGTTGCAATGGAGTTCACAGCTAGACCCCTGAACCATTGAAGAGCCTTACCCTTCAATGAAGCAGCTAGGAGCCAGATTGCAACATTCTCTACAGTAATGTGATGGACCCCACATAGTGAAGCCACATCTCTGATGTGCTCTATGGGTATAGTCTAATCTTCACCCAAAAAAATGGGTAAAATTTTGAATGCAACTACTAGAACAACATCATGATGAGCCAAATTCAATGGGATGCCCTCATTAAATGGTACAAATGCAAAATCTTTCACCATTGGAGCTACTAGTACTGTAAAAACTAGGAACTTGTACTACAGGTATTGGTGAACTTGAAACTAATGATGTTGATCTAAAACTAGGAAGTGTAGATTGAGTCCTTGGAGATGGAATCAGTGCTCTTTCTATTTTCCTTCCTCTTCTTTTTGGTGAAGAAAGCTTCAAATATTCAAAAGGAACATAACTTCTCCTCGTTTGAATGCTTCTCATATGCTAAAATGCACTAGATCCACTCAAAACCAGCTAACAGAGTTGCCAAGTATGAATTTTCTTCACCTCTAAAGGTTGGAATCACCGTTGTTCATACCAAAACAACAATAGAAATAAAGCTTCTTGTGGAACTGAAACAATTCACTATCCCACTGAGCATGCCAAAAATTGTTGTCATGATGGATTGCACCCAGATGCTAAGCTTGGAAGCTCAACAATCCCGTGAAACATGGAAACATCTTCAAGCCTATGGGTTGCTTGTGATGAAGATGAATCTCTAGATTATGGGTTGGTTTCCCTTTAGATCTCCTAGAAACTAATATTTTTTTTGGGAAAAAGGAAGAAGGATAACTAATAAATAGGAAAAACTAATTCTAGGAGGTGATGTAGCAAAATGTAAATAACCTGTAGCTTGATTCACAACTATTTTTCAAAAGATCCATTTACACAACTCAGTTTGTGCAATCTAATTACATAAGTATTTCATAAAAAGACTTGAAATCTATGTTCTTTGAAGGAAAATAGAGTTTTCACAACTTGGAAGATATGACAAATCAATGCACAACCTATGACCTGAGATGATTAACTACTCTTGTATACAAGAAACTATGAGTGAGACACAAATTCAAAGGTTTTTAATACTTTAATCACATCAAATTTGCATCAAAATCATTCGTAATAGACACAACACTTGAAATAAAGAAGGTAAATAATTGATTTTATTGAATAACAAAAGGAATCTCTATAATAACTGGAAAAATAAGCTGAAATAACTGTTGTTGTATCAAAAATGTCAAAAAATGTTGAGCTACAAAACTCTAAGTCTCTTTGTAATATTCAAGAGAGGACAAAAAGAAAGAACTGAGGGGAAAGCCTAAGTTTTCCCTCCTATAATACAAAATCAATCCCAAAGTGAGAAGAAGTCATCTGCACTCCAAAATATCCATCCCAAGATGCTGCACAAGAAAAACAAAAAAGTCCCAAAAAGAGAGCTCATAATTGCTCCAATTTGAGCTAATTTAGCTCCAAACTCCCCATCTCAAGCTATTTGACCAAAGAGAACTCCAAAATTACCTCAGCTTGACTTTAATTCAAAGATAAACACCTCAATTTTGCTCCTATTTTTGCATTATTTTAGGACAAGAATAAACTATTTGAACAAATATTAAAGACAATCAATTATTATTTACTTTAATAAGTGTTATGTGATTATTTATTCTTGTATTACATGACAAATATTAAGGTAATTTTTGGGTAGGAGGAGGAGGTGGCAGGGCAGGATGATGATGATGATGAGGAGGATGATGCCATAGGTGAGGCCGAGAGACTTCTCCGATGGCAGATGGTGGAGAGGGAGGAGGAGATACCATCCACTTCAGGGTTGCCGCCAGATGCTATAGCAGATCAGAGAGTGGCAGACCTTCAGTAGAGATTGGACGCCATCTTGGCACAGGTCAGGTCTCTACAGTCAACTTTGGAGGTAGCCCGAGTAGAGCGGGATCAGGCGGTGATCCGCCAGCAGGATGCAGCCCAGTGGTGTACCGAGTTTGCAGCTTTGTGCACAGGACATATGGGAGACATGGCTCAGGAGTTAGCTATAGTTAGCATGAGATTGGGGCAGTACCGGACTCTGTATGAGCAGGCAGTGCCGCCAGAGCGACGAGATCCTACCTTGTCCCGATCACAGATGAGGACAAGCAGTGGGCATAGGTCAGGTAGTGGTAGTGGTACCAGGAGCCATACCAGTGTCGGAGGGTCTACCTCGACAGGACATACTTCAGGGCACAGGTCCCATCATTCGCACAGGCACACTCTGGGTCATAGCCATGGGTCGACTGGTTCAGCACAGAGGTCAGTACCAGGCCAGCCACCAGTGGTTGATCCTTCTACTTCTCAGAGTCTAGCCGCAGTGACTTCACAGGTGTTTTATACTGTTGAGATGACACCTGCCTTCTCAGTTTCGACAGTGGCACAGGCCGAGGTCGCTACAGGACCACCTACTATTTCAGTGCCCTTGACAGAGTTGCCTCCACCACATTCTTCGCCTCGAGGGGATGATGAGGGCCTACCCTAGGGGCATTTTGTATTATGACACCTTATGTATATTATATGAGCCTGCGAGCTCCATTTTTTGGGATATCCGTTGACTCTATCCTGTGACATTGTACCTTTTTGAGATGATTCTATATGATTATGCAGTTTTGATGCGGCCTACATGTGTTATGTGATGCTCTTTGCTTTATATATTATGACATGTATGATGTTTAACTTATGATGCCATGTATGTCCTATGATGCCTATTTGTGATTTTGATGCCATGATGATGCAATGCATTTTTATATGATTATGTTAATGATGTGTATGATGTATTTATGTAAAAGATGCAATGTTGATGATTATGTTAATGCAATGCTTGTGCTTATGTATATGATTTAATGCCATGTATGATGTATGTATGGACCTAATGCAATGTATATGATTATGTATGCACTTATGTTTTTTGGATGTCACAGGATATCATCGTGGGATGGACGAGAGAAGATGACGAGACTGATGAGAGAAGATGACCAGATCAAAGAAGGGAAGACATGAGCCCTATGAAAAATGCATGTTAATTCCTAGACCAAATCCTTCAAAACTTTACTGTAGGAATTTTAATATTTATTGCTCTTAATCATCATTGGGCAAACTGTTGTAATGGCCAACAAACACCATGATATGACATAGATCAAGGTGTGCAAGGTCATACCATTACATAAGACAAACAGTCATAGACAAGGATGATCATGATTCATACTATGAGCGTGATTGCCCCAGTCTTGTTGTCCTAATCAACCACAAATAGAAAAAGACAAGAAGGACAAGTCATGAAACGTCGTTGCTCCTCTAAATCCTATTGTCAGGACATCTTTGAGGAACTAACAACATGACTGTCATAAAGAAATAAGATAAAGCCATTATCATGATACGTCATTATTTTTCTAAATCCTTTTGTCGGGATCTCGCTGAGAAACTAGTAACATGAGTGTCAAAAGACAAGACAAATGTCATGATACGTTGTTGCTTCTCTAAATCCCGGTGTTAGGATCTCGCTGAAAAACTAGTAACATGAGAAAAAGCCAAAAACAAATGCCAAGTGTTTGCCAAGTGTGTCTAGATGTTGAGTGCATTGATGTTTCAATGTAAATTTAAATGATGCCAAGATGACAAATGCCAAAGGTTGCCATATTTAGGAAGGACACATCCTAAATAATGTCAATGTCTAGGAAGGACACATCCTAAAACACCAATGTCAAAGTTTTGTTCTTTAGAAGGACACATCTGAAAGAACGTTGTTGTCGAGAGGAATGATCCTTAAGTGTCAGAAAGGATCCCTCAAAAATGTCAAATGATAGGGACGATACCTAGGAAGGACATATCCTAAGGCACCAATGTCAGAGTTTTGTTCTTCAGAAGGACACATCTGAAAGAACGTTGTTGTCGAGAGGAATGATCCTTAAGTGTCAGAAAGGATCCCTCGAAAATGTCATATGACAATGCCGATTCCTAGGAATGACACATCCTAAGGCATAAACGACAGAGGTTATTCTTTAGAAGGACCCATCTGAAAGGTAACCAAGAGTTGATAGTTTGATTGGTTGCGATAATTTGACTTGTTTTGACTAAGTTTGACTTTTTTTGACTGAGTTTGACTTGTGTTGGCCATATGTCAATATTGTCATGATGATATGTGCCGATGAGATTGTCTTGCTGTGATAATGATTGTCGTACTTTGTTTTAGGAGTTTTCCCATTTGGAGAAAATGATTGAAGACTTTTGACGTGTGTGCCAGTGTAGTGCCATGAACCCTAATGGACTGACCTAGTGCGGCCTCGGGGGCTCATCGACAGATGGCCTTGCCTACGTCATGTACTCAGAGACCTCATAGTTCGATAATGACATGGACTGACTGACATGACTAACTTTGACTCCATTTTTAGGATTTTGACATTGATTTGAATGTTTTTGTGTTTTTCTTTAGGACGCTTTATGATTTTTAGGTCTTTTTTCAGGACATTTTATCATGTTTTTGGTCTTTCTTCAAGACCTTTTATGATGTTTTTGTCTCTCTTTTTCAGGACATTTTATGATGTTTTTATTTAATTAGATAATTCATCAATTATCCTTCTCGTCTTTTTCGAGATTTATTTCCTTTAAAACAGGAAATGAAATCTTTCCATCTTTTTTGAAATCTTATCTCATCTCGTTGTATTTCCTCTTTTGTCAAAAATCAAATCATTGTCAAATCTTATCAAATCTTATCTTCGTCAATGTCAAGGCTCTATAAATATGGCCTCTCACAATCCATTTAGGGGGTTGATTCGTCTAGCATCCAGACTGTCAAAATTAGTCTTCCGTCTCTACCTATCATTCTCTCTATTTATCATTGTCATTGTCAAGTCGTTATGTTGTAGGAATGAGCACTCAACATTCCTCCATTGTCAACCCTTCAAAATCTTGCATTCTCATGTAGGTGGAGAAGAGCAATGGAGATAAATCAAGTCTAGCTTGGAGATCGGTTTGCTTTGCTTTCTTGTTTTAATTTTCATGCTAGTTTGTACTCTATTGTGCTTGATAGGATCTAATTAGATTATTGTTTTCATTAAGCATTAAATCTGATTTTTACCCTATCTACATTTGGTGAACCCGACGTGAATCCTTTGATATAGCTTGCCTTTTGCAGGTTTTATTGACATTTTATTGCAGATCTGCCAGTTTTTTGATAAAATCGCAGGTTTTACAAAGTTCTTCATATCTTCTACACAGCTACGAATTATTTTACAATATTTTTACAGAATCTTTTATATAATTTCAAGAGGCTACAGTAAAAAAATCAAGAGTTTATTATCATTTTTGTGGAAGTTATTTTGATTTTAATTATTTTTATAAAATTGATTTTCTGGACGCAAATCGACGAATTTTTTAGAAATTTTTATATTTTTGGAAAGCTCATAAAATTATAATTTGGGTCTATGTTTTACATATTTAGTTTGAAGGTCAAATACAATGCGAAAAAATTCAATCTTTGTTTTCTATATGGTTTTCACAAATCCGCGTTTCTGAGAGCAAAATAGGGAATTTTTCTTACTTCTTTACATTTCTGGAAAGCTCTTAGAAAATTAACAAGGATCTTTTCTTTGATTTTTCATTTTTTGGATCAAAAAAATTGTCAAATACTAAAATCTAATTCGGCTATGTCAAAAATATCTGAAATTGAAATTTTTTGATGAACTTGTCTTTTTCTTTTCTTTTTCTTTTCTTTGGCTCCATTATAATATTGTTTTTTGAT
The DNA here is from genome assembly GCA_007258455.2 of Sequoia sempervirens. NCBI lineage: Eukaryota > Viridiplantae > Streptophyta > Pinopsida > Cupressales > Cupressaceae > Sequoia > Sequoia sempervirens. The sequence continues at coordinate 714,554,526 of VDFB02058242.1, read as the reverse complement.
CTTGTAGGTGTTCATAAGAAGCTATAGTAGCAGCAATATCAGTCAAAGACAGAAGATTGAAAAGCGAAAACTTCTAGGTGCACTCGTTTAATCTTTCACCTCTTAATCATTGTTTGTCACACATTTGGATTTGGGCTCTTAAAACGAATCTTGTTTTCAATCACATATCAAAAATCAAGGCTAAAATTAACTATTTTCTTCAATCACACATCTTGATTTTGGGTTAAAAAGAACAAGTGTTTGAATTGCTTTACACACATTTCAATTTTCTAAAAGGAAATTAATCACTGTGAGTGTGAATCAAGTGTGTGTGTGATCACAAACACCTCACTTGGTTTTCCTTTGTCAAACCCTTCCTAGGAGGCCTGCTAGGGGATTTCAACACCCCTGGGGATGACCTCAATTGAAGTGTGAATCGAAAGACAGGCTTGTTTGGGAGTTAAAATCTCGTCACTCTTGGCTAAGCCCTAAAGAACTTTATACCTTTGGGAAGTGAAGGTGAAGGGTGGGTTACCCCTTTCTCCCGGCTGTGTGGCAGGATTTTTCTTACAAATCATCCTTAGTCAACCTTGTGCAGACTAGCTTGAGACCTAATTGGCCATACCCTACTTGACTAGTCATAGGGCTTGTTGTTGTGTATTTGAGTACTTGCTTAATCATAACATTAATCTTCAAAGACAGATTTATCATTGTGTTTGGTGTGTGTGTTCATGCATTTACATGTGAAATATTGTTTTTGATAGTGCCCAAGTCAAACTTCCAATAAACACTTGCCACATCATCCAAATCACCCAATCTTATCATTCCACATCATATCCTAATCATCATCATTTCTTTAAATCCAATCAACATCATTTTGCACCATGAAAACATTGGAAGACGTAGCACAAGAGCTTGTTCGCATGCTTCACAATGCTAAAACAAGTCAAACACCTTTACCCCAACAAATCATTCATAGCGCCCATAACATTATCCAACATCTTCAAACTAGCCAATCACCTCAAATGCAACAACTCATAGCTCAAATCCAATACCTCATGGCCACTTGTCAAGTCCAACAAGCACATTATCAAGTCCAATCACCACATCAACACATTTCACATCAACCCTATGTGTCACCTATATCATCATATCAACCTCATCCATCCACATATCAAGTTTCCCCTTCATCAACCTATCACAACTCTTCTAATGTCAACCCTTATCCACATCAATCAACCTTTCAACAGTCGTTATCCTATTCAACCCCTCCATCATCATCACAACAACAAATCATATCACAAATCCAAACACCATTCCAACCTCAAGACTTTCAACCACAATCCTATGTGTCACCTTCATCATCATGCCAACCAAACCCATTTACCTATCATGTCAATGCCACATCAACATGTCCACCCATATCACAACAAGAACGTAGCTTCCCAAGTCCACCTTGGCAACAACATCAAGAGCCTTTAAGTCTTAATGACACCTTTGACAAGGGGAACACCAATCTAGTCCATGCACCCTTACCACCATCCAATCAAATGCCTATCCCTAATCCACCATGTCCTAGTCCTAATCCATTGGCCTCTCCACCTTCTAACCAATCAAACTCTTCATTACCCCCACCATCATCTAATCCTCCATCAAATCAATGCCTTACATTTAGATATTTAAAACATAAATTGATGGCATTACATAAATCCACCAATCCACCTATAAAGGATGTGACCCAAGGGCTACAAGCAAGGAATCAATTGTCTCCATGTCATTCAACACATATACTTGAACATACAAAAGATTCCTCAAACATCATGCCAAGTCCTTCAAGTCAACCATGTCATCTGCAACCTCTTGAGTCACTTCAAGAGTCTCCCTTCATAAGTCCAAGTCACCCTCTTTCATGCTCCTATGTTGTTGACCATCAAGAACATGTCAAGTCTCTCCAAGAGTCATCCCCTTGCAATTCCATTCAAGCAACCCAAGAGGTATATCAAGAGTCTACTCCCAAGCATGTGGAAAAATCAAGCCCTAGTCCTAATCAAGATCAAATCATTTTCATCCAACCCATCCATAATCTATATCATTTTTATGATCAAGATGATATCCATAATGATGAAGAGCCTATCCAAGAGCAACTTGATCTTATACCAATCTATGAGAAAGATATTCCAAATTCACCTCCACCTAGTCCTATCCATGATCCATCAACATTCACTTCCCTTGATGAGACAAGTGCCTCCAAAGCACACATAGAAGATCAAACAAATACCTTGGATCTAAGTGAACACAATGCTAATCAAGATCCCAATGATCCCATGTCACCCACTATCAACCCCATTACAAGTCCTCCATCATACCCTATTGGTCTTTCTACCCTAATTCATGAATGTTCCTCCTTCGAACAACAACAACCATTATCTTCTCCATCCAATAAGGAAATCATGTCTAGTGTTTCACCTACACCTAGTCCTATTGTCCATTGCACACTCCAAAATATGAACCACCAAGGTAAAGGTTTAGGCCTTCATGAACAAGATATTTTGGAGCCCATCCATGTCAAAGTCCCTCCATGCTCTTATGGCCTTGGACATACACCTCAAGGACACCAATCTCAAGATGTTGGTATTTCCTCCATGCATCCTAAGTCCACTTTCCATCATAAAGCCTATCATATGCCTAAAACATATGTTTCAATTCCACCACCGTCATCCTACAAATGTCAAAAGCATGTGACCATACACCTTCCACCATCCACTTTACCACCATTACTTCCAACTCCTAATATCCCTCCATCCACTTTGCCACCATTACTTCCAACACCTAATACCCCAGTCATTCATAAATATCCTAAATATCCTAGTCATGACCAACAAATGCACACATTGTGTAAACATAAAGCTTCCACTCATTTCATCTACCCCATGGGATTCAAAAATAAAAATTTGGATTCCTCTACATATAAAGTCAAAGGTCCTAAAGCGTTAGCATACAATGGGAAAAAGTCAAAGCCAAGTCCATCTAAAAAGCTATATAATCCCATACCTTCAAAAGAAAAGTCTTAAAACAAATTGGTTTGGGTCCCTAAGCAAAAAGAAACCAAGTCAGACGAGGCATTCATGTCACAAAAATCCCAACCATCCCCTCCCATCCAAAATACACATTCCATCCAAAAATCTCAAATTTCGAAAACCCACAAGCCCAATAAAAGTCATAAAAATACTAAGTCTATGTGGGTACCTAAAGCACTTCATCACCCATCTCTTAAGCAAACATTTCCATTGCTTCCTACACCACCTTCCCATCAAAAGCTTCAAAGTTTATCACAATGTGTGCAACCATTGGTCATGGTTCCCTTCCATCTCACAACAAATCCACATAACTCCTTCAACTCATCCTTCACTCATTATCCTACATATCTCCCCCATCATCTTCCTATGGTCCATGCTTTTTGCTAAGCCTCCCCATTCATCTTTTGCATAAGCCCCATATAATCCCTATCATATTCCTCACATAATCTACATCATAATCCATTATTGTCCTCCATAATCCACATCATAATCCATCATCTACCTACTCCATCTCCTTTCATGTCATCCCTTACCAACATCTATGAGCATAATGACATTTGACATGGTCCATGCAATGACATTCATCCCTAGTGGGACTATCACCTTTCATGCAACTAGACACTTAAGTCCCTCCTATCCAAAAGTCAAAAGGTCAAAAAGTCAAAAAAAAAACAAATTAAAAGAAAGAAAGAAAAAAAAAAGAGTAAAGAGAAATCCCTTCGTCCAACGGTGAAAACCTGGTAAACAGGCACCTTGGATAAGTACCATGATGAAAACCTAGCAAATAGGCGTCATGTGTAGGTTGATCTTCTATGTCACTTACACTTGGGGGCACAATGTCTCATCTATCCAACTTATCATTTTCATGTCTTGTCATTTCCATCCTACCTACCATCTTTATCCATCATACATACCTATCATATCGAGTCCATTCATCCACCTTTCTTCTTTTATCTTGAGGAAGATATAGGGGTAAAGGTTGAAACATGCTTTGAGTATCTCTTGACATACCTCATCTTTCTAACCAATCATGTCATTATCCTATTGTCATACATTTTGTCTAGAAAAATCCTAAGTCTTGTACCTAAAATGGGGCATGTTATTCCTATGCGACATAGCCTTTGGAGCTCACATCCTTGCTCCCTTATGATGCATACATCCATACCATCCATCCATCTATCATGAGCCTCTTATCCCTTATCCCATCACCCACCCTTGCACCTAGACTTGGTATTCCCCTTGTCATTGGTATCTAGTGCAAAGGCTACTAAAATTTTCATCGTTTGACACCTCAAAACATGTCAAAAATCCAAAAAAATCAAAACATGTCAAAAATCCAAAAAAATCATAACATGTCAAAAATCCAAAAAAAAATCAAAACATTCAAAAAAGTCCAAAAAAATAAAAACATTTCAAAATCCAAAAAAATCAAATAGCCAACAAAAATTCAAGCAATAATTCAAATGCAAGTCAATCCATATCAATCAAGTCGATCAATCTTGTCAAATTATCCAATCACATCCTTTGGTCTTAATCCTAATCTTGTTGTAAACCCAATCAATCAAAGTCAATCTATCAATTGTCAGTCATCCTTGTGTTGATCTAGGGATATGTCTTTCCCCACAATGACAACACTATCATCATTAGTCACCATCATCAATCAATCAGTCAATCAATCAACGGTTTACAGCTTGACAGGGGCAATATCTTGTTTGTTTTTGTATCATTTGTGCATGCTTGCTTGCTTGCTTGTGTGTGTTATCATTTTATCTTGCATTTGTATCAAATCCATATCATTCCAGCTAATAGTCATATCTTGTGTGTGTTGGAATATCTTTTTGCATTATCCTTTGCATCTAAGGTCACATAATACCTTTTGTGCATTAGGACTTTAATGCTCTAAGCCTCTTTCCTCATACGTCTAGACAAGGTTGTATTACGCTGGGGCATGAGACACATCGTCACCTTGGTCCTTATATCTTGGTGCATAACGTCTAGTGCTATATCAAACATCATGGTTGCTCATCTTTCATTGCAGCATAACGTATCATCCATTCCTTCATCTTTAGTTCTTGACCCATCCCTTTCATTTCGAGAGCCTACCCGTGTTTGTTCAATCCACCTATCCTCTCGAGGGGGCATCATCATATTCTGATATCATTATCCATTTTTCTCTATCCATACCTTAGTTTCTTTGAAATGATGTTACTCGACACAAATCACATCACTTCGAACATCATCTCAAAGAGGGGCAAAATGTAGACACCCAAAATTGTCCTCTTGCAACACCTGTCTCGACATTTCATCATTTAGGCATCTTGTAGCATGTTTTGCCCTAGGTACCCATGTCATCATTTATTTAATTAAACATCATTTATTTAATTAAATAAATTTTATTTATTTAATTAAATTCATATTCATAATCCATCAATTTCGCTAATGTTAATTAAATAATTTATATTATTTAATTAATGAAATCATAATGTTAATTAAATAAATCCAAAATTTATTTAATTAATAAAATCCTAAAAAGATCTTCTCGCTTTCTTTCCAAAACTGAACTCGTGTGCATCTAATTAATTTATTTAATTAGATAATTCATCAATTATCCTTCTCGTCTTTTTCGAGATTTATTTCCTTTAAAACAGGAAATGAAATCTTTCCATCTTTTTTGAAATCTTATCTCATCTCGTTGTATTTCCTCTTTTGTCAAAAATCAAATCATTGTTGAATCTTATCAAATCTTATCTTCGTCAATGTCAAGGCTCTATAAATATGGCTTCTCACAATCCATTTAGGGGGTTGATTCGTCTAGCATCCAGACTGTCAAAATCAGTCTTCCGTCTCTACCTATCATTCTCTCTATTTATCATTGTCATTGTCAAGTTGTTATGCTGCAGGAATGAGCACTCAACATTCCTCCATTGTCAACCCTTCAAAATCTCACATTCTCATGCAGGTGGAGAAGAGCAATGGAGATAAATCAAGTCTAGCTTGGAGATCGGTTTGCTTTGCTTTCTTGTTTTAATTTTCATGCTAGTTTGTACTCTATTGTGCTTGATAGGATCTAATTAGATTATTGTTTTCATTAAGCATTAAATCTGATTTTTACCCTATCTACACTAACTTCTATGGACTCCACATTTCTCACTAGACAAATGTCAAGAAGGTCTTGACCAAGGCCTAGGTATTGGTCATCATGCAACTTATGAATTAAAGGTGAAAAATAACTTGTTTTGGTTGGCCAAAATTAGGGCTTCATTGTGAAACAAAAGAAAAAGTGTTTAACCCTAACACAGGCTCACTCTGCATTTGTTTCCTCCTGTAAATTTTTCTTCTGCTGCACTACCACCATGGAGTCTAGCTAGGGTTTGAAGAACTTGAGTGTTGTCTGCAATGGGGGAACCATTCTTCACTACTGGTAAGCCATTTTCTATGAATGAAAGTGCTAAGATTTTTTTATATCTCTATGAAAGAAAATATTGTAGATGTTAAAATTTGACAAAAGATAATGAAAACTAAGTATTTTCTATCCCTTTCTCTGAAATGTGACGCTTTTAGCATGGTTCTTCTGCTCCTCATTGAGTATGACAAGCTCTTTGTTGTGCATGTGGCCATTATTTGCTGCAATAGAAGAGCTCTCTGTCTTTTATTTATGTGACTGTGCTCATGTATTCAAAACTACCCTTGACTGTTCATTCCTTCTAAAATCTCCATTTTATGAATGTTAGTAGCAATAGATATTTTCTTATCCAGTCTTTGGAAAGAGTATTAAATTTGTAGCATCTTCCTTTTTTTACACATAAACCCTAATTTATGAATTCTAAAAGAACAATACGCTCTCAGACACCTTGTAACCATTGCTTCTCAAGTCCCAGGTTTCAAAGTGTAGCAACAATTTCCAACCCCATAATAGAAAACTGCAATCTTCATCTGCATCAACACACTTATGGTTGGAATTTACTTGCTAGGCTTCTCCTGTCATACTTTTTTCTATCATAGTGACTGCACCCTTTTTTTGCATTTTACTTTCATTGTTGCTCTATAAAAGAAAGGATCATGTCATTCCCATCTATGGATTTCCTTTTAAATAAAACCTTTTATATACCATCATTCCACTGCATACTGCACCCGGTATAATGCCTAGTCATACAGGTTGAAAACATTGTTATGAAGAACACACCATAATGCTCCCCCTACCTACTATCTTCTCTGTCACTTTACCTCTATTATTGTAGCTCCTTTTTGTGATATCAATGGGCTACAATTTCTTCCTTTGAGGGGCCTCAAAGTCTTAAATGCAACAAATAATTATTTCAAAGATGATAAAGGGAATGTAAAGTTCTTTTCATCCTTTGCTATCACATCACTAAATGCTTTTTTTCTTGATACTTGGAAACATTTGTGACTATCCTTGATCCCTAGAAAAACCTCATGACTATATTGTGTTAATCATGAACTTTTTTTTTCATGCTACTTCACTTTGTCACTTAAACTCTGTTACTGTCATGTGAGAGAGCTTACTCCTGAATGTGACTTTCCCATTTCATTATATTGTCCTCTTGATATATATCCTATCCCTTTCAAATAACTCTCATTCCATTGTCATTGATTGTCACTATGCTTAATCATGGTAATGTATTGTCCTTTTATTGAAATTATGTCCTCTAGTCCAATATAATTCTTAGTCTTGACTTCATGGAGTTCAATCCTCATTGCCTCAAGAAGTGTTCTACAGGCTTGATTTTGAACCATGGACTATCTTGTTGCAATAGATATGGTCATCCTTGCTACTTATTTCAACATAATAAGGGTTGCCCTCTGTAACACTATTATCTCCTCTTGCATCAATGGTGTAGCATGGTTATGTCTTGTCATACCTTTCACTTGACTGTCACAATGCACTAGTCTTGGCTCTATCAAGACTGACTTTTTTTTTAAAATGAAGCTACACTATCACCTATTATTGAGACCTTTCCCTATACCTTGCCATTGTCCTCCTTTGAACATAAGTTGACTACATTCTCATGCATCTTGACTGTGATATTCAATCATTACTTTTCCCACTGTCTATAATGGTTTCTAGGTGACTATGATGCTCTTGATTATACCTATGCATTTGATTCATGCATCTATTATCTTTTGGAGGACTATCATTAATGATTGTCCTCTCTCATTTACTAATCACCAATCTACCCTTTGTATGATAAGATTATACTTGTACCTGCACAATCAACAAATAAGTTAAGAAAACTAAGAATCCTGGAGCTTCTCATGATGATTAGATGATCTTTACTTTTCTTCGATCATCATGATATCTGTGTATCTGATCTTGAGACACCTTCAACTCTTTGAATTGATGCTTAATAAGAGAAAGGTTGGATATCTGGTTGTTTGACATATAAGAGACATGGAATCTTGAGCTCTAACATCATTTTTTCTATCCCTTGCAGACACCTTTGGATCTATCAACAAAGGAGTTGAAGATGTAGCTGATAAACAATAACATTTGTCATTCAGGCAATGACGAATCCCTTTTCTCTTATATGTCCTCTTTACCTCTAGATGTATATTTTTTCTTTTGTTGCATCCTATTCAATTATTTCCATGGCTTGTGTGGGGAACTTGCAAGCATATTTCTTGTAATGAATTTAAATAGCTACTTTATGCAGAAGTTTGTGTACTATTCCTCCTTTATGTAAAACTATTGCATAATGAAAAATGAAAATTCATTTCATGACATTATTTGCATGGTTATGAGTAACTTTAGTAGAATATTTTTTGTACCTTTCTCCTTCTTCAAAGTAGAAAACACCAGTGTTTTCCCAACCTAAACTGATTGGGCTGAAAAGCACAATTAAGTAATAGCTGTGAAAAAGGAGGAACATAATTATTTATTTGCCACTATAGTCAGGAGTTCGCAATTGAATTTTCTTGTTTAACCCACCTCTTGGGATTTCTATTAGAGTGGTTTGAAAACCTTTGAGTATGTTTTGATGACCATAGAGAAACTAAATTTATCTCCAATCATTATTGCAAGAGAAATAGTTCTAAGAGATGAGAACCTTTTTCATAATTTTTAACAAGGAAAATGTTCTTGTGGAGATTATTGACAATGCTAAAGAAACAATATGTAAGTAGGCTTCCACAATAATATAGTGTGTTGATTCAAACATAATAGGGTAACCAAGGGATGGTTTTATTATTTTTGTAGTGGGAAACACCTTGGTGGATCAACATGCAATAAGTGGGATACATAGGCAAGCACATGATCTAATTGACCAAACACCCCAAGGAATTATAGTCGCGTTCCCAAGCTTAATAACTATCAATAAAATAATATTGGTGGATTGATATCGTCCCCTTAAACACCACCTACACCAAGAACTAGGACACAAATGAATAGAGAGTCTTTTAAGGTGAACTAGAATAGGGCACTCATGCCTTGCCATTCAAATTAACATGAATAATTAACACCGTGACCCAAGAAGGAAAAGAATTAAAATTAAGACTCTTAGATGAACATCAATGGGAAATAGATAATTTTTGGTAATTTGAAATGATAACCATGCTTGAGAGTCATTAATCATGGACACGACATGCTAGACTTCATGCTTGTCATTACATGTTTTTTGACCAATGGTAGGCTGCGTGAGCCTGATCCTAATCTTAGAGTCAAGGTGATAATAGAGAATAGCATTGCAACAAGTGTGAAACGAAGGCTGATATAACACTTTGGTCAAACTAAAACATAGACCCAATATGAGTTTTCTTTTCCTGGTTAGGATTACAACATAGTATCGATATAAAATAGATGGCATAACATTATTACAATGCATGATCCATGCCTATATGTGCAAATATGACCTCTTTGATATCTAATACTGGAGTTCATTCACAAATTGTATGAATATATTCAAGTATAGCAATGACAAGAAACAAAAAATTACTATAGAGGTTTGAAACTTACCATGAAAGGTATGGGAGACATTCATGCAAGCATATTTCAGGCTTCAAACAGATTTCAGGCTTCAAATCCAATCCCACAAACGAACCTAGACTCCCAATCACTCCTTGTGTCTGGGTTGAGATAGAGACTGGTTCTTGGATGAAATACCCCAACAGACCAACCTTGACTTAATGGTCCTCAAGAATTTTATGTTGTTCTAAACACCACATGTTAAAGAAACCCTTACAACATCCTTGAGAGTGTGTTTCCTTAGTTACAAGTCGTCTATAACTGGATGTTCAATCATCCCCAAAACTAGAGATGACTGGAATAAATCTAAGAGACAACCATTGAATGGAGCCAAACATCCTCCACACTGCAGAGATGATATTTCGTCCCCTATTTTTAATTAAAACATCCCTTAAAGGCTCCATGCAAAACAATTACAAGAATCTCTCCCTGCATGCAACCGTTATGGGTTTTTTCTCATGCAAAGTAAATACCCTCATTCAATTTCTATTATGCATATATGCAACTTAGTGCACTCAAGCACATTGCCTACGTTATTCATGCAAAATTAAATGCATTTCATGCAAGTAATATATATATATATATATATATATATATATATATATATATATATATATATATATATATATATATTACTTGCATATATATATTTATATCTACATATATAAGCATATATATATATATATGTATGTATATGTATGTATATATATACATTCAAAATTTTATCTTTATTCCATTTTTAATAGCTTTAAATGATTATTTTGAATATTTCATTTGTTTCTAATTTAAAACTTATGATTAATTTCAATCACTTACATGTCCAATCTTTTATGTTTTTACTATAATACTAATGAGCTTAACTAAGCTCTTTAATTTTGCTAGGAAATTGAAAAAAACATTTTTACTTATTTATTTAATTTTTATATTAATTACCTTTCTCAATTGAATAGTGCTAGAAATAGGATATGACATCTTTGGTGGCTTCTCACATCTTTTGTTGCCATCAATGACAAAGGGGGAGATTGTTGCAAGAATGATGGTGTTGTCATTGATGTCAATAGGACTTCTATTGACTGGTGTTGTCATTGATGTCAATAGGAATTCTATTGACTGGTGTTGTCATTGATGTCAACCATGGGATGAAGATGTTGAGGATATTGACAAAATTGTTGAAAAAAGGAAAATAGGTTGTGCGTGTGTAGTTGAGACCTTGAGGAAGTGTTTTGAGTACATGGAGCTATTCTTTTATTGCACAGTCTAAAGATTAGTTGGAATGAAGTAATGAGCTAAGATGATGTCTTTGGTACTTGGTTTCCAAGTGCTTTTGAGAAAATTTAATAAACAAAGTAAACTATGTTGTGAAAATTTTCATAATGTGATCCAATATTGTGCTCTACATTCTTTCATTGTTGATGTTATTCCTATGTGGATATTATAGGTTATTCAAGGTTGACAGATGTTGCTATATTCAAATTTTGGGTTTCTAGATTGTTGTACAATGTGAGATATTTTTACCAGTGAGTGAACCATTGCTCAGTGATGTTTTCTATGGTCTGGGAGAAATGTATTTGCTCCATGTTTCTCCACTATTTGGCTTTAGGTTGTGCAAATTTGGGAAGTTACTTATAATTTTCTTATATTTTCGTGTTCAATTTTCTACTTGATTTGGTGCAGTGCAGTGTGAGTTTCATTTATCAGTATGCAATTAAGGGTTATCAGTTGTTTTGAGTTGAAGTATTTGTTGATGCAAGCTTGAATGAAGTATTTGATGAATCTTGTGTAGTTTTTAGATTGTTCTAGATTGAGTTCAAATAAATTATGTTGTCTGAAACTTTCAGCTTGATCTAAGGAAGTGTGTACTTAATGTCTATGGTGTTTTTCACGAGTGTTAGCCAACCTTGTGTTTAACACTACATGAGAAGCTTGTGGAAACGTGTTGAAGTGTTTTGGGATCTATTTGGGTCCTAATTAAGGATTTATGTAGGTCACCTTTTATTCCTATCCACTGCAGGAATGTTTAGGTTCCAACCTATTTTGAATATGAATGTATAATGGCTAGTGGCCAACATTGGAGAAATTTTTAAAGGAAAAGCTCGATATAAATATGTATGGTGTTAATGAAAGAGGGTGTAGAAAGAGTAAGAATCAAGATAGATGTCAGATTGTTGCAAGTGATGTGTGTCATACGAAATTAAGCAGAGTTGTGCACACTTCATGTTAGGTTTCTTGAACGTAGTGAGATGAAGACATCCAATATCTTTCATGTGAGACAACGAAAGTGTGCAAGTAATTGTGGTGGACTCTTTGTTGCATTGAGAAGTGTTTTCTCTTTGTAACTTTCTTCTTCTATCTTCTTGTTTTATTTCTATGGTAGTGAGCCCTGGTTGTGAGCCTTTTTGGACAATGTGTCCTATTTTGGCAATGAACCCCTTTGTACCAGGTTTTTCTATTACTTATATTGTGAGTTAATCCTCATTGTAGTTTTTCCCTCATTGGGTTTTCCACATAAATCTAGTGTTCTCATGTGTGTGGTGTTGTGATTTTAGCTTCTGTTATCTGCATTTCATTTTTAATCAATTTAACTGAATAACAGTTTAATGAATGCTTATGGATTTGTTTACTGTTCAGGGTTTTGAAGATTTAATTTGTTACAACTAATTTACCTCCCCTCTCTTCTATCTTGTTCATTTCAATAGTTTTAATCTAAATCAACAATTAGAATGTTCAAAGTGTCGAGCTCACCAAAATGAAACAAAGAAAAATAGGGTAGGGTTCAAAACACATGGAGAACTTTATACTAAATTTGGAATGTTTCACCAAACTTACTTTAAATAGAAAGGGAAAAATGGGGTGTAATGAACCTGCCTAATTTATATTTCATTCATGAAATGAGATCCTCCAAGATAGAATTAACTTTCAGTCCTTAGGTGAATCAATTCTATGGAAGATCTGCAAATTTCCTTTGTGTGTGGATGGGGTAAATATGACCAAAATGCACTTTTGGGGGATGAAAATAAGATAAAAGGACCTCAAATCAATAACCTATGTCCTAATTCATGTAGATGTAACATAACTCTAACAGAAAAAATCAACTTTGTGCAAATTGGATGAGTGGAAGACACTTAAAATTTACCTCAAAAATAGTTGTAATGTCTTTTGATAGAAACAATGATAAAAAATGATTGAATAGGGTTTTGGGAGAAAGATTAAAAATATCAAATACACTCATTTATGACATGTAAAGGTTGGATCTAAAATATGAAACATGGGGCTATTAGAAATTGTAAATATTCTAGTAAATATGGGAATGGAAAATGTTGTGTACCTATCACAAAACGTTGTTTTCAAAAGTTGTCTTGGGACTCATTTTCCTATAGGCGAATGGGTCCTTGTTCACCTTTCCAATATTGATTTCTAGGTTGTCTACTCCTATTTCTATGCTTCAAGATCTTCCAGGTTTGACAAGTCGGACAGTTGAAAATAAAATTGACATTTGAGTTTCCCTGAGATGACAACAAAGGTGACAACAAATGCATCTTTGCAATTTTGCACTTCTGAGATCTTTAGCTTTTATTCAACCTACAAACTTGCAAATCTGCAACAAAAAAACAAGAGGGGAAAACTTGTTTTTTTTTGGGTGAATGGGGGTTTTCCTTGGTCAAATCCTGTTTTGGTAATTAAACCTTGAAATGAAATAATGAAATTATGAAAGGAATGATGAATGAAAAATACAATGTTGCAACTCAAACAACCCTTGAATAAACATCTTGAATGGAGATATTTTAAGGACTAAAACTTGCGTGAAATGGCTTGATTGTTGATGTTGATCTTGTACTTGAATATTGACCTGAATGCTTGAAACCTACATCACAATGTTAGCTCCAAAAACATGCATGATTCTACATAACTTTGACATGATGCTTGAGATCTTGAATGTTGCAATAAATGATGAAGAAATCTACTCTTGAATGATCTTGACAATAATCTTGACTCTTGTTAAGTTCACCTCTTGCTAAATTTTTCCTTAGACTTCATTTGATCAAAATAGTCTTGTATTTATAGATACTTATCCTTAATTTCTGAAAAATTCAACATTGCAAGCTAACCTTTGAAATTTGAATTGACGATCATAAAAATTCCACCAAAACATTATTTAAAAATGGGCTATGTTGTGCCTATAGCACACATGCCCCGTTCGGAATGGGGACCCTCTCCTTTTTCACTTTTACCAGGTTTCTTTTTCCTTCACCTCATTTTACGTGCCCCCTATTTTGAGTCCCAATTAGTCAAGGAGTCCTAAGGTTATCATCTTAAACTAACCAAGTTTCACCACCCTTGAAATTTTCAATTATTTTTCCTTTGCAGAGTTCCTTTGGCAGTATTCCTTAGATCTTTGAAACTGGTGTCCTTCCCTAGTTGCGGGTCCACATATGCAGGTTTCCCCTCACGAGATTTCGTCCACCTTTTGTTGTTTTCCCGGCAGGCGACCCAAGACTGCCACCCACATGGCAGGTTCCACATCCTCCATTGTTGTTCCCTTTGTTGGTTGACCAAATGACAATCACCTAACTACCGACCGCATTGCAAGCTCTGTCACTCTTGTCATTGGTTGTTTTGAAACCCGTGCTCACCAACCGCATTAGCCACCATACAAAATTTATTGCAGGAAATTAATGTCAAATTTGCTATAAATAGCTAGCTTGCCTTGTCATTTTTACTGACATTCTAATTAGAAACTATTAGTGCTCCAGCTGTCTCTGCCACCATCGCGCCCACATCGCTTGGAGGAAGATTTCAAGCCCTACATTTGTCTTGATTCCTTAGGTCTACTAGGTGAGTTCGCCATCGCCCTAGCCACATTTCTTTGAGTTCATTTTTTGAAAGTGTTGTAAAATCTCAAAGATTGAAAACTCAAAACCCTTAGGTGGCTAGTTAAATGTCCAAACCCGTACAAAACCCATGTTAGAAAACATTGAAAAACCTTCAAAATACGTCATTTGGCACCATGGAGAACTTGCTCCCTCAACCGCCATTCTTAACCAGGGCCTTCACCTTTGGTGGGCTTGATGATGCAGATTGATGGCTTCCCTTCACCATAGCTAATTGAGACTAAACAGAAAATCCTAAGTCAGAGTTCATTCGGTCATTGCGAGTCTACTCTTGCAGACTTCCGCCTGCGAGTCACCCTTACCTACTCATCATTTCTCAAATGGTTTTCTCCCTCCAGCTTCCCACATGGCACGTCCTGCCTAGCCTATGTCCAAAATAAAACACTTAAGTCCCCATCTACGAGTCATTCTCCATGGGTTTCCATTGCCCCTTTGCTGCCGGTTCAGCACCCATTATCCAAATAGCAAAGCTCCCGCTTCCTCCCGCTTTCCGAAACCCGCAAATCCCAGTGTCGTCTCAAGATTTCCTAAAGAAAATATAAGTTTGGATTCTTGCATGTAGTATGAGCTTTGCGGACCACCGTCCATGGGCCACTTGTCCCCTTTTGCTATTTTCAAATGACTGGGGAGCCTCGTCCATCCTCATTGTGGACCTTGCGCCGTTCATTTCCGTTCGGCCCTTCATGTGCAAAACGCCTAAGTAAAATGTTGGTGCAGGCCATCGACCGCAAGCCATCAATCGTAGGCCACCACCTTGTGAACATCGTTCACCAACGACTACACCTCACCATCCAACCACCTTGCAGGGCCCACTTCTCTTGTCACCGTCTAAAGTCCCTGTCGAAAAAGATTAATGTCAAAGCTTTATGCAGGCTCGACGATGTGGACTATCATCTACGGGCCGCCGTCCAACCTTAACCATCTCCAAACTTCTGCCTCTTGACTATTTCCCGCAAGTCTTCACCCTGATCACTTCAAGGGAGTTGAACTTAGAAACTAAAACCGATCTATCCTTTCTACCCGTGGATCCCGCAATGCGAGACTCCATCTACATAATTTTTCCTTGCCAACACCATTCCAAATGGTGAAACTCCTAATGGCCAATACTTCCCTAGCTTTTGCACCCTCTTGAACCACATACAAAGTAATTGAATTGGAACCTCCAAGACTTCATGAACAATTGACCTGCATGCCTAAATAATTTAACACCGTGATTGAGCCTCAAATTTGAGATGCAAAAATCTTTCTGCGGGTGGCTACATGTGGGCGACCATCCCCCCAGTGCCGTCTCTGCGTTGCCATCCCAAACAATTTCCAGCCCAGGGAAACCCACATCCTTGGGCCCACATTGCCTTATCTTCCCCAAATGAAGGTCAAATGATGAATTTTAATGGATTTTATGATATTTAATGATAAATTGTTTGATGTAACATCCATTTTGTAGGGTTTCGCTAACGTTTCCCTTGTTTTTCATGAGAATATGCTTACTACACTTATGCTTGCAGGATTTATGGAATCAGTTGTAGGACCCTCGGGAGATTTTGTAGAAAAGGAAAAGGGGAAGAAGATTTCCAAAGTTCCTAGAGGAAAGGAGGAAAAGGGCTAGATGAAGTACTAGTTCCACGGGGTGGAAGTCACCTCCAAGGTCACATCTATGTGGGATTTGATATCAAACACCAATATGGGGCACACAAACATAGACAAATTCTGGTAGAGGCTTACAAGAAAACCCATTACAAACAATGCAAGAAAGATTCAAAAGAGTGGTTTGGTCAAGGTGGCCAGATTCTCACCTGCTCTTGTAGCTCTAGAGCTAATAGTGGCATGTAGGGAGGCTTACCACCATGGAAGTAGGAAGATTATTGACCATGAAGGCAGGGTGTTGTCAGACTTATCAGCATGATCCATAGGATAAACCTTCCATATTCCAACATTTGATCCTATGGAGGAAACTAAGAAAGGGTGTGTAGAGAAAATGTGGAAGGACAATCCCTTGGCATGCAAGAAGTTAATCAACCAATATTGGTTGAAGGAGAAGAGGGGGAGTGTCGCTAAGGTACCACAGGAGCTTTTTCGAAGTGATTTCCATGAAGAGTACCATGATTTGTTTACTCTATTGAGTAGAGTAATGGGCCTCCCTAGTGTTGCATTCTTTTAGGAGTGGATGTTCTATTTTGTTGAAGAAATCATCTGGGGAGAAACAAAATTCCATTGGGCCAAGATCATCAGTGAAAACTTGCATGTGCAGTTCATGGCCATGAAGAAGACTTCACAATTTTATATGACCTCCTACCTGGTGTACCTCCTCGCGCAGCCTTTCCCATACAAGGGCCTCTTTGTCACACTGAACCTAGATCCAAGAAGGGTACTCAAAGTATATGGCAGGTACCCACAATTGTAGTACCAAAACTTTAAGAAGGATTACCAGAGAGTAAATGATGCCTTTATAGGGCATATAATTAGGCTCATTGGTGGGGATTTTCATAGGAGGGTTTCCCACAGTGCCCCCACTTTGATCCAAATGTTCGGGTTTTGGTTTATTCAATTCCCCAAATTCACATACATAAGAATGGAGGGATTCTCTGAGAGACCATATAAATTTCCCTGGTATCCCAATGACCGGTTAATTATATTGGAGGTCTCCTGGCAACTACAGAATGCTCATACTTTGTTGAGCGACAAGCATAGGGCTGACATTCTCTACCCCCTCACCTTCGACCAATGCATGTATGCTATTCCCACATCCCAATGTGTGGAATACTCAGAGAAAGAGATATTAGAATATAACCTGGAGAATGGAACCTTACAGAAAGTTAAAAAATTCTGTCAAAAGAGAATATTCCCACTTGCCCCATATTGAAGACTTTTGGGAAAATTTTCAAGATGATAAAGAGGTACACATACGACACTACATGCACATGACTACCCAGTTTGTCAAGATAGTCAATCTCTTCCCGGTACTAGAGAAAATTTTAGAAGATGAAAATACCCTTGTGGGTCCTAGGTACGATGCAGTTGCTAACTTGTCGCTACCCCTAATTGACTGGAATGAAGAAGAGGTCAACGAACTTGATATTGTGACTAAACCAGTTGAGAACAGAAAAAGGCAATGGGTTGATGCCCAAATTGCTCAACTTAAGTTGTAGGGAGCCACATTAACTTATGAAGAGCTCGAGGATGAGCTCGAAAGTGAGATAGATAGCAGAGCCATTGCTACCCCTACTGAGGAAGCCCCAAAATCTCCTCTAGCCACAAGGTCAAGAAAGAGAAAAGAGGTATCTAAGCGCCAGCCTAAGCATAAGGTTTATATACGGAAAGCCTCAGAAGGTGAGACCTCAAAGAAAGCCAAGAAAACTAGAGGATTTGGCAAGATGCCTACAATTGTGGAGGACTCTCAGCATGAAGGAGAAGAAGAGGTTGAGCAATCAAAATTACCATCTGCTACCTCTACTCCAGCTATGAACACTACCACTGCTACCACTCCACCGCCCCTTACTTCTCAAGAATTGGTAGTTTCCTCCCTGCCTATTGTGGACATCTCCGTTCACCTCACTTTCGCCTCTCCAACAACTGCCATAATGGTGCTAGATTCCTCTTTCGCCACAACACCCCCTTTGTCATCGGCCTCACTGCCACCACCACTACCTACTCTATCCATTGTTGCATCCTCAATAGCCACAACTACTATGCCTCCACTTACCTTTCCTAATGTATTTGCTAAGTATATGCAAGGGGTGCCTATAGAGCTCTCAGAAGTAATTTTTAATCCTACTGTCCAAGCTCTGATGGCTCAGATCATTGTTGGCCTACATGTCCCTCCACCACCTATAGAGCCGCAAAAGATGGAGGCGACCATGCAAATATACGAAGAGATGGAAAAGAGACAAAGAGAAGCTATTAAAGGGGTGATGGAAGATCCTAAAGATTCTTTCAAGGATGATTACTTTGAGCACCCTAAGGGAATAGTAGGCCTAAGTATAGATAAGGTGGTGACTAATGAAGAGAAGTCACGGTCTTCAGAGGAAGACACAAAATCTCTAAATGAGAGGTATATCATAAAGTCTTCTGATCAGGAGCTCGAGGAGGAGGTTTCCCAACACCTCAAGGATATAGGAGAGGAAGTCGAATCCAAAAAGTAGCCTCCCAAGGAGAAGGAAGAAGAAATTGAAGTTAATAAGGAGGTACCCACAAGGCCTCCACTAATTGGGCAAGACAAAGGCCATGTTCAAGAGGAGGAATTGCCTCTTGAGAAAGAAGAAGAAGAAGAAGAAAAATATAAAGTTGAAAGAGAAGATGAGGTAAGGAAAATCCTTCGACCAAAGCCTCATGTGGAGCTCGAACAAGAAATGAAGGGGGTGTATATGCATAAAATTGGTCATGTCTAATTAATCCTCGCACTTAATTAAATATTCATTATTTAATTAATCTCTCTAAAAGTCCTCTACATATGATTAAATTTAATTAATTTAATTATATTGTTCATTCACTTTATTCTTCTGCCATAATTAAATAAATCAACTTTATTTAATTATTTCACATTCATATGTCCACTTGACTAATTAAATAAACACCCTTTAATTTATTATAATTAATTATCACCTTTTGAATTTAATTAAGTCTTTTGATTTAATTAAATTTAAATATTTCCCTTCTTCTATTCAAATCTTTCTTCTAATTAATTAAATATTTTTATTTAATTAATTTCATCTACATATCATTTCTTAAAAATTTAATTAAATATCTTTATTTAATTAAATATCCTTCATATCTTTTCAAATCATAATTAAATATTTTATTTAATTATGAAATCTTTTATTATTCTTCAAATCTTAATTAAATGATTATTTAATTAAGAAAAATCTCCATGTCACCCATAAATAAATAATTGAATTTATAATTCATTATTTATCTTCAAAATCTTTCTAGAATCTCACAAAAAGATGATTTTTACAATTCATCTTTATCATCTCATCTTATCTCTTCCACGAAAAAGGAAACAAATCTTGCTTTCTGGTTTTCTTCTATTTTTCTCTCCAATCTTATCCATCTTCGATCGTTCGATCTGCCAGGAATTTTCATATCTGTTGATCACATCAGCCAATCAAAATCTTTCAAAAACTCTATAAATACCCCTACAAATCCAAGCATTGGTTACCTACAGATATACACGCATTAGAGATTAATTGCTTTCTAGCATTCTAGCATTCTAGCATTGTCATTATCAACTTTAGTATTTATAGTGTTTCATAATCTTACATTCTAGCAATCATGCATGTTAATCATATCATAGCATAGAATACAATCATCATCCTTCAAATCATCATACAACTCTGAGAGCAAGCTGGAATCGACAAAAACACTAGAGATAGAGGATGATAGGACGACATCAAGAACAAAAGACTGAGTTTGCATTTTCTTATTTGATTTTTTGTTTTGATATAATTTCTTATCGATGTGCTTCATTGTTTTTTTAAATCTACATTTATTTATTGCACACTTAAAAATCAATCACACATTTTTGGCGCCCACCGTGGGGCCCTTTCCCCATTTTTGACATCTATTTGTAGGTTTCTTGACAGGATTTCACATTCTGTAATTCAGATTTTTGATAAAAATTCTCGTTTTAACTCATACGTGGCTTTCTGTAGCACATCCAAGACTTCTAACAGCGCTTTTGTAGGTCTTTCAGTCCATCCAGAAACTATTTCGGCATTTCTAGGGAATAGAACAGTGCTTCTAGGGAACAAAATGGCACATACACTCAGTTCACTTCATTAAAATTTTGTGAAAAATTGTGCATTCTTAGATTAGCGCATTTAAGAGTTTTTTTAGTGCATTTAGTATTTTCTGAAGCATTTATAGGGTCTGTTTTCATGCATTGACTGATTTTTGTAGCACTTTTGTTTGATCTTTTAGCACATATAGAGTGTAATTAAACAAAGCTCTGAGTCTGACACCTTCCGTAGGCAGAACTTTTTCTAGTATAAAAAGAACCAATGTAGGATAGTCACATCTGGTTTTAAAAAGAAGCAACCCTAGGGTAGACATGGATTAAAATGAAGCAATCTAGGGTAGTCACCACACATTGATTTTTGTAGTTAAAATGAATCATATGCTTGTTGTGAAGCAACATCTTCACATAGATTAAGTCATTGTCATTTGGGCTCTAAAAAGAACATTGTTTGCTTTGTCTGTGGCAATAGGTATATGCTCTCCCCTTAACTGGGTGATCAGAATACCAGACTTTCCTTTTTCAATTTCTTCAATTTTAATGCTTTATTACATCCTTTAGAGGGCCTTCTCTTGTGGGAAAAAGTACTCACCCAAGAGGAACGACCCAAGTGGGTTCAAGCCAAAGCTAGGCTATTCCACCCCACTATAAAATTTAAAGCAAATCCGGGGAAACCCATTTTTTCCGGTAGTGTGCAAGATAACCATCCCCAAAGCCTTTGTTCTAAAGGTTGGGAGGTCTCCTGAGCAAGTTTATTATTGCCGCACTGAACGGAAACCCTTACTACGAACCTAGTGTAGTAGCCAACCGTGTTAGTTTCCGAACATCCTAATAATCAGAGTGCAAGGGGATGGAAGAATCTGCCCCCAAGACACTCACCATATAACTACCAAGGATCGTTTTCTCAGGAGATTTGGTATCCACTTTCGTCACTTTGAGTATGCACTTGGAAAAGAAAAAAATACGGGTGCCCCTTCAGGGGTGACACAGTTGTGTGAGTTGACACAGTTCTAAGATGTGGGTTGTGGTTATTATGATGACCTACTTGAGTACTAAGAGTGAGTCTGCATGAATTGTCTATTATGTGTGAAACCTGTGAAAACACTTTTTGAAAAACATTTCTGAACATACACTTGATGTTTAGTATAGGGCTTAAAAACAACTATTTTCAGAGTGTTTGTTGTGTTTTCAATCACATTAATTCAAATAAAAGATCATCCAAGATGAACATGCAAAAATTCAGCTGAAATTGTTCAAAGACTATTCAAAATACTACTTTGGAAAACTATTTTAGTGCATCTAGGGGATATCTTAGTGCATTTAAGGTCTATTATAGTGCATTCATTGGTTAGTTCAGCACATTTAGAGCCTGTTTCGGCACATAGGCTGAATATTCTGTGAACGGTTTATCATTGTCAAAACATTTTTCTGTAGCGCATATAGGACACAGAGTAGCGCATTTGAGGTCTGTTGTAGCACATTTGATTGTTTCTCTAGCACAAATACTTGTTTCTACAACGCATACAGGGTACAAAGTAGCACATCTGTCACTTTTCTAGAATCATTACTTTTGACAGATCTGAGTTTGTAACATCCTTGGTCCAGTAGCATTTTGACATTTCTCTCATGCTTAGAGAGTGGAAATCAACCAAATTTGTTAAGAAATTGATTTCCAATAGGATCAAGAAACCCAAGAAACATGTAGGTTACAAGAAAACCTTACAACGAAGGAAGTTCTTGTATAAAATTCAAAACGTCTTGCTCCATTACTGTGAGTTTCTCCATAGGTACCTGTTGATGTGTTTTTTATGCACTTCTCAACACAGGTAGTGTGTAGATGCACTACCTCTCTTGAAAGACAATCTTCCACAATCAGATTGCAGAACACTATCCCAAGGTCTCTAATGTCAGGTCTTGACAGTGCTTGGAATATCTCAGTTGTTTGATGTTATTTGCTAGAATCACAAGGCAGACTTACGGATGAGTTACAAAGCATGGAAGTTGGGTTTGAAAATGTAGTTTCAAAGTGCTGAAAGTGAATGAACAGTGGCTGTCCACTCAAAACAGCAAGCTGAAACTCATCAAGTTCATTTGATTTAACTTCATGGTGATGCTTTGGGTCCTACTCTAACCAAGGATTAAAAGAAACAGCAAAAGGAGAAGGGTTAAGAAAGCTATTCTAATCTTAAGCTACGAATGAACAGTAACAATGGTGGCTGCTAAAGTAGACAGACTTCCTAAACTAGGTTTTGCTTGGCCAAGAGAAACCTACAGTTGCACAAAACCAGTGCAATATTCTAAGGACAGCAAATTTTCACATTACATACACACATCATGTACATGCAATCGAACTAATTTGCAGCAATAAAGGAAAGAGGCTTAGTCTAGCTTTGCAAAGTGATTCATCATCAATGAACCACAAAAAGCATGAGCTGGAAGTTCATCAAATACTGAAACAACAAACACCATCACCACTCTCATTCAAGAAACTAACACTAAAACTAAAATGGAAGGTGAACCATGCATACATAAAGAGCAAACTCAAAAGGAACACTCATAAATCATGCAATGTTGTTTTCTATTGCTGCAGAATATCTTTACATCAATTCTCCAACCCTTACAAATGAGGGGTAAGCCCCTATTTATAGTTTTCCAAAGCTCAAATGAATGGCTAGGATCAATTTCCAACAAATGGTCTAGATTCAATTACAATAGGGTTTCACCTACCCCTCATTATCCAACAATTTTAAAATACATCATTTGTCATTTCCCTGTTTTGTCATCTAGTGCCAGTCACTATAGCAATTTTGTCATTTAGCTGATTGCCCTTTTCACTGTAGCAAAAAATACCTGAAAGCTACCTTCTTACTTGATGTGTTTGCAGTGTTCTTCCTTGGATCAAATGAGCCCGTCGATGATTGGCATCAATGGATTGGTTGCCCCTGATGGGCGGACAACTCATCATCATCTCATGAAAAGTAGGACAACTCCTTCATACCTTCTTCAAGGTCACCCCCTTGCATTTTTGTTCTTGGCCTCCTTGGCAAAGGCCTTCTTCTAATGCCGACCCTGTTGATGGGTGCTATGAGGAAATACAATCATGAAATGAATGGTGATAGGAGCTATGCACATTCCTTATTCAGCTTTCTCGATGGGTCTTCCTGATGGACCCACGGTAGGCTCCTTGAATCCTGCGTACATGAAACGCTGTAAGTTCTTTCATACAAAAATCATAGAAAACGTTAGTCAAATCTTGCAAAATCCTTGTTAGATTCATCCATGCATCATCAAAAGATCATAATATTCATATTTGGAGCTCATTTGGACCATAAATATTAATCTGGGCCGCTGGGGCTCCATGAATGTTCCAAAACAACCAAAGGGGGACGAAGCTCTAAAACCACCGAAACTTAACGAAACATTGACGAAACTTTGGCAGTTCATTTAAGCACCACAAACACATCCCAGATCCACCAAAAAGTTGGCCCCAAAGTCAAAAATATGGAAATCGGACCGGCAAGGGTCCACAGATGTTTCCAAAATAGCCAAAGAGGGACGAAGCTCCGGAACCACCGAAACTTAACGGAACGTTGATGAAACTTTGGCAATTCACTTAAGCAACCCAAACACATCCCAAATCCACCAAAAAGTTGGCCCCAAATTCAAAAATGTGGAAACCGGACCGGCAGGGGTCCACGGATGTTTCCAAAACAGCCAAAGAGGGATGAAGCTCCGAAACCACCAAAACTTAACGGAACGTTGACGAAACCTTGTCAGTTCACGTAGGCACCACAAACACATCCCAGATCCACCAAAAAGTTGGCCCCAAAGAAAAAATGTGGAAACCAGACCGGCAGGGGTCCACGGATGTTTCCAAAATAGCCAAAGAGGGACAGAGTCCCAAACGGCCACGAGAGAGGCCGAATGTTCAAACGCCACAGAGGGACGGGGTCAAATGAAACGCCACGTGATGGAAGGCAGCGGGGACGGATGTTCCAAAACAGTATAAAGCTCGAAACCATCAAAACTTAACTTTCATTTACACAAACACATCCCAGATCCAAAAAAGGTTTCCCCCAAAGTCAAAAATGTGGAAATGGGAGCGACGAGGGTCCATGGATGTTTCCAAACAGCCAAGGAGGAAGGGAATTCCGAGGGAAAGTTTCAAAACCATTGAAACTTAACGGAACATTGATGAAACCTTCGCAGTTCATTTACGCACCCCAAACACACCCCAGATCCAAAAAATGTTGCCCCCAAAGTCAAAAATGTGGAAACGGGAGCGACGGGGGTCCACAGATGTTTTCAAACAGCCAAGGAGGAAGGGAATTCCGGAGGGAAAGTTCTGAAACCATTGAAACTTAACGGAACATTTACAAAACCTTGGTAGTTCATTTATGCACCCCAAACACACCCTAGATCCAAAAAAGGTTGCCCCCAAAGTCAAAAATGTGGAAACAGGAGTAATGGGGGTCCACGGATGTTTCTAATGAGCCAAGGAGGAAGGGAATTCCGAAGGGAAAGTTCCAAAACTACCAAAAATTTACGGAACCTTGACGAGACCTTGACAATTCATTTACGCACTTCAAACACATCCCAGATCCAAAAAAGGTTTCCCCCAAAGTCAAAAATGTGGAAACGGGAGCGACGAGGGTCCACAGATGTTTCCAAACAACAAGAACAAGAAAAAAGGTAGAAAAGGGCATGGTGGACCTCATTTCTCCGCAGATTTGAATACCCCAAGTAGGTGAATTTGGGTAGGGGATTTGATCATTTGAAGGCACATGATCAATTTGGACTTCGAAAATGGGGCACACAAAACAAGACAGGAGAAAAGCAGCCTGTCGGGAGCGAAAAAAAAGGGGGGTCCCTGCCTACGACGGGGCGTGTGTGCAAAACATGCACAACAATACCAAGATTTTGCTAGGGGATTTACCGATGAATACATTGTAGAGCCTTTATATTCACAAGCTTATTTCCAAAGAAGAGCCCTATCACAACAACACAATCACAATCAACCTCTCAACTTCGATTATCTACCACAACCTTCCATTGAATATGCAACACATCCAAGTCAAATCCTTCAATGAGTTTCATTAGGCTATTTGATATACTTCAAAAACAAGGATCAAATATTAAAAGTCCACCTTTCAAACAAATTTCTGATTATTGATTCAACTTCCCCAACATGATTCTAATATCCTTTATCATTGGAATCCACAATCAAGAATTAGGAACGTCTTTTTGTCATATCATAATATTTTCATCTTATCAGATCAAGACATCATCATGTTTGCACTTATCAAGCTGTGATCTACATCTAGAAGAACATTTCAAAATCATATGCCTATTTTTACACCATCTCAATACAATAAGTTGAAGGAAGATATTCAAGAAGAAGATCACACCCAAAGAACTCAAGAAGATGGTGAGAATAGTAATCCCCTTTATAGTATGAGTCAAAATCCCCTTTTTAACGAAAACATTGGTGAAAGAGAAAATAATTTGTTCCCTTCCAATAGAGACATGAGCAGAACTCCTATAGATAGTGATGATGAACAAGATGAAGAACATCATCTTAGAGAGGCTAAGCAGGATCCCAAATTTCACAAAGCCTTAGAAAATATCTTAGAGAGCAACAAAGAGAAATATTTCCTGTATTTGGCTGACAAAGGAGCTAAATTGCCTCATGATTTTGATATTGAGAACTTAAAGAAAAGTCTTGATGACACACCCTTGTCTGATATTAGTGCATTGTCTGAATAGGTTAAGGCACTTCAAGGACAAATTAAAGACCTACAAGGGGGAACCACAATGAAGACATATGCTCTTGATGACATCTGTTCTTATCCTTTTGATTGATGCCTCAACATGATTCCATTTCCCAAACATTGTGAAATCCCAAAGTTTGATTGTTACAATGGTAAATTGGATCCAATTGATCATATTAGGTGCTTCCAAAATATGACTTTATAGTTTTCCCATGAGGATGCATACTTGATGCACTTGTTTCCTAGAAGTCTTGGAGGCCAATCTATAGAATGGCTATCGAAAATCACACCGCCTGCCAAGGCATTTGAGGAATTGATTAATGAATTCATATCACAATATTCCTACAACATACAACATCAAATAACCATGATTGATCTCTGCAAGGCTAAACAGAAACCTGGTGAACCATTCATTACATTTCTTTAGAGATGGAGAAGATTGTTCGCTAGATACCCACACCATGTTCTTGAAAAGGAAAAGATCACCACTTTCATAAACAACTTGGATCAAGAGATGAGCTATCATCTTAATCTTCATTGTCCTCCCTCTTTTCAGAAATTGATTGAAAATGCCATCACCATTGAAAGTGCCTTGGTCCAGAGAGGGATAGTAAAACTTGATAAGAACAATCCTAGCTCATCAAATCGCTACAATGACAAATCTAAGTTTTGGACTCACAACAAAAACGTGGTGAATGATGGTGTTGTAGATGAAAATCATGTCTCGACTAAGCCATTTTTTCTTAGTGCTCCAAGTACTCCTCACAACAATAACTATAACAATGTCAATTCGGTCACAAATCAAGGAAACACTCCTCCTCTGAGGAATAACGTGAATCAAAACCTTTACTCCCAATCAAGGGAATGCCAACAATCAAGGTTACTGTGGAAACAATAACAACAAAAATGACTTAGGAAATACCTCAAGCATGAATCCCCAACAATCTTCATTCTTCTCTAGCAGAAGAACTTTTACTCCACTGGGTCAATCCTTAGAATCTGCATTCAAAGAATTGATGGCTAAAAATGCTCTTACTTTTCTGCCTCAACACAATTTTGAACCCAGTGTGAAATCTCCATCATGGAATGATGCATACTATTGTGATTATCATCAGTGCAAGGTCCATCACACTAATAATTGTCAAGCCTTGAAAAATAAAGTCCAAGAATTAATCGAAAATTACACCATCACAATAGAAGGACACCAACAAACAAATGAAGACCACCAAGAATTTCACAACCCTTTACCCAACTATCAAAAGGGTGAGTCTTCTGGAAAAAGTGTGAATCATAGCAATGATCATATAATCAATCATATCTACACTGACGACGAGCAAGTCAATTGGAAAAAATGGAATATAGACAAGTCAACGCAACAAGGGAACAAGCTAAAGTTGTCTTAAAGGGAGCTTCTTCAAAATCCAACGTGCCCCTACCTCCACATCAATATGACCTAGTCAATCAACTTGGAAAAACTCCTGCTCAGATTTCTATCTTAGAACTCCTGAAGGTTTCCCCAGCACACAAGGAAATTCTAGAAAAGGCCCTTGTTGAAACAATTGTATCCATTGATCTGGATGTGGACTGATTTCAAGCCATGGTGGGAAACTTTTCCTCACCCACATGCCTCTCATTCTCTAGAAAATATGACGTTTCCATGACTCATCCCCATAACTCATTGCTATACTTAAAAGTCATGATCCACCAGTTTCGTGTCAGACACATACTAATAGATGGAGGAGCTGGCTTGAACATATGTACCATGAAGTTAGTTTAGGCTTTAGGATTTTCTATGGAATCCATTGATCCCAGAAGAAAGATCACTATTAAAGCCTACAATGATGAGGAAAGAGCATCCAAGGGTTTAATCATGTTGTCGATTAGAGTGGGACCTGTCATCATGAATAATTTATGTCAAGTATTAGATCGTGATCTTGCATACAACATCTTGTTGGGTCATCCTTGGATCCACGAAATGCAAGTTGTCCCGTCCACATATCATCAATGTCTTAAGTTTCCTTATGAAAGACAGGAGATCACAATACTAGCTGATAATTCAAACAGTCAGACTTGTGCCAACATCAAAGCTAGTCAAGATACTTTGGTCCCCAACAATCAAGAAGCTCCTACGAGTACTTCTCTCAAAGTTGATACACAAATCAGTCTGTTAACCAAAAGCTTTCACAAGCAACTATAGTTCAAGGAAAATGGAGTAGGGGAGTACTCTCTCTATCTTGCTAATCTACCTATATTGCCTGAATCACATGGACAACCTTCTATCACGCAACATCAGATATCTGTAGCATCAACATCAACGCAACCACCAACAAAGCCAAATACTAAGTTTAATGGATGATTTATCAAAGAAAAATTCCCCATGGAAGATTCTGAGGATAGAGAAGTTCTAAGTTGGCTCTATAAAGATGAAAATGAAACAGTTCTTAATGTCAAACTACCTACTGATCAATACGATAAAGGATATTCAATCATGCAAAAGATGGGCTATGATGGTAATGGTCCTATCAGAAAGAGAAAAGGAGTAGTTGAGCCTATTCACCTTCCAGGACTTGCTGCAAAAGATAAAACAAGACTAGGCTATGATACTAACTCAAAAGAAGTAACATCTAAGCAGTTGCATGATACTGTTCTCACATTGCAAGAAGGGTTTGATACAAGGGAAGCCTGTTTGATAGCAATTCAGAATTTCATGGATAATAACTCTGACACAGATTCTGGTGAATATGAATGGGACACCATCTACAATGATGACTTTTGGAGGGACAAAAGGGTCGATGTGGTACAAACGTACACCCCAACTCTAATCGAAAGTGAAGAGTCGGGGTCCCAACCACAAGGATCTAAACTACAAGATAACTATGATTCTAGTGATACCGAGTCGGATTTAAACGAACAAGACTATCATGAGAATAGTATCATCATTGATCGGCCCCATACCTCAGATCCTACAGAAAACTCTGTTATCACCATAACTATAGTCAATTTCACGCAGCCTAATGACCCGCTACCACTAATCCATCCCGATCTCATTAACTGGGATCTATCTGAACCTATCGATATACCTATGTTTCCAAGCAATGAATCTATCATAAACTTCATTTCCGTAGATGAAACAAATGATTGTTCCACTAGAAATTTTCAGCATAGAGTCATTAATCAGGAGAGTGTCAAGTCTCCTAACTGCAAAAATAAAAATCAAAAAGAAAAATCTAATGGTGAAATCCAGAATCTGGCAGTGTTAGATCAAACAAAAAATAAAACAAAGAGCATATCAGATGGTGAAAACCTTTTTAAAGCACCAGATGATGGGATACTTGACACTCTCTCGGAGCATTATCATGAGCGATCACCTATCTTGATTGAGCCTACAAAAGCAGTTAATCTTGAAACTATAGAAAAACCAAAGATTCTACAGTTAGCTGCATCAATGACAGATAAAGAAGTACATGAGTTCATGAAATTTCTCAAAACAAATCAAGTCAACTTTCCTAGTCTTATGCAGACATGCCAGGTCTTGATCCTAATCTTATAATGCATCACTTGTCTATCAAACCAAGAATTAAACCTGTAAAACAAAAACTTAGAAAGATGCATCCTCATGTTGCACTATTGGTTAAAGAAGAGCTTAGAAAACTCCTTGATGTGGGATTTATAAGATCGATCGACTATGCAGAATGGATATCCAACATTGTTCCTATGTCCAAGCCCGACAAAAGTGTCGGAGTGTGCACAGATTTCAAAGATCTTAATAAGGCATGTCCTAAGGATGACTTCCCACTTCCAAGCATCAATACTATAGTTGATTTGATAGTTGGTCATGCCATGTATTCACTAATGGATGGTTTTTCTTGTTGCAACCAAATCAAGATTGCACCTGAAGACCAAGACAAAAAAAATTCACATGTCCATGTGGGACTTATTGTTGGAACTTCATGCCTTTCGGTCTAAAGAACGTTGGGGCTACTTACCAAAGAGCTACATGACTATAATTTTTCATAACATGATGCACACATTCATGGAAGACTATGTAGAAGATATATTGGCAAAGTCATACACAAGAGGACACCTTGAAATATTATCCAAAATCTTTGCACAATTGGAAAAGTTCAAAGTTCGCCTCAACCCCAAGAAATGCATTTTTGGGGTCACATTTGGAAAGCTCTTGGGATACATAGTATCAAAAAAAGGAATTGAAGTAGATCCTTCCAAGGTACAAGAAATCATGGAAATGCCTCCACCAAGGAATATCAGTCAGTTAAGATCATTACAGAGACGACTTCAATCTATACGAAGGTTCATTACACGGCTGACAGATAAGAGTCTACCTTTCACACATCTACTGTATAAGAATGTTCCTTTCAAATGGGATGATAAGTGTGAAATAACCTTTCAGCAGATCAAGCAATACCTAATGAACCCACCAGTTCTAGTACCGCCAAATCCGGACAAACCTCTAATCTTATATATTGCCACAATAGAGACATCTTTGGGGGAATTATTAGCACAAGAGGACTCTATAGGAAAGGAACATGCAATTTATTACATTAGTCAAACACTAACAGGTCATGAAATCAACTACACTTTCATCGAGAAGGCTTGTCTAGTAGTAGTCTTTGCATCACAAACATTTCGACACTACATGTTAACTCATACAATCAATCTTGTTGCAAAGATTGATCCACTCAAGTATCTGCTAAGTAAGGCTACATTGATAGGAAGGTTAGCAAAATGGGTTATGATCCTGAGTGAGTTTGACATCCATTATGTTGATTGCAAAGAAATCAAAGGACAAGTTATCGTTGATCAACCAGCTAAAGCACCATTACAAGCAGAGAATCCCATACATATCGAATTTCCAGATGCTGATGTCTTCACTATAGAATCCAAATGGCCATGGTCATTATATTTTGATGGTTCTTTTACTCAACATGGATTGTGGGTAGGCATACTCTTTGTCACCCCTCAAGGAAATACCATTCATCGGTCATATAGGCTAATGTTTCCATGCACTAACAACATAGCCGAGTATGAAGCTTTGATCACTGGGCTCAAGATTGCATTGGAATGGAGGATCACAGAACTACAAGTCTATGGTGACTCATAGTTAGTCATTAATCAAATCAATAATGATTATAAAACCAAAGATGACAAACTGTTTCCATATAAGAATATGGTTGATGATTTCAAGAAATACTTCCTAGATATCAAGTTCATACAAATTCCAAGACTTGATAACAAGGCAACTGATGCCATGGCCACGATCGCATCATTATTGCAACTCCTAGAAAATTAGGCTCGCTATGAATTTCTGGTGGAACAATCACTTACATCTGCTTATCACACATCTAAAAGCCAAATCATTTGCCACTTAGTAGGATCCGATCCACCTTGGTATGGCAAGATTTATGCCTACCTAAAAGATGACATCTTACCACCTAACTTAGCCCATAACCAAAAGCGCAACTTTATTCGCTAATCCTCTCGCTATACTCTTATCGTTGACACCCCCTACCGTCATGGTCTTGATGGTACTTTACTTCAATGTCTTGAATGTGACGAATCTGACAAGGCTTTATAAGAAGTTCATGGTGGAATTTGTGGTACTCATTCAAGAGGACTGACCTTATCCAAGAAATTGATTAGAATGGGTTACTACTAGCTGGCTATGGAGAGAGAATCATTCACCTTTGTGAAGAAGTGTTCTAAATGTCAGATTCATGGGAATCTCATTCATGCTCCTACACAAGAACTTCAACCGTTCACATCAACTTGGCCATTCTCTCAATGGGGGTTAGATCTAGTTGGAAAGATTCATCCTTCATCATCGAACATACACAAATTCATCATCACAGCGACAAAGTACTTTACCAAGTGGATTGAGGTAGTATCTCTCACTAAGGTTACCGACAAACAAATCTCATCGTTCATACTCAGCTATCTCATTTATCGGTATGGCATTCCCAACTCCATCATCACAGATAATGGATGACCATTCAAGAATCAGGATGTTGATGAACTTTGTGAGAGATTCCATATTCAACACCTTATTATCCACAAGGGAATGGCCAAGAAGAGGCCTTGAACAAAACAATACTGAAAATCTTGAAGAAGACTGTGAATGATGCAAGGAAAGATTGGCACATTCAACTCAATCCTGCATTATGGGCCTATAGAACTAGCATCTAAACGCCAACGGGAGAAACACCGTATACTCTTGTTTATGGAGCAAAAGCCATTTTTCCACTAGAGGTTGAGATTTCATCACTAAGGGTATCATTGATGGGTCTCACAACAGATGATGACTATAGAGTTTCCTTACTGCAAGAGCTAGAACTCCTTGATGAGAAGAGACAATGAGAAGCTAATCATTTGAAAGCATATCAATAGATGATGTCTCGCAACTATAATCACAGAGTCAAGCCACGTGCCTTTCAGGTTGGTGATCTTGTTTTGAAGGAAAACCCACGAAATCAACAAGATAGAGAGAAGAAAGGTAAGTTCAAACCAAATTGGTTGGGCCCTTACGTGGTCATAGCAATATACAATTTAGGAGCATCCAAGCTATCAATGCCAGAAGGGGATCTGCTTAACGAACCCATTAACAACATGCACTTGAAGAAGTATTATGTCTAAAGTAGTTATCATCACCTGGAAAAAGTCCTGAAAAAAATCATAAAAACAATAGAAAAAGTCTTGAAAAAATCATAAAAACAACAAAAAAAATCATAAAAACAATAGAAAAAGTCCTTAAAAAAATCACAAAAACAGTAGAAAAAGTCCTGAAAAAACACAAAAACAACAGAAAAAGTCCTGAAAAAAATAACAAAAATAGCAAATTAAAAAAAAAATTCATAGGGTGAAAACCTGGCAATAGGCAGTCTATTGACAAGAAAGATACAAAAAAATAAAATAAAAAAGAAATCAGAAAAATGTAATAAAAACAAATAGTGAAAATCTGGCAAATAGACGCTATTTGTAGCTCTCCATCTATTAGCTCATGTTTTGCACTTAGCTTCTCCACCTTTATTCCATCATCTTAGAACCATAATAGCATCATACTGCCATCATTTTCCTCGAGAGATAACGTCTTACCATGGCTTGATCATTGTACATATCCATTTTAGCAAGTTGTATCAACACTAGGGGAAAACATTGACATACTAGGGGCACTCAACTTTCAAGTTCTACCAAAACAGCTAGACAATGACATAAAATCCAATCATGTGAACAAACAATCAAATGCTATGAGCAACTATTCAATCATTGATCCATATCACAATAGTTTTCAACAAGTACCATATCATGACACATATTTGGATGATCTAAAATCTGAATAATGTTTGGAATAGTAGTATTATATTTTGAACGATGGTTGTTTGACTTTCGATATCATTCCTCTAGAGGAAAGAGGATGATTTTTCTTTGTTTGGTGTCTTGAGGTTAACTATCAATCTGTTGCAAATATGCCATGAGACATGATTTCCAAAACATATCATTGATGACAGTTCCAAATTTGCATTAGAAAGTGCTTAATCTTTGTTTGTTTATGCAATAAATACTCAGGTCATCCCAATTCAATTATACCTCAATGCTTGTGTTCACTTGCTATATCAAAAATCATGAAAGTTGTACTCGAGTCATCATTGGTGATAATTTCCCCTCTGATGCTTGTACATACTTCCAACATTTTAAAATGCTCTATGATGATTCAAGAAAGCAAGCAAAAGGCTCAACAAATGGTTGGTTTCATTTCGTTGCATTTCATTTAGATCATTGTACATATCTGCATCCTAGATTTGCATCAGAGTTTTAAAAGGTTGAACAATAACATCAACAACTATCATGTCTCTTTGGACTAGTTGTGGAGGACATTCAGACATTTGTTTCATTTATCATTTCATTTCATTTTTCATCATCATTTCATCTAGGTCTTGTACATATCATATAGTTTATCATTTATTATTCATTTTTGTATCGTTTAGATCCTTTCTCATTTCACATTATTCATTTATCCATTAGGCATTCCATATCACTTTCATTATCTATCGTCTTCATCTCATTAAACATTCACTTATCACTTTCTTATCATTTCATTTTCATTCTACACAATTGCATCTCATTTATTATCTCCATTAATCATTTCTTATCATTTCATTTTATCATTATCATTATCATTTTATTTCCTTTATCATTATCATTTCATATCATTTTCATTTATCATTTCATTTTATCATTATCATTTCATTTCATTTTATAATTATCATTTCATTATCACTTATCATTTTATCTCATTATCATTATCATTACATTTCATTACATCATACATTTCATCCCATTATTTATCCTATCTTGCACTCATCTATCATTTTCATATCATTTATATATCATGACATTTTTCACATAAACATTTGACACATTTCACATATCATTTCTTTTCCTAACTCATATACATACTACAAATTCATGATGCATCTCATAAACATAAACATCCATTTTTCAGCACATCTATTTTCTTGCATTTGAAAAATCCAAACACAAACATTCCATGCCTACATTACATTTCCACATCATTTTTCATAAACATATCATATATCCCATAGCATATTTTTCTAATCACATCATAAGTCATCCACCTGCATGACATCATTAGTACACATCACAAATCATCATCATTGCATGAATCATCTTGCATATCATGTTAGTCATCAACTCAATATAATGCATATCAAAATCCATACTATATCATACAGAAATACATGTATATCACATCATCACATAAAACACGTACATCATCAAAACTCATCGCCGCTGCATATCATTGCTCATCAAAAATACATACAAATTTCCAATGTCTAATGAAACTGAATAGTATAGAGAGATGCATGAGATATGATAAAAAATAATGTACATGCTCCAACAATGATATACATCAATGATGTTGCATCAATAAATCACAGCTAGCTGGTGGACCCCCCTGATGGAGTTGGTCTCAAGGATGATGGCCTGCCAGTAACCCCTACATCAGGATCCTGTCACGGCCCTATGACCCCTCTGTTGTGTGTCATTGTCTGCGATCTACACCTAGTCCTACTATGGAATTGAGGGTAAGGCTCTCTATGGTCAGGAGGACACAACTCGTCATACCTCACCCAATAGTGCTCGGCCTCCCTAGCAATCTCAAATCCCTTTGTAATGACCTCTCGCAAAGATGCACTCTCAACGGTGCCCATGAGTCTCTGTTCCACACCCTTTGCCTCTATTGCCCTTTGTCTGAAAGAATCCCTCTCTGCTATCAACTAGGCTACCTGTGGGTTTGAGGCAGGTGGAGGTGCCTACAACTATGCCTATGGCTGCATAAGTTGTGCCTATAACTGTACTACCAAACTCTGAGCCTGAGCCAACTGGCTTTGCAACTGCGCCTGTTGCCCCTGAAGTGTCTATACCTAGGCCTGTAGAGTATCTATCTACACCTGTTGCGCTGTAGAGGGGACCCTGATCACCGTTCTCCATCCAATATCACTCCTCGGCCTCCGCTTGACCTAAGCACTACCCAAGATATCTATCCTCTGTTTCACTAGCCTCTGCTCCTCCCCTCCGCCATCTCCGTCGCCATCCCCATCACCATCATCTAAGCTCTCCTCCTCATCTCCACTATCCTCCTCTCCTCCACCAACTATCTGCTCCCCACCTGCCACATCCTCCTGTCTCCTAACCCCTGGCTGTGGTGCCACCAAAATGGGCGCCAGCTCATCTAGACATGTGAACCACAGAAATGGGTGTGTGTGATAATAAATAGAGTACTCCTCAGACATACCTGCATCAAAAATATCGAGCCTTCCATCCCATACTGTGGGTTGTAATGTATATTTTGTATATGCAACCTGATAAGAAATGCAAGGCCCCCATCCAGGCTCATCCTTGCACAATCCATAGTGCGTAATTCCCTGAGGCATCCCCTATGTGAATCTGAACTGTCTCTGTACTTGCAAGGCCAAAAATATCTCTATAATGAATGGAGTACGGCCTATCAGAAACTGGGGTATACATACAAACGACATCTCCAAATACGCATCACAATCCATGTATGGCCTTCATATCATTGCATCCACATCATCTAGGGTCTGTCTCCAGTACTCCACCTTGCCCAATGTGGGTTGGATAAGTGAAATAGAATATGCATACACGTATGGTCTGCCTGGTGGCCTAACTTTGGGACAAAGTGGTCTCGTAATTGCAATATGCTCCCATGCCCAGATCTGGAGTAGGGTAACACCACAAGACAAGCTAGTTGATCCTCTATAGACCACCTAATGCAAGTCATGATATAAATGTGCCAACATACAACTCCCCTAGGCATATCTCCACGGCTGCCCCATCATCAGCTCAATAATCCTCCCCCACCCAACTAATAGTCCCTTTGACCGGGGATCCGAACAAAGGAAGCCTCCAATGAATGCACCCAAAACTGCAGGTAAGGTCAGATATCCCCTCAGATCTGCCCATGGCACCCAATACCCTACTATATGAACATCCCCATACACCCTCCTAAGTGCATTTGTACCACCTAACTCCTTAGAACACAAGGGCACCTACCACTGGGATCACCAAAATCATGTATACGTCCTCTAGGGTCACCATCATCTCACCTGTTAGCAAATGAAAAGTATTATGCTCATAATGCCATCTCTCTGCTAGAGCGGTCAACAATCCCCTATTGACCCGAATAGGAGGCATAAACAATAATGGTCCCAACCCACAATCACCTATCAACTGTACATCTACAGGGGTGAGATCTCGTATTTGATACCAACCTACAAGGAAATGCTCTCTAATTTGGAGGTTTTTGAAAACCTCCTATTTTTGGTCATCACAAGGACAATCAATCAGACTCATCATCGACTCATATCAAAGCAATCTATCTACTTCGCATCATACCTATTAGTGACCCATATCAATCAGACTCATATCAAGTGTATCATATCATGTGAACCATATCAAGTATTCTATCTAAGGGACTCATATCATGAAATCAATGCAAAATCTATCTATCTGAACATCAAATCAATCTACTATATCATCTACTATTTTTTTTCTTTTTTCAGGAAAGCAACTTTATCAACAATCAAATCATCAGCCTATTTGTACTTCAGTCACGAATGCAAATATGTTTTCAATTACATCATCTACTATTTTTTTCTATCATAGAAAGAAAATTTATTAGAAGTCATATCACTCATCTACTCTTTGTTTTCTAAAAGAAAATTTATCAAGCAAAATGTAATCAATCATTCTACTCTTTGGCAACAAAGTTATCAACTATCTACTCTTTGCTTTCTATTTTTGGAAACAAAGTTATCAATTCATCATCATATCTTCTATCATTTCTATCCATATCAGCATGATGACAAGACAATTTATCTATCTATTGACCAAAGAAGCAGTAATACATCATCATTTTCGTCACTTTCATCAAACAGTGCATTTTGCCTAAATTTCCTAGATGTGCTAATCTGCGGCCTAAAAGCGCTAAAACCCTATATGCGCTGAAGTTTCCCCCTGATGCGCTAAAACCCCATATGCATCATTATGTGCCCTAAAAGCACTACATCAATTCCTCTATGCGTTATTTCCCTATATGCGCTAAATCCCTAATCGAATGCGCCATTTCATCTACCCGATGCGCGAAAACCCCAAAAGTGCTATTTTGTTTCCTATATGCACTAATGTACCAAAATTGCTATAGACATCCTATATGTGCTATTTCACCTATTGAATGCGCTAATCTATCTGAACCTTCAAAGTGCTAAATTATGCCCTAGATGCACTACGTAAATTTTTGAAAGTGCTATTTTATTCCCTAAAAGTGCTAAAACGGACTGGTAAACCCTAAATCTATGCCAACATGTCTCACAATTCGACTAAAAACAAAAAATTTCAAAGAAAAGAGGGTTGAATCGACTCACTGGTTGTCCGAACGCGGCTGGTCTCTGGTATCGTCGGGCCCACTTGAATCTATGCCTATGATAAGGAATCTCCATCTCACCAAGTCACCGTCAAAGCACAAAATTAGTAAAAGTCAAAAGGTGAAAATGACTTGCCCTTTTTTCCCTTTTACCTTTTAAAAGTCAACTAAGGTGGGTTTTTTTTGTGGCATTTTATTTTCATCTTTTAATCAAACTCTAAGCTTATTTTCAAACTCGGGCATCTTTTAATCAATTATCGGGAACTAAATCATTGTGTCCCTCTCATCATCCAAATTTCATCACCAACTCAACATTTTTCTCATCATCAATATCAGGCACATTTTTTTAATCAAGGGCATATTAGTTAAAAAAAATTCGATCAGCGGCAAAATTAAACACAACAAATTTCAAAAGCAGGAATATTTTATTTGAAGCAATGCATTTCACACATCACTTCAAAGAGGGGAAAAATGTATATGCATAAAATTGGTCATGTCTAATTAATCCTCGCACTTAATTAAATATTCATTATTTAATTAATCTCTCTAAAAGTCTACATATGCTTAAATTTAATTAATTTAATTATATTGTCCATTCACTTTATTCTTCCGCCATAATTAAATAAATCAACTTTATTTAATTATTTCACATTCATATGTCTACTTGATTAATTAAATAAATACCCTTTTATTTATTATAATTAATTATCACCTTTTGAATTTAATTAAGTCTTTTGATTTAATTAAATTTAAATATTTCCTTCCTTCTATTCAAATCTTTCTTCTAATTAATTAAATATTTTTATTTAATTAATTTCATCTACATATCATTTCTTAAAAATTTAATTAAATATCCTTCATATCTTTTCAAATCATAATTAAATATTTTATTTAATTATGAATTTTTTTATTATTCTTCAAATCTTAATTAAATGATTATTTAATTGAGAAAAATCTCCATGTCACCCATAAATAAATAATTGAATTTATAATTCATTATTTATCTTCAAAATCTTTCCAGAATCTCACAAAAAGATGATTTTTACAATTCATCTTTATCATCTCATCTTATCTCTTCCACGAAAAGGAAACAAATCTTCCTTTCTGGTTTTATTCTATTTTTCTCTCCAGTCTTATCCATCTTCGACCGTTCGATCTACAA
The DNA here is from genome assembly GCA_007258455.2 of Sequoia sempervirens. NCBI lineage: Eukaryota > Viridiplantae > Streptophyta > Pinopsida > Cupressales > Cupressaceae > Sequoia > Sequoia sempervirens. The sequence goes on along the minus strand of VDFB02058242.1, from coordinate 714,514,958 downwards.
GGAATTTTCACAGCCGTTGATCACATCAGCCAATCAGAATCTTTTGAAATCTTTATAAATACCCCTATGGATCCAAGCATTGGTTACCTACAAATATACACACATTAGAGATTAATTACATTCTAGCATTGTCATTATCAGCTTTAGTATTTATACCATTTCATAATCTTACATTCTAGCAATCATGCATGTTAATCATATCATAGCATACAATACAATCATCATCCTTCAAATCTCGTTCTCTAGGAAGATCGTTTGTTGAGCCTAGCATACAAATCTGAGAGCAAGCTACAATTGACAAAAACACTGGACATAGAGGATGATAGTATGACATCAAGAACATAATACTGAGTTTGCATTTTCTTATTTGAATTTCTATTTTGATATAATGTCTTATCGATGTGCTTGATTTGTTTTTAAATCTACATTTATTTATTGCACACCTAAAAATTGATCACACATGGGGCATCCCAAACATAAGGTGTCACTACATAAAATATTGCTCCCACCAAGTCTAAAAAGGAAAAGACCATATTGATCCAAGACTTAGATGAGGAAGAAGAGAAAACAAAGCTCAAAATCCCAGGTCATGAGGAAAAGAAGCCCCAACCTGGGAAAAGGAGGAAGGTGATCATGAATCGCAAAAGGGAGAGCCTCAAATGCTTGATTGGCTGCAAAAGCAACTACAAAAGAAATCCCCCATCCTAGTGGATCCAAAGGGCAACCTTGAAGCTATCTTGGTTCAAGCACAAACAAAGGCACCAAAAGGGAAGAAGCCAAAGATTAGATCACATTTAATAATTGATGCATCCGGATTAAGGACCATGTAGGTTGCCACCCCGGTAACAGACAAAGGAAAAGGATTTAGTTACAATATCTCCACCATCGATTTTGGCACTGCTACGAGAGATCAAAAAATAGATGAATTCCAGGGATCAGTAGCTATGATAATGGAGCAAATGAATAAAGACCAATCCTCCAAGGAGGAACTAAAAGCACAAGTGGCAAGACTCAACACCTACATTCAGCAATGGACATCCCTCAAGGAAAAATCCTCGACTACATCCTCCACACCCCAGTTGCTATCTCAGGATGAATTATCTAAGATGGAGAAATTGAGGAATTGAACCAAGGCTACTTCAAATTGGTTCAGATGGGTGTTATATAATGGTGATATGGGAATTGGCCACGATGTCAGAACAACCAACAAGTTTTGGGAAGTACAAAATCAGCTCGAAGGCACATAGAGAATTTTTAATAACCTCCTCGAACTACATAGGATTATATATCCTAAGCTCGAGGCTATCCTCAAGATGCCCGAGAGGACCTGGGAGAAGGAGTTGGCCCTAGTGAAGGATGATCATTGGTTGGTCGAGACATGGAAGATGAATCTGGACCACTGAAGGAAGGTCCTAGAGTGGGTGCTTCATGAAGTAGAGCTTGACTTGGAGTGGGTCAAGGAACATAGGATAGACTATGAGGAGTATTTGAATCTCGTGGCAGATTACGACATGCCCACTATCGAGCTAGACCCAGAGAAGATCAAGCCGCTTTTCCATAAGAAAATGGAGAATGGGGCCACAAAATCATTAACACTAGACTTCATGGATTTTGTTTCTCAATCCTTCACCTAGTTAAAGTAGGTGATCAAGCACACTATTAATTGTACAAAGAATTGGGAGCTGATCACTGGTAGATCAAAGAAACTATCCTTCTAAGTGCTTCAATCAAAAATCATCGAGTGGGATAAACTCCAGGCATTGATGGGTAAATTTGTGGAGTATGCCACTATCCAAAAAAATCAAGGAAATCTTGTCATTGATGATGATTTCCTCACTATGTAGCTACATCCAAAAGGGAAAACCACTATAGGACAAAGTGCTATAGTGACAGGGCACTAGAAGAAAAATTAGGGAAAAGACAAGGAATGTATTTTAAATTGTAAAATATTGGGGGTAGGTGAAACCCTAATTTGTAATGAATCTTGGCCACACAATGAGATTAAATCTTGGAAATTCATTTTTCTTTTTGAAAACTATAAATAGGGGGGTCTTCTCTCATTTTCAAAGAGAGAGTTGAGTTGTTGTAATGACATGCTGCTGAAATTCTAATAGAAATTAATTGCTTTTTGTGGATTCTTGAGTTTTCTTCATGTTTCATGATTCATCTCCTCATAGTTGATAGATTTGATATATTTGAGTAGATTTAGTTTGTTGTTCTATGTATATTGCATACTTTTATTAGTTTAGTGAATGTTGTTTATTGATGCTGGAGAATACTGTTGTGTTGATGTCCTTCCTTGTTCATGCTTTTTGTTGTGTGTTGATGATAAACAACAGTGTAAAGCTAGTCTGAACATAAATTAATTTCTGCACTTAAAATTCATCTTTTATTCATGCTTTATGGTGAATGAACGGTTGAAAATCTGCAAACCTTAGAAGATAGCACTACTTGCATGATACTATTAGCTGATTTGGTTAAGTGGAACTTAGTTTCAGGAAGGTTGTCCACTGTAGTATTCTCCATTATCACTGTTCATTGGTAGTTGTAGGTCTAGGAACTTCCTCCTTTCCCTTCCCTTTCGATCTTTCTTTGAAATAATAGTTTAGGCAAAGTTCTAGCATCATTGTAAAGCCAAGTCTGATGATAAAAGTGGAGTTCAAACTGCTATTTTGAACTTGTAGCAATTGCATCATCTTAAAAATCTTAGGAACTCCATTTAAGGAACCAACCTCCCTTCAACTTAACATACGTAAGGCTACCCTATGATTACCATCAAAACACATCAACCAGCTGAATTATTCCAAGCATTGTCATGACCTAACACTCGAGAGACCTTGGGATAGTTTTCTGCAACTTGTTTGTAGGAAATTGTCTTTCAAGAGAGGTGATGCACTTATGCATTACCTATGTTGAGAAGGTGCAAAAACACCCATCAACAAGTTCAAAATCCTAGGGAGGACCCATTCACCCACAGGAAAATGGGTCCCAAGTCCCTATTCCTATAACTTATTAGGCTTGTAAATGTAAAATAGGGCTTCTTAAGGCATAATTAAGCTCAATTTAATTAAGAGGTCCCAAATAAGTGTGTAAATGCAAAGGAAGACATTTAACAATGTTGCATTAAGGTATTATTAAGTCCAATTTAACTAGGAGGGCCCGAAAAAGTGAGAAAATGTAAAGGTTATATTTTTCTACACTTCACAAAGTGTGCATTGCTTTCAATAGAAACACCCTTTCATTAATAATCATTTCTTTTAACAATTACCACCCTTCTCAAAACATAATAACTCCTTTAGTATGATTTATCTCTTTTAGTACCAAGTGTTTCCTTTTATCATTCTAATTCCTTATTTTCTAATCACTCCATTTTGTTTGATTCTCCTTGGATGATCTTTATATATAGATATTCTATTCACATTGATCTTCACCTTAATATTGATTGATCTCTTTTATAGAATATATCTACTTCTCTTTAAAATAGTAATAATCACTACTTACCCTTTAATATATTTTTTTCTTTCTATGATATTATCGTTATTGTTCATGATAAAATTCTACCTTTAAATATGTAAGCGGGAAATATAGTATAGGAAAACAACAAAAGAATTAAACAAATTAATTCAAACAAGATCAAATTCCAAACCCATACTCATTAAATGAAGTTATAAAATAATGAAATCAACAAGCAATGCAATCATAAAGATAACATGAATTGAATTCATGAAATTAAAATATTACCATCCTATGTTGAAGTGTAATCCATATTGATGTTGAATTGCATTTGAATCAATACAAAACCTCCATTTCTTGTTGAAAAAGCTTCAAAGTGTGTGTTTATGGTCATCAAAGATGTGTGTATTTTCTCTCAAGAATTCAAATGTCAATTCAACATGATCTCTTTGCATAAATTTTGTAGATTCTTCAATCATTTTTTAGAAGAAAGAAGGTTGTTTTTTATGAGGGCTACACTGCTCAAAAACCACACAAAACACAACAATAGATACCAACATAAAATATGTGAGACAAAAAAAACTCACTTTCATTTATTTTCATAAAATGAAATTATAGATTCAAAAATTGCACTGCTATAGCCTCATGGGCTTGGTTCATTACAACAAAATCAACTCTCAAAGAAAATCTATTATTTGAAGCCATAATCTACACTAGTGGAGCCACCTTCTATAAACCCAACTCAACCCTTTTATTTTACCCAATAACCGCCTTAAAATTTTCTAGAAAGTGTGCTTTCCCTTTTGTTTTGGCGCCAAAAGTCCCACCGTATGATTTCTCACCTAGGAAGATATTTTAATGAAATTCGCTTTTTAGTGGGGCAGCTTCTGGGGCCATAACTTTTGATCTGACCGTCAGATTTTCAATTGTAATATATCGTTGGAAATCTTGTGAAGAGATCTACATCCATCTTTTGCTAGCTCTTAAAGATCAGATATTTTGCATCCTATTCTAAGGCTTCGAAGGGCCTCAATTTTCAATTTTAAACTTCATTAGTGAAATTCCCCAGGATGAAAATTTAATATATTCCAAACGGTACAGGATTTTGAGATGATTCTTTCACCAAAAATATTATTTTTTTGATTTCACTCCTTGGGGTCAAGTTTTGTGTCTATACGACCCAACTAGGCTAACTTACTAAAAATAGCAAGTGAATATTTCTAGCTATTTCAAACTTCTAGCTATCCAAAAGACTGCATGAGTCGCCATGGGCCCCAAGAAAACTAAGGAAACTACAAACAAATGAAAATACAATATTTTTGAGTGATGCAAGATTTCCCTTACACCATTGGATGCTCCTACATTAGACACCTAGGGTAATTTGAAAAGTGACCCTGTCACTTCCCAAGTGTTAGAGGGAAACCAAGATAGTTAACCTTAGCTTTAGATAACCATGACGAACCTTCAACAGGAGTTCCTCTCCATTTCACCAAGTACTCTGCATATTGCCTGTTTCTTGTGCTTCTACCCACACAGCTATCCAGAATTTATTCCATCTCTTCCTTTTCCGATGTAGGTGCTAGAATTTTCCACTGTGCCTCTATCAATTCATTCTGCTTATCTCCTTCATGATATTCTGTCAAATCGACAATGTTAAACATAGGTGAAACATGAATCTCACTTGGCAACTCTACCTCATACACATTTCCTGAATCATGCTTCTTCAAGATCTTGGATGGTCCAAACTTCTTCATCTTTAACTTATTGTATGTACCAACTGGAAACCTCTCCTTTTGCAAATGAACCATGAATTAATCTCCTACCTGAAACTCCTTATACCTCCTTTTTCTGATTTACCTTAGCCTTATATTGAGATTTCATCTTATTGATATGCTTCTTCACCTCGTCATGCAAATTCTTTAGGTGCTCAGCAAAATATTCAGCCTCAACACTACTCTTCTCTCCTTTATCCATCTTTCTCAATTAAAAAGTATTCCTTAGACTACTCCCATATACAATTTGGAATGGTGATTTAACAGTGCTCCTTCCTTTTTTTTTGGAAAAAGTGGCAAGCTAGTACAATTTTATATATATTAAATAGTAGATAGTAAAAAATCATGGTTCAGGCGAGCATACCAGTAGGAAAGAACCAAGAAGAAAACCTATGGTTATAGCTCGATGAAGTACAAATTTTCATACAAAACACCCCCTAATTGACTCAATAGATCGCTTTACATTTTCAATATATAGATCCTTGTTGACATAATTATTATAAGAAAATTCCACCTATGGTAAAATAAAATCCCATCCCTTTGCTTTATCTCCTACTAAACATCTCAGCAGGTTACCCAAACTCCTATTCACCACCTCTGTTTGTCCATCAGTTTGTCGCTAGTGCATAGAACTGAACTTCATATTTGTCTTCAACTTCTTCCATAATGTCCTCTAGGATTAACCAACAAATTTGGTATCTTTGTTTGAAACTATACTCTTTGGTAGACCATGTAGTCTCACCACATCTCTAAAAAATAACTCCACAATATGAACAACATCACTAGTCTTATGACACAGAATGAAATGTGCCATATTTGAAAATCTATCCACCACCACAAATATGGAATCATTCCCTCTCTGTGTCCTTGGAAATCCAAGGAAAAAATTTATACTAATGTCCTCCCATGGCCTCTCAGGTACAGGTAATGACTGATACAATCTAGTATTCTGACTTGTTCCTTTTGCCATCTAACATACTCTATAACTTTGTACAAAATTCTTCACCTTGTTGTAACTATGGCCATTAATAATTCTCACTAACAAGAGAAATGGTCTTATCTCGACCAAAATGTCTAGCCAATCCTCCACTATTCTTCTCCTTGATTAGATTCTCTCTCATAGAAATTGGTGGAATGCACAATTGGCTTCCTCTAAACAACATCCCATTTTGGATAAGGAAATTTGACCATCTTGTCCTATCCAATGTAACAGGTTCCAAACAAGCCTTCCAAGCTTCTGCAAAGTCTAGATCTTCAGGATACAAACTCTTGAGTTCATTGAACCCAACAACCTCTATATTAATCTCTATCAACAAATTTTTCCTTCTACTCTAGGCATTTGCAACTTTGTTTGACCTTCCACTCCTATGCTTGAAAATAAAAGTATAACTCTATGAAAACTCAACCCATTTTAAGTGCCTTTGATTTAACTTTCCTTGACTATTGAGATACTGCAAATCCTAGTGATTAGTATATAAAACAAATTCTTTTGGAAACAAATAGTGTCTCCATTTCTTCAAAGCCTGAACTATAGTGTAAAACTCCTAATCGTAGACAAAATATTTCTTCTTAGCATCATTCAACTTCTCACTAAAATAGGCAACAAGCTTACCTTCTTGACTCAAAACAACTCCAATGGCACTACCGCTAGCATCACAATCTACCTAAAATACCTTGTTGAAATCTGGAAGTGTCAAAACAAGTTGCTCTGTAACTTTCTTCTTCAACATATCAAAACTTTTTGTTGCTCCTGTAGTCCACTTAAACTCTTTTCTATCCCCTCTCATTGTTTTCGTTAGAGGTGCACAAATACTACTAAAACCTTTGATAATTTTTTTATAAAAAGTAGCCAAACCATGAAAATATCTCACCTCGGTAGAACTCCTTTGTGTAGGCCATTCAATGATAGCTTTTACCTTCTCTGGGTCCATCTTAAGACCTTCTGCTGAGACAACAAATCCCAAGTATACCAACTCTCTTTTCACAAAACTACACTTCTTGAAATTGATCAACAACTTCTCCTCTTGTAGCTTCTCAAAATCCTTTCTGATATGCATCAAATGCTCCTCCAATGTCTTGCAAAAAATTAAAATGTCATCCAAATAAACAATGAAAAATTTACCCAAAAACTATTTCATTACCTCATTCATGAGTTGTATGAAGGTTATTAGTGCATTGGTTAGCCCAAAGGGCATGACTAACCACTCGTACAAGCCCTCTTTGGTCTTGAAGGCTGCCTTCCATTCATCTCCTTCTCTAATCCAAATCTGGTGATAACCACTCTTCAGATCTATCTTCATGAAGTACTCAGCTCCATTCAAACAATGCATGATGTCATCCATCCTTGGAAAGGGAAATCTATACTTGAAGGTGATCTTGTTGATGGCTCTAGAATCTATACACATTCGTCATTCCCCATCCTTCTTTGGTGCTAGTACCGCAGGTACTGCACATGGACTCAAACTCTCTCTGATCAATCCCTTCCGCAACAACTCTTGCACTTGTTTGTTCAACTCTCCACTCTTTATTGGAGTCATATGATGAGCTACCTTATTTGGAAAACTGGCTCTTGGAATCAGGTCCATCTGATGACTAATCTTTCTTACTAGAGGCAAACCTTCAGGTACGTTATTAGAAATAATAGCTTGAAACTCATTCAAAAAATTTGAAACCTCTACAGGTACCTCACTAGTATCTTCTTTATCAACTCTGGGGATCAATGCAAAACACATATGCTCATGCCTCATACCTTCTAGGAATTTTCTTCCATAACCCAAATAAATTTTTGCATTACTGCATACCTTTTCTTCTACCTCCCTCAAGGGTTTCAACTTATGACAAACTCCATCCTTTGTCAAGGAATAGGTGTTAGCATGTCCATCATGCACCACTCGCCGATCAAACTTCCATGATATGCCTAACAACATATAAAAAACATCCATAGGAATAATATCACGTAATACCTCATCATGGTAATTTCCAATCTTGAACTTCACTAGACATTGTTCATTTACCAAGGCTTTATGGTCCTTCTGCAACCAAGAAATCTGGTATGGATTTGGATTCATTCTTCTCTCCAACTGCAACTTACTAACCATCTCTTCTAAAACAAGGTTATCAGTACTACCTCCATCAATAATAACATTGCAAACTTTACCTTAACACTTACATCTAGTGAAAAAAAAATTCTTCCTTTGAGTTGGTTCTCTCTCCTCACTCAACAAGGCTCTTCTAGTAACAAGGATCTCTCTTGTTTCTACATCCTTAGAAAGTGAAGACTCGACATCTTCATCTACATGTGCAACTCGTGCATTACCCTCAGGTCATCTATTTCTCCTTCCTTGATGCTGAGAACACTCATAGGCCCTATGTCATTCTCTGCATTGCAAACAGGTTCCACAAAAGCCTCCTCTTCCCGAACCTCTTCCAGATCTTCCTCTTCCTCTTTGGTCTCCAGTATTTTGATCAGGAGGACGGTAGGTATTATCTCCTTTCTGGTTCTAAATGCTATTGGATCCTTCACCCTTCTTTTCATCTTCATTTTGACCTCCATATGACCATCCAGTAGTCTTTCCACCATGACCACCACCTCTTTGCTTGCTTTCAAACCTTCTATTCAAATTTTCTTCTACCTTCAGAGAAAATTGATATGCATCTTCAATGGTAGACATTCTTACCAAACCCAACTCTTCTTGAATACTCAGCTTCAACCCATTTATGTAACAAGCAACTTTTTCCTTGTTGGCCTTAGAATGGCCTGTTCTAATTAGGACATGGTAGAATTCTTCTATATACTCCTTGACGGATTTTCCTACTTGTTTCAATCCCTACATCTTCTTCAAAAAGTCTAGCTCATAGTCCACAGGAATGAACTGTCTTTTTAATTTGTCCACCATCCAGTCCCATCTAGTTATTTTCTCTTTTCCTCTTCAATTTCTTTCTAGTTGTACCTCTTTCCACCAAAGATTTGCATGACCCTTTAGCTTTGTCCTTGCATACTTGACCCTCTCAAGATCTTTCACCTCCTCATACTCAATGTGCTCCTCCATATCGTTGATCCAATCGATCAACTCTTTTGGGTTAAGATTTCTAGAAAATGTAGAAACATCAATCTTTGGCCTTTTCCCAATCTTAGAGATGGCCTTAAATAATCTCACTTGCTATGGATCTACTGCATCTTGTTCTTCTTCAAACTCTTCCTCATTTTCAGCTTCATCTTCACTTTCATCTCCTCTTCTTGGCTCAAACCCTCAACATAGGTCCTCTTGCAGTGCTTGAACTTGTCTCTGTAGGGCTCTAAAACCCTCTTCTAGTACAATAACATTTCTTCCACCACCATGGTTTCTCCATGAAGGCATTTTGATCACTTTTATCAAAAACCCACAACCACAAGTCCTAGTGCAAACTTCCTCACATTCGGTGATTTTTTTACACACTTGGGACAACCTGGCTCTGATATTACTTGATGAGGGCTACACCACCCAAAAAACACACAAAACACAATAATAGATACCAACACAAAAGATGTAAGACAAAAAAAAACCACTTTCATTTATTTTCATAAAATGAAATTATAGATTCAGAAATCGCACTACTACAGCCTCGTGGGCTTGGTTGATTACAACAAAATCAACTCTCAAAGCTAATCTATTATTTGGAGCCACAATCTGCACTAATGGAGCCACCTTCTAAAACCCCCACTTAACCCTTTTATTTTACCCAATAACCGCCCTAGAATGTTCTAGAAAGTGTACTTTCCCTTTTGTTTTTGTGCCAAAAGTCCCACCGTATGATTTCTTGCCTAGGAAGATATTTTAATGAAATTCACTTTTTAGTGGGGCAGCTTCTCAGGGTCATAACTTTTGATCTAACCGTCATATTTTCAATTGTAGTATATTATTGGAAATATTGTGAAGAGATCTATAGCCATGTTTTGCTAGATCTGAATGATCAAAGATTTTGCACCTTGTTCGAGGGCTCCGAAGGGCCTCAATTTTTCAATTTTAAATTTCACTAGAGAAATTCCTCCAGATGAAAATTTAATATCTTCCAAATAGTATAGGATTTTGAGATGATTATTTCACCAAAAATCTTATTTTCTGATTTCACTCCTTGGCGTCAATTTTCATGTCCATACAACCTGAATAGGCTGACTTACTAAAAATAGCAAGTGACTATTTCTGGTTGTTTCAAACTTCTAGCTATCCCAAAGACTGCATGAGTCTCCATGGGCCCCAAGACAACTAAGGAAACTACAAACAAATGAAAATAAAATATTTTTGGGTGATGCAAGATTTCCCTTACACCATTGGGTGCTCCTGCATCAATTTTATAGATTTTCAGGTTTGAGATGAATGATCAAGATTTAGTAGTAAAATATTGTAATCAACAGTTGAGAACCATTGAGAGGATATATATTGGAATGCTTAGTGGGATTAGATTGGAATGATTGGGGGGATTGAAGAAATCAGGTTGAGTGGTTAGTGGGATTGAGGAATAGATTGAGTGGTTAGTGGGATTGAAGAATAGATGGGTTAGTCAACCAATTAGAGTGAGAAATTAGCGGTAATGATTTACTCAATCACAAGAGGGGATAATTAATTAATATTTGGAGATGAACATGCAAGTCATGTTTGAATTTAACAAATAAAGATGTATTTGTTTGTTGACTATGTTAAATGATTTCGAATAATTAATTTAATTATTCAAGTTTAGAGAGGGGAAATTGATTTAATTAAATTACGAAATGATAATAATTTAATTGATTTAGATGAATAGGGTATATTAGTGACATAATTAAATAATTGATGTTTATTTATTTAATCAAGAGGAATAAGGTTAAATTAGGTGACCATATAGGGAAATAATTAAATAATTAAAGATTATTCAATTAATAGAGGAAAATAGGGTTAATGATGTAAATGATGTTAAATAGGGGATTAATGATGTTTGTGAGATGAAATGCAATAGTGATAATGACAGTGATGTCGATAATGGAAAAATACAGTCCAGGATGTGTGAATTACATTAGGTCATTTTTACATGTCTATATTTTGCCCCTCTTTGAGACAAAGTATTGAACTTGCTTTATTTCAAAGAATTCAATGTTCAGATCCAGATTTGAAAAAAATTATATGCCCCACTACACCCCAATAGTTAATGGAAAGATAATACGATGCTAGGTTGCCTCCTCAAGAGGTTGGCCAAAAAAATTAGTTTTCAGGTCGGGCTCACGAAAAGGTTTCGTTGTAGTTCAAATGCGTAGAGGATGAAAAGCTAGGCTATAGGGCCCTTGTTTATGGTTTTAGAAGTTGCAGGGTGCTCTTAATTTTAACGTAGGAGAGTTTCGAAGGTAAAAAAAATTAGTGTTTGGGGGTAAAAATAGGAAATTAGGGTTTATATTTCCTCATTTTGTAATTTTATCCTTAGCAAATTCTTGCCTCTGGAGTTCATGTTTTCATGATTTTTGATTTGTGATGGCAAGGATTCCAAGTGCCGCACACTATGTAGAGGTAGTTTGTTCTTTTGAGAGGCTAGCTTGCACAAGCATCACGGTATGTACTACTTCCTTTCTTGTTTTTGTCTTTTCATGTTTGCATAATTAATGCTCAAAAACATTTTAGATGATAGTAGTAATTTTGTGCTTTTTATGCTATTGTCTCAACTTTACCGCTAGCGTAGGTTGTTATTTTACTGCTTTAGTAAAATTTGACCGCTATAATTTTTTAGTTTGCTAGTGTACAACCTGGCCACTACTATTTACCACTTGTGTAAAATTTGCTTGCTATTGTTTTTTTGTTTGGAAAGTAACCGCTTTTGCAACATTTCCACGTTATCATATAAATTAATCACTTATGTAAAAAGTACTCACTATCATAAAAAGTAGTTGCTATCATACAAAACAGAGTTGTTATCACAAAAAAAATCTGCTATCGTCCAAAAAGGGCTCACTATTGCCAAAACTGAATGATTTAGTTAGTTTTCTTGTAGTCTTAGGTTCATGATTTGATTTTGTAGAAAATTCTTGATGTTTTGGGTTGAATGTTTGCAAGCGGTTATCAAACCACTATATTCGAGGAAGCAATGACCATGGCAGTTATTTGAATTGATCACTAGTTTCCAAGAGGTCGAGCAAGATTTCCTTGACATTGTGGAATTGTGACATTTATGATATATGCCTGAGATTAGATGTCATAGGGGCATGATGACCAATCTTATAGAGAGATGGCATTCTGAGATGTCATCCTTCCATTTGTCAACTAGCGAGGCAACAATCACACTAGAGGATGTTTGGAGGATTCTTTGGATCCCCATTCATGATGAGTTGGTCAGATATGATGTTCCCCAGGGTACCCTCACCATGTAACAAGTATTTGATGCATGACGACTACATGTCATGGATTCAAAGATAGACCTTTCCGTTTGTCGATGGTGTTGATCCTTTGTCGATGGTACTTGCAAATTTGATTATGGGGCCTTTGGAGCCAGATCATAGAGGTCGATTATTTCTTTTTGGTTGGGGCATTTGTATTGACCAGATGATGGAGCATGGTATGAGATATGTGTGGGGCCCATGTGTTTTGGCACACCTATACAAAGGTATGGACAAGGCTTCCTATCATGGTGGTAGTGCCATTTTTGTAGGCATGACACTTCTTCACATATGGGCCTAAGAGAGGATCCCAGTGACCAGGCCCAATGGTATTCTTGATAGGGATGAGGATGATCCATTTTCTTATAGGTACTATGATTTAATGTATTACACCTAGCCCAATAGGCTACCCTACTAGCGCAATATTTTTGATGATATGACTGAGTTCATTTGGAGGCATTGGCTAGGTTGTGAGGCCTAGCATGATGACATGGAGCATCTACCATTTTTTCAACAAACACAATGGCCGATAGGCCATGGATACTATTCTAGAGAGGTACCTACCCGACAGGGTTCTTTGATAGTTTGGAGAGTGACAGACTCAGTTTGTAGATGATTATCATGCATTATTTGGGCAGATAGCTCAAGAGGCCAGGGTGTGAGGACCAACAACGTCTTCTACTGATGTTGTTGCAAAGTTCAAATGACTTGCCCCATTTGAATAGGGATGGGAAGTAGGTCTAATATATCCTAGCACTACTTGATATTTCGATCAGTGGTGGGCCCATCGTATTCCATTATAGTTTATGGATCCTACTGGCATTGGGCCAATCATGGGACAGGTTTAGAGGGTGGTCGGTATCACAGGGAGGATGGGTGATCATCAGAGGCTACGTAACATAGTTGAGCAGCTAGACAGAGCACGAGGTGATGTAGATCAGGATGTTGGGCATGATAGGTAGCAAGGTCAATAGGATGGGTAGCATTAGGTACCGCAAGCACCACAAGGACCACCCCCACAAGGTGATACAACATTGCATATTGATCAGTTGACTAAGAATGGAGATGCCTACATTGTAGAGAGGGATGTTGAGATTGCTCGAAGGAAAGCTATAGAGGGACAACACTATAGAGAATGATGGTCTCTAGCAGGAGTGAGATGGTTTGAGGAAGGAGCTAGCCAGGGAGAGGCAACAAAGATTAGCTATTGAGATTTCAATAGGCTCTTCCATTCTCATGGCTCAATATCAAGTTGAGTGGGATCGACTTATGTAGCAAAGTATGTATTATTAGACCTTGTATGAGGCCTTTGTTTTGAGGGCTCAGAGATGCCCACATTTCAGAGAGCCTAGTGTATAGACAAGTGTAGAGTCTAGGGAACAGTCAGTTAGACAACCTTAGTAGTCTCCTATTATCACATAGCCATCTCCTCATCAGAGCCAACAACAACAGAGATCCCCACCCTGGGATGGCCAACAAGGCTAATTTTGTCATGATCTTTATATTGATGTTGTATCAAAGACTCATGCAAACATTTTATTTTGTATATACATCCAGCAGCCCGGCTAAGGCCTCGTAAATATCTTTGTATATTTTGATATCACATATGATCCTGGATGATGTATATGGCATTTGACGATGTTCCATTTTTGATGATATATAGATGAGATATACCATTTTTGATGTGGCAATATTATGTGTTATGAGATACTTATGGATGATTTATACATGCTCATGTTTTTGTACTTTTTTGATGTATTTATATGATATGGATGGATGTATTATTCATATATGTATGTGAGGATGATATATGATTTATTCAATGGATGATGATATATGATGTATGTGATGGTTGATGATATATGGTATATGACGTTTTTCATTTTATTATGGTCATGATATGTATTGATGATTTTGTGGATGTAGGATGCATGTGGTACTACTGATATTGTGATGTAGGATGAAGCTACTACTTAGAAGAAGTTTTAGTATGATTTAGAGATGGATAGAATATTTGTTAGTGATTGATGAGTTTGCTTTTTCTTTCATAGGGACTTCATATTTTTAGAAATCCTTATTGATGTAGCAAACAAACATGATGCACTGGGGTATTGATGACCAAGGTGGTGTTGTATCCATTGTCTGGACTTTGATTTTGCAAATAAAGAATATTCTTGCTCAAACCAGACATACAAAAACCCTATTAGAGTCTATGGGTGAGAAGCATTTCAGACCAGTGCACAAAGAGGTATGGAGTACCTAACATGCAACTGCTACATGAAATTCCTCAAAACGACTTCCACACAAAGAAAAAAGCAATTATTCGCGATGGTAATATCACAAAAAAATATAACAAATAGAACAAACATAAATTGATAATCAATATCTCCATTCCTTCCTCTCTAAGTCCTTATGGATATCCTCGAGAGATCTTGGGAATGTGATATTAAGATAAATAAAAAAGATAAGATCATAAAAAGATAAACAATGTAGTAGTATCACTTGCCATAGTTGTTTGATGTTTCAAGATGTTATCCATTAGTGATGTCTATTGTAGGAACGTTTTATCCATTAAGACATATGTTAGGACATTGATTATGAATTATCGATAGGTAGGTAGTTAATACTTTAGGAATTTGTTATATTTTGATAGCGATCCATACATTTCAATCTTTACTTTAGAAGTTTTGAACTTGATGTTTATTTTGTTTGTTGACTTCTTTGTCAAATGTTGAAGGTGATGGTTGTTTATTGTGAAAGGAAATTTTATTACAGATAAGTGACAATGGATATAGGACCTTTTGTGATTTTATGAGTTATTTAATGTTGTTTTTATTATTTTTGGGAGATTTAGAAACAAAGAGGGGGACCTAAAGGGACTGACCTAGTGCCTCAGGGGTTGTTCAAATATTATCCTTGCCTACATGATGAGCATAGAGACATCGTAGTTTGACTATATTGAGTGACATTGTTTTCAGAGTTTTCTATCTTTTTACAAATGTTTTTTGGATTTTGATAAGATATTTGAATGTTTCTATTTTGGGGGACTAACCTAGGGCCTTGAGGGCTCATCAATGATGGCCTTTCCTACGTTATACATGAAAAGGCTCATAGTTCACTTATTTTGTGACTCAATTGCAGCTCCAAAGATGACCTATAATGTTTTTTTTGGGATTTTGATGTTTTGACTTTGTTTTTTTTTTGTTTGTTTTCTCGATGTTTTCTATTTTTGCTATTTTTCAATAGTAATGAGATGAACAAGGATCCAATCTACTACCAGTTTCAGGAAGTTGCCCCTAGTTCGGGACAAGATTATGTTTATTAGGGTAGATGGATTTTGATGGTGCAACAAGGTTAAACGCTTGATCAGGCATCGATCCATGGTTCGTTGCACATTATATTATGGGACAGATGGGGTGGATGTGACAGATTGTGTCGATAGATAGAGATGCAAATATTATCAATTGTAGCACCTGTTTACCAGGTTTTCACTACGGTATCGGTCCTAGAAGTGCCACAAAGTGGTTTTCACTTAGAGGACATTTTATTTCTCTTTATTGTTTTTCTTAATTTTATTTTTTTTGTGTTTTTAGCTTTTTTCTTAGGATATTCTGTTGCGCTCAAGTATAAAACCTTTTGAAATAGCTGCTATTTAGAGGTTTGACTAAAGGTTCTCCTTTAGGAGTAGCTAACTAATATGCTTTCATGCCATAGCTTGTTGTTATGATGAAAGGACCTAACCAGCTTGGTTCAAACTTCCCCTTCCTATCATGATTTAGTTGCATCTTTTGATTTTCTTTTAGTACTAAGTCACCAACTTGAAAGCTTCTATTCCTGATCTTCTTGTTATAGCTTCACTTGAGCTGATTCTAATAAACTTGGAGATGGTTTAATGAACTCAAATATCTTTCATCTAGAAGCTCTATCTCATTAAGTCTGGAAACTCAATATTCGTCATTGTTGACCATTCCTTTCAAGGATACTCTCACTGATGGGATTTTGACTTCGATGGGTAGAATTTCTTCAAATCCATAGACCAAGGAAAAAGATGTGGCACCTATGGGTGTGTGAATGTTGGTTCGGTAAGCCCATAAGGCTCGGTTTAGCTACAAATTCCAATCACGACCAGTGTCTTTAATAGTCCTTTTTCAATATTTTCAGATCGGTTTTATTGGATGCTTTAGCCTAATCATTTCCTTGGGGATAGTATGGGGTTGAGAATTAGTGTTGGATAGAAAACATTGAGTAGAGCTCACAAACATCTTGATTCTTCAATGGAGTTTCGTTATCTATTATGATAGTTTATGAAATTTCATACCGACATATCAAATAGTTCAAGATAAACTTGGATATCTGTTTCCCTATGATGTAGGTTAGAGGGATAGACTCTATCCACTTTGTAAAGTACTCAGTTGTGGTTATAATGAATTTGCATCCATTGGATGAAATGGGAGATACCTTTCCTATCAAGACTAATCTCCACTACGAAAAAGGCCATGGTGTAGTTATAGTTTGTAGCTCTTGTGTTGGTGCATGAACAGGATCACTGTGTTGTTGACATTGGTAACATTTCCTTGAGTAATGAATGGATTATTACTCCATTGAGGGCCAATAATACCCTATTCTTAGCAACTTTTGTACTAGATTAGGTCCACTAGCATGAGACCCACAAACACCTTTATGCACTTCTTCCACATTGAGACATCAAAGTAATGTACCATCTAGACTTCGTCTATATAGGGTATCTCCTAAGATGGTGAATCAGGAATTTCCATAGACAAAGGTTTTCTTTTGATTTATTGTTAAGTCAAAGGGTATGATCCCATGCTAGATATAGGAAAACATATCTTGGTACCAAGGTGAGTTAGGACCAACAACATCACAAACGAGTTCTAATTTTGGGATATCAAATGTTGTTATAAGTAGTTTCTCCATGAGGAATTTGTATTTGGGAATGTTTTGGGGAATGTTGAGGAGTGAACCTATTGTTTCCATAGCATTAGTTGCTCTATTGTTGATTTTGGGAACCTGTTCAAAGGTGATGATGACAAAGTACTACTTGAAGTTGTCCATCATTATTTTGTGTGGCATTAGCTTTTCATCCTTTGTCTGGTATTTATCATTTACCTACCTTATTACTAGTTGGGAGTCTCCATAGACCTGTAGTTACTTTATATTCCATTATAGGACCATCTTCCATCCAGTGATGAATGCTTCATATTCATAAATGTTGTTATTACATGGAAAGGCGATCCTATAAGCTTTGGGTATACTATCTCCCTATGGTGTGAGAAATAGGATACCAGCCCCTAAGTTGTGTTGAGTGTGGTACCAATCAAAATACAAGGTCCAACAATTTGACTGATAAATTAGAAGTATGCTTTGATCTAAAAATTTTGACACTAGAGGTTGATTATCCTCCATAGGTGCATTCACTAACTGATCTTCTATTACTTGTCCCTTTATGGTTTTTTTTTCAATGTATTCTATATCAAATTCACTAAGTATAATTACCCACTTAGCCATCCTCCCTATTAGAGCTTCCTTTTCTAATAGATACTTTCAGGGATCCACTTTTAATATCATCTTTACTTTCATGTTTAATATGTAGTGTCTTAGATTCTATGTTTCAAAGATGGTAGATAGACATGCTCTTTCTATGGGTGAATATTTTAATTCATAGCCTACTAGTGTTTGGTTGATATAGTATACTGCTCTTTCCTTGTTTTGATCATCCAGTTGTGCTAATAGAGCTCCTAAAGTTGTTGGTGTTGTAGATACATACAAGATCATTTCCTTATATTGGATTGGAGCCATTAGCATTGGAGGAGTGAGAAAATAATCCTTGACTTGTTGGAAAGCTTAATCACATCTTTCATCCCATTTGAATGTTATGTCGTTATGTAACAATTGGGTGAATGGATGACACTTTTCTGATAATTGTGTGATGAATCTTTTGATGGACTGTAGCTTTCCTTGTAGGCTTCAAAAAAATTTCAATATTTTAGGAGGCATTTCTAATATAGTTTTTTCCTTGGTTGGATCTACCTCAATGCTTCTTTGTGATACAATGTAATCCAACAGTTTTTCAAATGTCACACTGAATACACACTTCTTTGGGTTGAGATGTAGGTTGTATTCCTCTAGCCTGTCAAATACCTTTGCTAGGTTAGCCCGATGATCTTTCCTTTTGATTGATTTTTCTAATATGTCATCCATATAATCCTCCATGGTGATGTGTAACATATAAAGGAAAATTGCATTCATTGCTCATTGGTAGGTTTCCCCCACATTCTTCAAACCAAATGGCATGATGTTCTAGCAAAAGGTTCCTCACGCACAGGTGAAAGTTGTTTTATGTTGGTATTCAGGGGATATCTTTACTTGATTGTATATGGAGAAACCATCCATCAGTGAGAGCATTTCATGCCCCGCAATTAGGTCCATAATCATGTTGATGTTGGGTAGAGGGAAGTCATCCTTTAGGAATGCTTTGTTGACATCCCTAAAGTCTATGCAGATCCTTACACCCCTAGTAGGCTTTGACACTGGTACAAGATTAGATACCCATTTAGGATAGTAAATGGGTCTAATGAACCCCACATCTAGCAGTTTCTAAAGTTCCACTTTGAACAAGAGTGCTACCTATGGAGGCATATTTCATTGCTTTTGTTTGATGGGTTTAGCTCTAGGGAACAATGATAGGTGATGTACTAATAACATTGGATCCATCCCTTGCATGTCTACATATATCCATGCAAAGTTGATTTTGTGTTCATTAATGAATGGTGCAAAGTTTACCTTTTCATCAGGATCAAGGGAAGCTACCTAATATGTTATTTTTGGTGTCTCCATTTTGTCGACGTTGATAGGTTTCGAACCTTCAACCAAGAGTGTTGATTTTTCTTGATATTCTGTAATAGGGAGATTGAATCCTCCATCTTTGGGTGCCTCAGAGAGGTTTTCACCCTCAGATGCATCCTTTTTTTTTCTCTTTTCCTAATCTAATAAAGCCACATTGTGGTTTTCCTTAGGGGACCTCTTTTTTATTTTTAAAATTTTTCAGTTTATTTTTGTGACTAGAAGATGCAATCTCCCCTCCAAAATATGCCCTTTGATCAAGCTCCATTAAAAATCCAATTTTATGATCTCCTTGAGGTATATTCGTTTGAAGTTCCATGAAATCTGCAATAGCCTCATCATTCTAGAATGAGTCCAAAATAGGTGTACGATGTTTTTGGTCCCAGTCTATTAACTGTGGGTAAAGAAAGGATATTTTGTCATTGGTATCCACAAAGCTTATGGAGCTTGTAGCTAGGGTATGGATATCAGATTTTTCAAGGCTCCATAGGGTTTCTAGGTTATAATCACTAGAGGCACAAGAATCCCATTCATATTCATTGGAATTTGTTCCAAAGAGGTCATCCTCAGATGTAGGTTCAGTAGTGATGGTATTTATGTTGAGTTTCCCAAATATGTTTTAGATATACGAGTAGTTGTCTAGATGTTCGCAATTATCCAATGTCTCAACAATGGTATAAAGAGCTCCTTCCTCATAAGAGGTGCTTTCAGTACTTGGGGTGATCACATCTAATGAACCATAAGCTAGTCCAAGATTCTTTGGGCGTTTTTCTATAATAACTAGTTGTCTTCTACTTTGTGCATGTAAACCAAGGCCACCTTGTCTAGTGAATCCCATGCTTTTTACTATTTTATATCCTTTATTATTTTGATCAATAGGAAGGGGAGGTAGTGGTTTCTCCCATCCTTATTCTTTGTAAATTAATGAGGATAGGTCTTCTTCAAACACTTCTTCATCTTGCATGTCTCCCCACTTGGTGAATATGGTGGGTTTTACTTCCATTGTAATAGCTTGAACATGCTTGATCTCTCTCAGCCTTCCATAAGTCTTTGGTGTTGGGGGAAGCATTCCAATGCAAAAGGATTGGTTGAAATAGTATTCTCCACAACCCTTGTCAAGTACTTCGATCTTGTGATCAGATTTTGGTTGCTCAATTGATGGAGATGCAGTGGAGGATGAAGGTAGTGATGATGGGTCAATGTATGAAAAAGAGTGGAAAGATATATCATTCCTGGGTATTTGAAGAATATTTTTGTGCTTCTCTAATTTGGAATAGTAATGAAAAGGTTTAGGGTTGGCATATATGGTAACCTCCTTATCATTATAAGGAAATTTTAAGTATTGATGGAATGTTGAAGAGACTAATTTTAAGGCATGGACCCATGGTCATTCCAAGAGAAGGTTGTATGGAATCTCAAGATCCAGTACTTGACATGTTGTCTTTGCTATTGATGGTGCTATCTAAATGAGAAGTTTGACCGTTCCTTCTAAATTTCATTCCATGTCACCATAAGCTCTTATGGTGAAGATTTTATTTTTATCTATTACGTCATCAAAATATCCCAATTGTTTTACTAACTTTAGGGTACAAATGTTTAAACTTGCACCATTATCTATCAGTACTCTCTTGAATTTGTGTTTATGGACACACACTTCTAGATAGAGAGCTTGATTATGGAAAGATCATTGTGGAAGGTCTTTCTCAAAAAATACTAAGTGATGGGTGGAGGTGATGTTACCAACCATGGCTTGAAACTGATCAACATTAAGGTTGTTAGGGACAAATGTTTCAACAAGATCTTTCTCCAAGATTTCCTTATGTGTTGGCGTAAATTTCAATAGCTCAAGGATGTAGATTAAGGTAGGATTTTTCTTTAGTTGTTCCACAATGTTGTATCCATTTGATGGCTTACTTGTGGCTTTTTCTTGGGGTGGGGCTCCTTGGATTGTAACTCTCCCCCTTCATGTAGTTACATTACACTCAAGATCTCTGCCTAGGATGGTTACAACATGAATGGTATGATCGTCATGAGAGATGTTTCCTATGAGGTTGTCGTAGGAAAAGTTGGAATTAAGGTAATCTTTCCCTTTTCCCTTTTCATTTCACATAGAATCGTTAGGGATTGATTCCTTGTAGATTTTTAAGTCTTTATTTCCAAGACAAGGTTCTATGTCGACCTCTCCTTTTTTTATTAAGTCTTGCACAATGTTTTTGAGCCTCATGCAATTGTTGGTGTTATCTCCCTTGATCTTGTGAAATTTTCTTTTGTCATTCTCATTATACCAAGGGGGTTTGAAGTTTGGCTCCTCATAGATTTTTCTATCATTAGTCTTGATAAGGTTTGTTTGGACCAATTTACACATGATTACCTCAAGGGGTTCTCCCAATGGGGTAAATTTCCTTCTAGGTTGGTCATATTGTCGTGGTGGCCTCCTTTCATTATCATGACCTTGATTTTTCTATTGGTTATTAGGTTGGTTGTTCTAAGGATAATTGAGTTGATTGTTTGGTTTTTTTTTGGAGCATAGCTTTGTTGTGTAGTTTGAATAGTATTTTGTGGGCCATTGTAAGGTTGTATGTTTCATACAACCTTAGCATTAGCCACTTCGTCATTAGTTAAATTTTTGTTCTTCACCCATATCTTTGGTTTGTAATTTCAATTGGAAGGTTCATCCTTAGGGTTGTAGAGTTTAATTACTCCCCTTGCAATGAGAGCTCTTTCGATTAGCAAAACCTTTTCAATAGTCTCCTCAAAGATTATAGGGCACAACATAGTCATTTGGTAGTTGATGTATGTGTGTACATTAGAGATAAAGATGCATACAAGATATTTCTTTGGAACGGGCCATTTACATTTGCTAGATTTGTGTCTCCATCTTTTTAGATACGAAGAAAATGATTCACCTTGACTTTATTTGATTTTGTAGTGATCGATGATCACTATATCCTACTCTATATTGTATGAGAAATGGTTGAAAATTTTATCTAACAATTCATTGAATGTTCTAATACCAGGTGGTAGACAAGAGAACCACTCAATAGCAGTCCCACCAAGACTTCACAAAAAAATAATCATTAAGTAGGTATCATTGCGTTGTAGATCCATGCAAGATATTGAAAATTTAGGCACATGCTCTATTGGATCCCCTCTTCCCCTATATTTGTGAAATTTTTGTACTTCAAAGACTTTGGGGAAAGGTATCATGGATAATTTTTTATTAAAAGGATGTGGACAAATATCTTGTGGAGCATAGCTCTTCTTTGGCTTTCCAATTTGGATGTCCAATATTCTTTGGTTGATGGTTTGTAGCTGCACATTTATGTCATTAGTTGGTGTGCTTTCTTGAGGATTTTGTGCATTGTATCCTTGTTGTCCTATAACATTTGTTTGGTCATAAATGGGATATTGTGTAGGTATGGGACCTTGATAAGGAAGATTGGGTCCTTGTTGTGCGTTGTAGGAATGTTGAGTTTGTGGTACACCCTAATATTGCTTTTTAGGTACTCTTTGGTATTGATTGTGTTTAAATCCTTGATACTAATTTTGAGGGATACCATGATATTGTGTTTGAGGTATACCTTGCAGTTGTGGAGTAGGATTTTGAGTTTGGGTTTGTGGAATACCATGATGTTGTGTTTGAGGTGTACCATGGTAATTCATTTGTGGTATCCCTTGGTGTTGCGGATTTTTTTGAGGAGTACCTTGGTAGTTTGTTTTTGGTACGCCTTGTTGTTGTTGTTGTTGTTGAGGTATACCTTGATGGTGTGTTTGTGGTATACCTTGATGTTGTGTACCTTGGTATTTTATTCTGGGTACACTTTGTTGTTGTGGACTTTTAAGAGTACCTTGGTAGTGCGTTTGGGGTACACCTTGTTATGGAACTTGTTGAGGAGTACCTTGGTAGTGTGTTTGTGGTACACCTTGTTGTGGTGGATTTTGTTGAAGAGTACCTTGGTAGTGTGTTTTTGGTACACCTTGTTGTGGTTGATTTTGAGGAGGAGTACCTTGGTAGTTTGTTTGGGGTACACCATGTTGTTATGGATTTTGAAGAGTACCTTGGTTGTTCATTTGGGGCACACCTTGTTGTTCTGGATTTTGTTGTATTGTCCTTGTGATGAGATGTTACCTCATTGGTCCATTGGAAGGCTTCCCATGTTTTGCATAGTGTTGTGTTGTGGTATATTCTGATTTGTATTTCCTTGATATTGTTGAGCTACCACTGCTTGCTCAATTTGTGATGGTTGCCTAAACAATGGGTTATCCATAGGTTACATTTTAGATTGATCATTGTTTTGTGAGAACAAGGGTGGTATGTTGGGATCCACCATTTGTTTTGGTATTTTTCTGACCACTGTTTGATCTCCTAATGGAATAAGGTTAGGATCCTTAAGAATGTCTATGTTGAAGTCTATGGGTAGTTTGGAACCACTTTGTGCTAGTATAAGGAAATACAAGTTTGTGTTCTTCCCAAGAATTTTGTCCATAAGTTTCTACATCTTAGGATCTTGGGAGTATGTTAAGAGTTTTTCGTTAGTAATTTCCTCATCCCTATCATATTCTTCTATGATGAAACTAGGATGTGTTTTTTCTAAAAATCGTGTTTTGGTGTTCAAGCAATGTTTCCTCCTTACTAGGTGGTTGATTTTGTGTAGCTTTAAACGTAGATTCTCTTTGAGGATTTGTAAGTTCATTTGGATTGTAACCCCATGATTGAGGCTCCTCATTGGCGGTATTTTTCTTGGGTACACTAGAACTACTCTTGATGGCTTCCATCTTTTTCCTGTGTTGAGATCTTGTTCTCATAAACAAGCTCAAGACCTAAGTGAATTTTATGATCACTAACTATGAAATGGGATGGTGTTCTTTTTTTTTTTTGGATTTTTTCTAAAATGACGTATGGATATGATTTGTGAAAAACCTTTTGGTCAAATATTTGTTAATGGTTTTCTATGGATTGTATGTTTGATGCTCAAGACTCTAAAGTATCAGTGGTTTTAGTGGATGTTTTGAGATAACACTAATTTTGGGACACAAAGTGTACAAGACTTGGACTGATATTTTGCTCTATTTTTAGAGGATATGTTGATACTCTACTTGAACTAGCCTTGAGGTTACAAGCAAAGGTTGATGTTGATATGCTAGAAATTGAGAGCAAGAGGATAATCCAAGTTGTGTTTGATTTGTGTCTTAAAACTAGGTTGATGTTCTAGTTTGCTAATGGATATGGAAATATATTGATATGAATTGGTGTAAGTATGATTGTTTTTGTTTTAAAATATGATGGACTAACCAGTTTTGGAATAGTTTTTTATTTGCACCAGAAAATAGGACAAGAGTAGTCTCTGTTCAAGATAGTAGCGGCAATTTTTAGGATAGTAGAGGTTGCTTTTTTAGAGCAACTGTAGAAAAATTGTAAAAAGTAATCTGTGTAAAATTTGTGACTAGTAAAAAGAGAAGACAATATAGAAGTGACAATTTCTAGGACAGTAGCAATTGATTTTTCAAGACAACTGTGGCAAGTTTATCAAGGGCGGTCTTTGTTTCAATTTTTTGACTGGTGCAATAGTGAGCACATTAATGGCGATTTTGATAGAAGCATAAACATTTAGGATAGTAGTGTTTAAAACTTAGGATTAAAATAGTCAAAATTTAGTACATTAGCAGCAATAACCTGGGATAGAAGCGACCAAAATGTCAATAGCGGCTCTATTTCCAAATTTTCCATTTTTTTTACAATAGTTTGTTGGATAAGTTTGAAAGTTTCTAATTTTTTGTTGATCTGATGTTTTGAGAATTATGTCTGAGATTTGGCCAATAATAAAGCACATCAATAAAAGTGTATAAACTAACTGTTATGTTTCAATGATAAGAGGCCAAAATCAACCCAATGTTTAAATTGATAACGACATCAAAAAAAATTCAAGCAATTTATCACTAAGGTTAGATTGGCCAATGGTGACACTTTTAGGCCCACAACTTGGAAGCTCCTTCAAAGTAAGGGTAGGGACACCTAAAGGGATTTATACACTTAAGTCTTTTGAGAGTGGACAAATAGGGGCCTCCTAGAATGGAAGGATAACCCAAATCACCCTTTTCCTGAAAAGCTACAAGTAGCTTATGCTAAGCCGAGGATTTTTGTCTCAACTCAAGGGAGTTCATATGGTGAGTAAATTATCTTCAGGGTACGGTGTGCATCCCTTGCACTGAACCATTCCACCAAGTACAATATCTCAATCAACAAGGAGGTCAAAACTACTATAAAGCTTTTAATCATTGCTAAAGGGACTTACGCATTACGAGCACATAGTAAGCCACTTAAGGCTTTAACCACTCCTACTATGGGAACTTATACACAAAGGTACCTCCCTATTTTGAATGAAACTACATAGAAAAGGATAATTCCAGTTAAATCTTGGCTTTTGCTGAAATCATTTATATAGCGGCTTGAGGGAAATTCCGCTTTAGGTCACCTTTGAGTTCTCCTTTTGGGATGTGTCTCTTAGGCAGACCTAATCTAAAGGTAATGTTGAAAATAAATGATTATGAAACCCAAAGTTATTTTCATCACCCAAGATCATCCAAAGACGTAAGGGGAGAGGATACACACTTGGTTTTCCAAACATGGTGAACATGGTAGACAATTTATAGCAGTTTATTTTTAAGCCTCAAAAAGTGAAGTGTGAAAAGATACCAATTCATTTTTTAGATGCACCAAATTTAAAACACTTGAGACTTCAAGCAAGAAATTTCCACTGCAATAAGAAAAAAGATGATTTGTTTGATTTTTATAGCACCAAATTGAAATATGAAATATTTGTAACCACATTGTAATGCACCAACGTAAACATACAAGTTGTGTTGTTCCTTTTTATTAGCCCAAAACAAAATGTGAGATTTGTAGGTTCAATTTTATGAGCACCAAATGAAATATGAGATTTTGATTGTTCAATTTTATTAGCACAAACGAAATGTGAGATTTAGTTTTAGAAGCACCAAAACAAAATGTGTTTTGACTAAATATAATGCTTTGAAAAATGAAATTCCCTTGGATTGTTTGTCAACTCTGTAAGCAAAGTGTTAGTTGTTCTCATGAAAAATGTGCCATAATCCTGCAAGGGTTGTACCAAAAATGTTAGAAAACCTCCCTAAACACAACAAACAATCAATCGTTATGGTTAGGAAAATTGAAAAATCAAAAAGAACTTATATTAAATCAAGATAGAAAACAGAACAATAGCGGATCTATTTAGTACAATAGCGAAATTTTCTCTAGAACAATCACAACAAAGTTAGACAAACAAAGTACAACCATGGACCTGTTTAGGACGAAAATGGACCTATTAAAGTTAGCTTTGTCAGAAACCTACAATACAAAAAAAAGAATAGTGGCAAGGATAACAATAGCAGCCAAGCTTAGTACACTAGTGGTCAAACTTAGTACGACTGTCGTAAAATTGTGAAAATGACTATATTAAAATTATGGGACTTTCGTGTTTCAAACAAAAATAGTGTTTCCTACAAAATACATTAGTGTTTTGGAAAATGCAATTGCTCACAAAAACTTTCCAAAAGATTAGTGTTAAGGACCTAGGTCCCATTGGGTGTGCCAATTAATGTCAGGGGGAAATATGGCATAGGAAAACAAATGAATTAAACAAATTAATTCAAACAAGATCAAATTCCAAACCCATACTCATGAAATGAAGTTATAAAATAATGAAATCAACAAGCAATGCAATCATAAAGATAACATAAATTGAATTCACAAAATTAAAATGTTACCATACCATGTTGACGTGTAACCTGTATTGATGTTGAATTGCATTTGAATCAATACAAAGCCTCCATTTGTTGTTGCAAAAGATTCAAAGCATGTGTTAATGGTGATTGAAGATGTGTGTATTTGATCTCAAGGATTTGGATACCAATTCAACATGACCTCTTTGCATAAATTCTCTAGATTCTTCGATCAATTTTGAGAAGAAGTTTTTTTTATAGATTTTCAGGTTTGAGATGAACGATCAAGCTTCAGTAGTAAAATCATGATCAACGGTTGGGAACCATTGAGAGGAAATATATTGGAATGATTAGTGGGATTAGATTGGAATGATTGGTGGGATTGAAGAAATCAGGTTGAGTGGTTAGTGGGATTGAGGAATAGATTGAGTGGTTAGTGGGAATGAAGAATAGATGGGTTAGTCAACCAATTAGAGTGAGAAATCAGTGGTAATGATTTACTCAATCACAAGAGGGGTAAGGATAATTAATTAATTGAATAATTAATTAATATTTGGAGATGAACATGCAATTCATGTTTGACTTTGAAAAATTAAGATGTATTTGTTTGTTGACTATGTTGAATGATTTTGAATAATTAAATTAATTATTCAAGTTTAGAGAGGGGAAGTGATTTAATTAAATTATTAAATGATTATAATTTAATTGATTTAGATGAATAGGGTATATTAGTGACATAATTAAATAATTGTTTTTTATTTAATTAATCAAGAGAAACAAGGTTAAATTAGACGACGATATAGCAAATTAATAAATAATTAAAGATTATTTAATTAATAGAGGAAAATAGGGTTAATGATGTAAATGATGTTAAACGAGGGATTAATGATATTTGTGAGATGAAATGCAATAGTGATAATGACAGTGATGCCGATAATGGAAAAATACAGTCCAAGGTGTGTGAATTGTGTTAGGTCATTTTTACATGTCTACAAAATCATTGTATATTATCAATCATAATCTCTGCATAATCGCTGGCTCATCTAAACATTAATCACTACACATTGAAATTTATTCTTATTATATATTTAATCGCTCCATGTAAAACTAAAACTCCACATTAACTTAGAAAATTTATATATATGTGCCTAAATTATAGCCACTAAGGAAGTTGGCTAGCATAGAGTGTGGTCAACCAAGAATATAAAGAAATATTTAAACTTGTCTTGGTTGGCCAACATTACATGTTTGGGCACCAATATCATGAGGTCAGCCCAAGATAGGATTTAAATTATATTTGAATGTATTCTCCATAAAGAGAGGTGCCAATAATAAGGAATCCTTGTTAACATAAGTGTAAATATAATTTAAATGTAACAACCATAAACTTGGTATTTTTTATTTTAATTAATGCATACTTTTAATGCCTCAATTTATTTTTTTAATCATATTGAAATAATGTGATCTTCTCTTGAAACAATTAGTGGCCTTTGGCCTTATTCAATGTTCTTTAATCATTAACAATGATTTACCCTTTGACGTCAATTAAAATACAACTTGCCAACAATCTCCCATATGTCTTTGACACCAATGACAATATTGCCAACAATCTTCCCCTTTTTCATTGATGTTAGCCTTGCACTCAAGTCATCTATGAATATAGCATGAACATTGTTGTTGACCTGGGCTATAGGCCCCAAATCCCTAAGGTCTGATAATCTTCCAAGTGTCAAGGGTGTTAAACCTACAAAAATTGCCACAATCCTATCTTCAAGTTGGGAAGCTAAGGACTAATGGTTGAGGTGGGTAATAATTCCTTCACTTCGGGCTCTGCAAAACCAAGGGGGGTTTCCCCAAGATGCTAACTTGATGATTGAAGCACTAAACAATACCTTACAACAAACTATACCCACTACATAGTGTATCCCAATACTGGTGTTACAATATACCTATGTGCTAGCTTGAAATTTTAAGGTTGAGCATCTTACTAACAAATAATCTACCCTATAAATGTCTGAGAATGAGTTTATGATAAACGGGCTTGTATTATTGTATTCACTCAAACATGGCAGTAAAAAAAACAAATGTAAAACTTTAAATGTTTTTGAGTTGATGTGTTTGGAGTGTGTCGAGGATGATAAGAGAGAAAGCCAATCACAAACCAATGCCTTTATCCATTGGGAGACTAAGTCTCTATATTTAACCAAAGATGCAATAATTGAAAATAAGGCAATGACTTAATCAAGTCACTACAAAAGACTATGCCTTTCTAAATGCATAGGCAAGATAGGCTCTACACATTCACTCAAAAAGACAATGGATAGTTATAGAATATAAAGAGAGATACTTAGTAATCCTTAAGCATACCCACAAATTTCCTTTATTATATTGAAAAGATATTATGCAAAATCTTTGCATAGATTTTACAAACTTCTAGTTGAAAAACTAATCAATTATACAGTTGGAAATGCATACCATACATAAGGAGACGCTCTGCTAAGGTTGATTATGTCTTTAATCACTCAATCTTAAAGTTTACAAATGCTATTACAAATTTGGGATCAAACCCAAATAATTACAATGCAATAATATCTAAACCTAAAATTAGATGTTGAAACCTGGGGTTTACGATGAATATCTTTCTTTTGCTAGCTCTACAACTACTCCTCTCTTCTGTTGAAATTTTTTTATTCTCATCCTCTCTCTCTCTTCTTCTAATTGAAACTTATATATATTTTTGCATCATTAAGAAACCATAGGAAAAAGAGCCATGAGTGTGAAAGACTATACTTGAGCTCCCATGTCTACTCACATCATATTCACATGGTCGCACACATTGAAGTCATGTCATAGCATTGATGAGCACATGAATAAGGAAGAAAACCCTCTATAAATCCACAACAAATCTCTTCCAATGATCAATTTCTAGAAAAAAGGGATGTCCTTGAGCCACAAAGAAGCATGGGAACCATTTTTCCTTTCTTGCATCATTGAAAAATGTATTAAACATCACTCTTGTAGCCCTAAAGATAAAATCTGATTGTTGAGAGGGTAGCTAAAACATTAATGAAATTTACAACTAAAAACACATCAATTAGGAGCATTATCAAAGTTTCAAGCCCAAAATAGCCATTGGATTAAGCATTAAATTGTTTGCAAAGCTGAGAAACCATATTCATCGGACATCAGGCATTGGACCTACATCATATCACATTCTATGTTGATGAAGAAGACAACATTAAGAATTCCAAAGCACCAAGTACCAAAAGAGGACTTCCATCGGATATTGGGTTTTGAGCTTCGGTTCTATTGCTTGTTGGAAGAACGGGAAGACTGAAGGAAAACTGGAAAAATTCAAAGGGAAGAAAATGTCAGGAGGAGGACTTACATCTTACCTAGAATGTGATAAAGGGTAAGATGAAAGTCTAGCCTCCAAAAGGATGAAGACTCATAATGTCAAGATAGAGGATTGGGAGTGAGGCTGAAGGAATTTGTCTTATCACTAAGATAAGATAGAAGATCGACGAGAGACTTGATCTCTAAAAGCTAAAGGAAAATATCAAACATTGGGTGTCAGGAATAAGTCTTACACCTTATGATGAAATGAAGGTAAGAGGTAAGGAGGAAGGTCAATCCCCGAAGTCTGAAACATCAACACTTAGTCATTTTTCAAAGGATTTATCAAAAATTCAATGATCAGGGGAAATAACTCATCTTATCACAAAGATAAGATAGAAGGTAGGCAAGAGACCTCATCTTTGAAAGCTAAAGGAAAAGCATTGGGGATTGAGGGTCGGGCATAAGGATTATGCCTTATAATGAAAAGGAGATAAGAGGTAAGGAGGAAAGTCGATCCATGAAGTATGAAACATCGACACTTAGTCATTTTTCAAAGGATTTATCAAAACTTCAGTGATCAGTGGGACTATCTAAGGTTTAGGAAAGTAAGGTGGCAGAGGATAAGGGTTAAGGTCTATGGTTGAAACTTGAAAATTTTAGGAAAGCAATGGAAAGAAGTGGAAATGAAGAAGATCAAGAGTGATAGATAAGTTATGCAAGTAAGAAAACACCCGAAGGTCTGAAAGACCAAAAATCTCAACACTTAGCCAATTTTGGACTTTTGCAAATGGGCCTTTTGATTGTAGCTTAACAAAGGTTAGATAAAAATAACATAGGGACTTGCATGATACACCATTGAGATTTCTTAGATCGATTATAATTGATGGGTATCACAAGGGGATAACACAAAGAACTATAAATTCATTAAATTTATAGGTTCGAACAAACATGATGCTCTCTCTTTTTTTATTTCTCTCCTTCTCTAACTCCATTTGGAATCAATGGAAAGGGGATATCCAATAATTTCATGAAAAGACCCCTTTTCTATAATATTTTCTTTTGACATTAACAAAATCATTTTCCTTTTTCCAATAATTCTCCCCCTTTTTGAAATCAATGGTAACAGGATGCTCATTACTATAAGGAAACTTGCATCCATCTAATGACAATTTCCACATAACCCAATATAGATATGAATGAAAATAAGTACTCAGAATCCACATGCAAGAGAATAGACAACATACCCATCAAATATGACACAAGATATACCCTGGGAAAAACCTAGCCTCCAAAATCATCCATACTCCATCATATTAATCAACAACAAAGCAAATACAAGAGTTACAATGAACTATTATGAAGCATCAAGTCCTCTAATGCATCTCCATGTGTCCAAGAATGAATCCACACATCCCATACCATGTTTCAAAAATGCACTAAAAAAGACTCAATAATGACATCCAAACCACTCAACCCAACCTAAACCACTACACATGTGTTTGCTTTTATAGACACAAGCTCACACAAAATACAACTAGTATAAGGTAAAACCACGTACCACAAAACCATGTGAATACAAAACCACTAACCCCTTATTTAATATTGGGTACTAAGACTTCACTTTATTTAATATTTCCCCAATATTAAATTATTATCACATGTCTCCCACACATTAAATAATAATACAATATTACAATACAACATCAAGTGGTCCCAAAAAAATTACCTAGTGTGATTAACCACACCACCAAGGTGCATCACAACTAAATAATTATTTAATTACAACATTAAAATAAATCATTTTATGCAATTGTGTACAACACCATATCCCAACATTCTCCCACTTGTTGTATACATTGCATAAGGGATCAATATATGAAATCACATGAATCTCCAACATGCTCTCATGCTCCATCAAGATACCTGTAATAAGAACAAAGTGACCACTATCTCAAGCAAGAACTCCTCTCATCCTCCAACATTCCACCTATGGAAGAAAAGGAACATGTCAAGGTGAAGATGCACCAATCAATGAGCATAGGCATCAAATCCAAGTGATAACAAAGGCTCTAACCAAGTTGTTGTCAACTGAAAAACCCACACAATCAAAAATAGCATCCACAAAACATGATAATACATCCAACCATCCATACCTCCAAGGTATCAATACATTAGTAAACTCATGCCAAAAACATATGCAACCCATAAAATGCAACCACAAGCTCCTTGTATAAAACCTATCAATGAAGAACATACATATCTAGGAAATCCCACTACATAGGTAATGTCAAAGCATATCAAGTCTACCAATCAACACTATATCAAGGTGTGAGAAGTAAATCAAAACATGAAGTACCAAGAACAATAACAATGATCTACACATGCAACCCAAATTGTTGCATAATCTCTCACAACATGTTGCCACCATCCTCCCAAAGCATGAACATCCAAGGAAGGAACCATGAAGAGAGAAACTTGTAAACCATAATGTTCTCCTAACAACACCTCAAAAGTGTAATGTTGTGTCAAGTATGATCTCCTAACAACCCCAAATGAAAATCCTCAACAATATCCATAACACTCAATCTCATAGACCAAGTACAACATATGAATGAATGTAACAATGCCAACATGGATGTAAGCCTCTCTAATCAAGAAGATCAAACTCAAAGTAACCATCCCCAAATCTGGAAATCATCCCATAAACCATCTACTAACAATCCTCATCAAAGAATGATATCATAAACTTAAATGTACAAGGAGATAACCATGCCATAACATCCCTCAAAATGAATCCTCCAGAACTAACTATCTGTAGCTCAAGACCCATATCTATGAAAGATAAAGAATATAAACTCATGCTAAAAATCCTCAAATGAGTGTCCATAATCAATCACCATGAATCAACTCAATCCCATGAGAAATCAAAGCATGAAACATAACACATCTGAAAGATATAATGGGAAAATACCTCTCAAATAATAAACTACCGAGTAGACCAAGAGTGGGGAATGGGAATGATCCTCCACGATAACTAAGTCATCATAACTCACACCAAGAAAAATCTCCTCTATTGGTCCATCATGAACTCACATCCATAACTAGCTAAAAGCTCCTCGGTCTTCCTACTAAAGCCTACAAAGAGTAACTGTCTCAAGAAAATTTCTCTAATCACAAGAGAACTCCAACCATCATCTAAGTCTCCAAGTATCCATGAGCACCTGTAACCAATCAATCCATGCCAAACTCCAAATGCAACATAGCACCATCATGAAGTAATCAAGAAAATGATCAATGTACCCAATACAAAGGGAACCACACACGATCATTGTCAAAGCTCCAATCATGAATCAGGAATGTAAACATGACAACATGATCTAACTATCTCCTCCTAGGAGATTACATGCACCATAAAATATATACATCCTGGTCTCAAGAGAAAAAGTACCATGCCAAAACTCTAAATGTGTATCAAGAGTAAACCATGACATAATAGAAAACACTCTAAACCAAGAAAACATATCCCCAATCACATGAAGATAACCATACCAATGATACATCCACGTCATTGCGAACAACTCCCACTAAACTATGATATGAGATACACATGGAATCATGAAAAAAATCATCTCCATGAAGATCATCTACGTCTACACACACTCAACTACAATATCAATAAAATACAAGTGAAATGAAGATCTCCAAGCCAAGAAGATACATACAACCACCAATCCATCACTATCAAAAGCTCCCACTAAAAGTGCATAACCAATGAATTTAACAAGCTATCATGACATCGTGATATCAATCTCCTCAATAAAGATCAACCAAAATCCCTCACACAATCAAAGAACTCAAATGCAACATGAGCTCTCCAACAAAGAAGGCAAAGTAAAACCATGATCCTCATACAAAGAAGATACACCACCACAACCTAAATCAGGAACCAATCCAACACCACCAACAATGCACCTACATAAACCATCATGAAATGCCAAAGTCCCTAAAGCACAAGAAACCTCCATGACACCATGATCACCACCAAATGTACCAACAACTCAACCCAATCGTGTCCCACATATTTGCATAACATAGTCAACTAAAAAGGTCTCATATCATGATTGTACCTAGTAATACCATCTTACCTCCTCAACATGACAACAAAACCAGAAAACCAAGTGACTAAACCAAGCCACAAAAATAGAAATGCATCAACACTGAAATATCTATGGGCATAGACAACTCATTTCCAAGTCATAGGTGCAACAAGTAAGTATAGACCACCTACATTGTTACACAACTTGTAGATACAACAATGAAGCATACAAATCCAACCAAATATTGATAACCATGTCAAATGAGAAGAATCAGAGATGTACAATTGAGCATACAATGAATCCAACATCAAATCTCCTAGATCTGACAATTCATAAGCTCATAGTATCACCATAGTCAACATAACCCATAAACATCCCAAGATAGAATATTAGCAAATAAATCATTTCTAAACAACTCCAAACCTGGTCCACTGTGTAGTGCTTTACACAAGCTTTATTTTGACTATTTGAAGTCCAAAATGCAACTCTATATGCACAAGATATAGCCTCTCAAATCTCAATAGCAACACCTGACTTCCAACTAGCAAAACACTATCAAAACTGTAAAATATGAGAAAATAACTAGTACCACAACATAGAGCATTGAGTTAGCTTTCTAATGAGTCCAAGAAGTTGAAAATGGACTACTTGGGAAAAAATTATGCCCCTTGAAAAAAGTTGTACAATTAGGGTATTAGAAGCAAAAATCCGCCCCCTCGGTGGTGGTGGAGCCACCCGATGACGCCACCCATCTAGACCCGAAATCTCCATAAATTATAATTTACTTTCATATACTTTCATATTTTCAAAGTTTTAAATAAAAATCAGGTAGAAATTATTGATGGTTATAAAAGTTTAAATGGCATATTAATAAAATTTTATATTAAAAATTTCTGATTTTTAAGAAACCGCTGCCACTGCTTGGTCGGGGGGCCTGTGTCTGTGGGACATAGTCCCACTAGTGGCGGTACCCACTAAATAGAGGCCGATAGGGCCTACCCTTGGTAGAAACAATATGCCAACCTGTCAGTGGCAGGTACGGGGGTCAAACCCCCCTTTCACAGATATTTTATTATATATATTTTTTTCAAAAACTTTTAATATAAACCGTTTTAAATTGGATTTTTTTTAATATATAATTTTATTTTTTATTTTTTATTTATTTTATTTTGCAAGTTATTTTTTTTTAAGTGACAAGAATTTATATTTTTTAATATTATTTTATTCTGAGTACACAAAATGACGTCAGTACGGCTTGCAAAAGGGGGTATGGCTAAAATTTTTTTGCATTTTTTCCAGTAACCAAAATAGGTCAAGCTTTATATCGATTTTGGTCTCTCGGCCAACTTGAATCCAACCATGAGGTCTATTTCATCCCAGGAGGTCATTTACAAAATTTCCCCCACAAAACCCCCATTTGAATGCACAACCAAGAAACCCTTTTTAGCCAATATTTTTCACACCCCAAATTTACAAACAACCCATCATAACAACAAACCCCAAACCCTTAGATCTGTAATAAAAACCTACAAAACCCTCATATCTTGCCATATCTTTCATTCTCTAATGCATTGCATAGATTCAACCAACATTTTCTCAACCTAGGGTTATAATAAAAAATCTTCAACCATGAAAGCTCTGATACCACTTGTAAGGAAACTTGCAGCCATATAATGACAATTTCCACATAACCCAATAGAGATATTAATGCAAATAAGTACTCAAAATCCACAAGCAAGATAATAGACAACATACCCATCAAAGATGACATAAGAATTATCCTCATGCATCAGTTGATCTATCTTTGAATTGTCTTCTCTACAAAGTTGAAAGATAATACAATGATTAGATCCCCTTGAATTTGTGATTCTCCTCAAATTTGTGCATGAAGTGCACTTTGCACAACCATAGATTCTTCTTTCTTCTCATTATCTTGCTCTTATTTCCTTCCCCATACTTTAGTAAGCTTTCCCTTTTGTTTGTTCATGGTATCCTCCATCTTGTATTGTCTAGGGGGTTTCAAAAAACCACTTCTACAATATCATGCTATATGTCCATAGTTATTGCATTTGTAGCATATGACATTATAATCTACTAATGGATAAAATGAGCTACAATTCCTATTTTTCCACCCATAAGAAATTTTGTTCCAATTATAATTATATCTCATATGTGGTCTACAATCTATTGCCTTATGACCAAAATGATTGTATGAAAAACAATAACCATAAAAGAGACTTTGGAACCTCATCATATGTCGTTTTCTTGTTGGGAAGGACATTTTGAATTTTTCCTTGTTACCTTTAGGAGGACTTGTTTTTTAGTGGAACTTGATTTTCCTTCTTCTTTCTACTTTCATTTTTGATAGGGCTTTTTAGGGTTCCTTCATAGCTCTTTGGTTCTTCTTTATTTGACTTATTTGGTGCCTCTTTGGAGTCATCCTTTCTGGCCATTTAATTTTCTCCATATATGAGTCTTATTGAATTCTTACCTCTATTCATTTAAGATATCATTCAAAATATTGATACTCTTATCAAACTTGAGGGTCTTGTTCAACTTGAAGGATGTATTTTCTAGTTCCTTCCTTAAATAAACTATCTCAAACTCTAACCTTTCACAATCTTCTTCCTTTTCTTTCAATTGGATTCTTACCTCTTCTTCAATACTTTTCCCTTCTTCAATTTTAATTTTTAGATCAATGATCATAATTTTGGATTCTTTAAGATCATGTGACATTTTTTCTTTAAATTCACTATCCTCTTGAATTTTCTCCTTTAGTTGCTTGTTCTTTTTTTAAGACTCTCAAGATTTCACCTAGGGCAGAAATAAGCTTTGCTTCTAGATCAACTACTCATTCATTTTCATCATATTCTTTTTCTTTTAAGTTCATATCAACATTATCATCATATTCTTTTGACTCCTTTTCTTCTAAGTTCATCTATTCTTTTCTTTCACTCACAAGGTAGCCTTCTCTTTTGAGGATATCATATTTTATTTTTGTTTCCATTTGTGTTCTATTTTTTACCCTATCATTTATTTTGCTTCTTTTTCATTACTTACATTTGTCTTTGTTAGTTCTTTTGATCAATGCTATGCTTGGTATGACCTTTTCCCTTATTTCATTTTCTTCTTTCCATGTGTGTTCTTTTAGATCTAACTTCAAGTGGTCAAACTATCTTTGAAGGAACCAACTTTGAAACCGATTGATGAGCACACAATTATACTGATAGGGGGGGTGAATCAATATAATACAATCTTTTAATTTTTTAAACTAACAACCACATTAATATCAATTTCATAATATAATTCATGTAACATATAATAATTATGTAACACAAGATGAACACACGATTTATGTGGAAACCTTTACGGGATAAAACCACAAAAAAATAATGCTTATATAAACCTCTTTTATAATATTTTTAGGCACCAACCTATGAGAGACACCAATCCCCTCTTATGCAATTTGTGAGCACCAACCCACTAGAGACACCAATCCCCATAATTGAGCACAAACTCAATAAAAGAGTCTAATATATTTGATATGAGACACCAACCTTGTCAATATGGGGCACCAACCTCTCCAATATGATGCACCAAACTCTTCAATAGAATCTTGTCTTCTATAGAATAAACCTTATTAACAAATAGCCTTAAATTATCTCCTTTTATATTCTCCTCCTCATAATATTTAGACACAAATATGTATATATTCTCTTTCTTACATTTGCATATAATCCTCTTCTATATCTCCATATACATCTTTTATATCTACATATATTCCTTTTATATTTGCATATACTTCTCTTCTATATCTGCATATATACATCTCTTTTACATCTACATATACTCCTCTTATGTATCTACTTATGCATCTCTTGCATATATTCCACTTTTAATAATCTTCTAATTCCTCATATATAGATCTGAATGTGTTTTCTTATAATCTTCTTTTATTCCTCACACTCACTCTACTCTTTCTTATCTTCACACATTACACTTCACTATTCTTTATTGTGTATATAAGATATTATTTTTACTCTTCACACCCTTCTCTTTTTCACAATCCATATGCACTATTTATATCTTATTCCTTCAATGGAGAGAGGCAAAACTTCACAAAGGATGGATTTCTTTCAATAGAAGCACCCTTTCATTACTAATCACTTATTTTAATAATCACCACCCTTCTTAAAACATAATAACTCCTTTAGTATTATTTCTCCCTTTTAGTACCAAGTATTGCCTTTTATCATTCTAATTCCTTATTTTCTAATCGCAACATTTCATTTGATTCTCCTTGGATGATATTTATATATATATTATATTCTCAGTGATCTTCACCTTAATATTGATTGGTCTCTTTGATAGAATATATTTGCTACTATTTACAATAAGAACAGCTACTCACCTTTTAATATGCTCATTGATTTCTGTTATATAATCATTGCTATTTGAAATGTAGAGAAATAGGTGTTCATGGGGTTATACCAAATATGGGATGGTATAATAGACCTATTTTCCTTTATTTCATTAGGAAATGAGATCCACACAAAGAATTGACTTACAACCCTTAGGTGAGTCAACTCAATGAGGGAATCTATTGATTTCCTTATGATTGAGGATGGGGGTATCAGCCTAAACAACACTTTTGGGAGAAAAACTAAAAAATAGTAAATCAACTCAATTATGCCCATTCAAAATTGAATCATCAATTTAAAGCATAATACAGATAGAAACAACTTATGGAAGATCTAGAAATGGTAGAGTGATGTGTACCTATCATCAAAATGCAACTTCAGGAGGCTACTTGGGATCCATTCACCCATAGGAGAATGGGTCTTTGTGCAGAGGTTTTACTTAGCTCTCAGGATCCTTTGGTTTCATTTCGTAGCTTTTTTTTTATCTAGGTTTCAATGTCAGACAATTAGAAATAAAGTCTATAAGTGAGATTCCATGGATTGACAACAAATATGAATTTTTTTTGCAACTTTGACAGCTTTGTAACTTTGAGATATTCAACCCATAAACCTACAGATTCACAAAGAGGAGAAAAATATATTTTTTTGGTGGATGGGGGTTTGCCTTGGTCAAACCATATTTTGGTCTTGAATAAACCTTTAGAGGACTGAAATATTGATCTTGATCTTGCATGACATGGCTTCAGTGGATGTGGATCTTGATACTTGAATCTTGATTTGAATGTTGAGTTAGATCTTTGAAACTTACATCATAATGTTAGCTCCAAAAACATGCATGATTGCAAAATACTTTGATATGATGTTTGAGATCTTGATTATTGTAATAAATCACTAATAAACCTGCTCTTAAATTCCCTTGATCATAATATTTTCTCTTTTAAACTTGATTTGAGGCTCTCATGAATTTTCTAGATTGCTTCTAGAATTTGAATTGATGAAATAACCTTGTATTTATAGATATCTATCCTTAATTTCCTAAAAATTATACATTACAAGCCAACATTGAAATTTGAATTTGGGGACATTAAAATACCACCAAAAAAATATTTTAAATTTAGTTTCAAAGGCCTAGGGAGGACCCATTCACCCATGGGTGAATGGGTCCCAAGTCCCTATTCCTGGAACACACATTGCTCAAGGTAGTGTATTATGTGTTGGCATTAATTGTTGTCAAGTTTTCCCCTTTGGAAAATGTAATTTATTAGGCTTGTAGATGTAAATAGGGCTTATTAAGGCATAATTAAGTGCAATTTAATTGAGGGGACCCAAACAAAGTGTGAAAATGTAAAGGACTACATTTTTCTACACTACATTTAGCCCCCACTTTAGTGAGAGGTTGACCTAGCGTCAAACTCACACTAAAGTAGACAATCAAGAGATCTGTTTGGACAATTATTGGAAAGATAATATGAAAAAGATCAAGGAGGATGATCAAGCCCCCAAGATCTACGATCTCATGGTGAATCAATAAAATCACAAGGAGACACATGCCTATGTTTGATATGCAACAACAATAACAAGATATTTGATCATACAATGTAAAATACTTAAAGAAAGAAAAAAGGGGGGTAGATGAAGCCTTGACTATTTGTCCATCTAGATATGGATCAAGCCTTAGTTGTTTTCCCAAAAAACCATTTACAAGTGGAAACCCATTGTCCACTATGTAAACAAAATGCGCTCACATGGGCTAGTGAAAATGATGTAGATCATGGAGGAAATCAACCATTAATCATAATTCCAACTGATTTTAACAACCCTTCAATCATCAAAACCCTAACTAGGGTGCTTTCTCACACAACTTCACAATTCCCTTATAGGTCTGCAACAGTGGTTTCTTGATCATATCTCTCAAATCCAAATTCAAACCCACCTTCTCAATAGGAATTCTAGATACCCATTTTCCATAACTTCAACCTATCAAATTTACTCATGCACTTGTTTCAGACCATCATCCCTGAAATTTGACCGGTACACTACCCCAAGGCCTAAATAGGCCACTTTTACAAAGTAACACCCAACTAAACTCTCCTTCAACCCAAAAAATCTATTCCATTACTCTCAATAGGTTTCAAAACCACATAATCAACAACCTACATTAGGAAAAATAATCATAAACTCACCATAATATAAAACCCTCATTTAGGCTTATTTTAGGAGGGTTTATTGAAAATGAACACTACAGGCTTCTACTCGGCCAACCAAGACTCCAAAAACTTAAATATATGTCTACACATGCTAAATAAATCATCTCCTAACCATACTCAATGCAATTTCATCAAATTACCACTTCCAACCATCCATTTTATGCCAAAAACTCATAAAACATCACTAGGGAAGCATTGAAATTCCTCCAAACCCTACTCCCTACTCCAAAATCCTACACCAACATCTAATCCTACCCTAATGGTACCCATTCCACCAATTTACAATCTACTCTACTGGTGGAATGGGCCATAATCACATTTTATTGACCTCAAACTCTCAAAGCAAGGTTATAGACCTGTGTTTAGGAAAAAGCTTCTAAAATGTTTCAAATGCTATGAAAACTAACAAAATCAAACCCAAGGTGAAGTCACTTCATGCCTCCATCTAGTTTGATTTCTTTTAGATCAATTTTCTACAGTAAAAACTAGTATAATAACCTATAACAATAGATTTCACAAGAAAGTGCAGAGAAAGTGAGTTTCTTTATTGCTTCTTTCTATCAAATCTTCAACAAAAAATTCTTACATCAAGTTCCTGAAGAATTTATCAACATATTCCCCAAAAAAAAAACTACCAAAACTAATTCCAACGACCATTTGAATCTACTAACCGTTGGTATTCCTCTACTTTGCATTTTTGCAACTTTTACATATGACAAGTTTTGACAACATTCCAAAATTTGACAATATGAACTCAAACTAACCAACCAAGACTCAATACTTTAAAAGATGGTCTACTATGACCTTATTGAATGATTAAAAGACTCAAACTCCTAAAACCTATCACTTGACCAAA
The DNA here is from genome assembly GCA_007258455.2 of Sequoia sempervirens. Taxonomy (NCBI): domain Eukaryota; kingdom Viridiplantae; phylum Streptophyta; class Pinopsida; order Cupressales; family Cupressaceae; genus Sequoia; species Sequoia sempervirens. Next base: position 714,472,840 of record VDFB02058242.1, on the reverse strand, counting down.
ATTGACCATATTTTCAAGACTTAACATGGTGCCCCTACACCATACACCCAGCCTAAAAAAGATTCCAAGTCCCTTGGAAATTGAGATGCAACTTGTCCATACCATCTCTTTGGTCTTCTAAAATCCCTTTCATTAGGTACTCCTTTCCATTGAGTCAAACATTGCAGATTTGAATTGTGCATTGCACTATTGAACTTGTTGCCAACTTGATAATACCCCACCTTCACAAGCTTCCCTATTAGATGTCCTCTTATCTTTCCCTCAACTGAAACTGAGGTTGAACTTGCTTTATCATCTACAAACTGACCTTTACCACCAGTACCATGAACCATTTTCTTCCTTACCCCTACTGCATGCTTGAACTTGTCCATTTTCTCTTTCCCTTCACCTTTATTGACCTTACCTCTTCCCTTCATTTCCTCTTTCAATTTCTCCACCTCTAATACCTCTATGTTATCAGGTTTGTGGACCTCTATCTGGACAGAAGATGACTACCTCTCAACCTCTTTTGCCACCAATGGACAAAGGATTGTCCCTATCACAATCTCTTCATTCTTTCCTAGCCCATTTTGAGTCTTCGCAAGGAATTCATCCTTGACCTTCTCTTGACCTATTCTTGTCAACAACTCTTCACCTTTTCTTTTCAATACTGAATCATCCTTCACCCTTACTGTCTTCACATATTCTTCTTTTGAAGTGGCTTCCAACTCTTCTTGTTTTTCTTTCACAAGTTTTACAAAATCCTTTTTGCAAAACATGATCACTTTTGTTGCTTTACATTGTGCTTTATCATCCTCAACCAATGGAGTCAATGTGAATGTATTTCCATCTTTCTCAATAGTGTAAGTATTATGTCTACCATGATAAAGTGCATGCCTATCAAACTGCCATGGTCTTCCAAGCAATAACTGGCAACAATCCATTGGAAAAACATCACAAAGAACCGTGTCCTTATATCCACCAATTTGAAACTCAACTAAAGCTTGTTCATTCACCAAAATAGACTGATCATCATTTAACCAAGATACTATATGTGGTGTTTCATGAGGAATTTTCTCTAACATTAGTTTATCTACCATTTCATTTGACACCATGTTATCAATACTCCATGAATCTACTACAACTTTGCATACCTTACCTTTGCATTTGCATGTGGTCTTGAACAATGTCCTTCTTTGAGTTATCCCCTTCCCCTTGGATGCTTTTAGGAGTTGTCAGCTCACCATCAATGACTCTCCCACTTTTGGAGCAGCAAGTTGATTAGGAGAATGCATGCTTTCACAATCATCTTCTTGCACCAACTGCACTCTTTTGTCACCACCACTTGAAGTAGACCCTTGCTTCTCAGGAAACTTAAATGTTGGATGCCCAAACTAATTAAAATGATGACATCTACCTGAAAATGAATTTGAACTTCTACCACCACCAAATCTTCCTCTGAAACCTCTGAATCCACCTCTTTGATCAGAAACTTGTTCCTTTTTTTTGCTTGTATCTTCTTAATCATCAAAAGTTTTCCTTGTACCTCTATCTCTACTAGTGTTTCCTCTACCTCTTCCTTTTCTTTCTTTCCTTCTTTTGAGTTTCTCCTCTACCCTAGCAGCCAATTGAAAACATTCCTCAATTATTCTTGGAGTATCCAAACTTAATTCATCTTGAATTTGATACCTCAACCCACACATATACCTTGCAATCTTTTCATTTTCATCCTCAATGTGACCAGACCTAATACTCAACTTGTGAAATTCTTCAGTATAGGTCATAACATCCTTTTCTTTCTACTTCCAACTCTGTAACTTCTTGAATGTCTGAATTGCATGATCACTTGGAAAAAATTATGCTTTCACCTTTGACACCATCCTATTTTTGGATGTTGTGGTTGTGTTGCTGATATGTGGTTGTCATTGATGTCAACACTATTGGCCTTGAAGACATTAGAAGCTATATATGTCAAGGATATTGAGGAAATTGTAATAAAATAAGTTGCATGTTGCCAATGGTGAAGTGAATTTCAGTATGTTGGTTAGCTTAGTATGTTGATGATCAGAGCTTGTGGATTAAAGGGATTTTTTCGAGTATATCTAGTTTATCCATGTCAATTTTTAGAGATCCACGTGAAGATTTGATTGAGTTATGAGTAGTTTTATTCTGACAGTCATTTTGTTACTTCAGTTGGTGTTCCTAAATGAAGATGATGTGATTCTAGTAAGTTTAGTTGTTATGGATGCTTCTTAGGTGATTCATGATGTTTGTGGATGTTTCTAGATTTTCCTCTATCTGTGTTGCACATCTGAATTGATCATTGTGCTCGCAATTAGAGATTTTCTCTTGTGTGTTCATGTTTTTCATGTTATTTGTTGACAGGGTGTGGTAGCGTGTTGTGGATCCTCGAACCAAAATTCTTTCAAGTGTTTTTGTGTTTGAGTGTTTTGTTTTGGGTCTTCACTATGTTGTGGTTGACCTTGGTTGATTCACATCAATAATCTTTAATGTTTTGGGTTGACAGTTTGTATTCATTTAATTATTTTGTTGAGGTTGACATGTAGCGATGTAGTCTGTTGTTGTGGATATATATAAGTGATTTTTTATTCCATTTGAAATAAAATATGTGTGTATGAGATGTGTGAATAATTTCCTAATCATTCGAAGGCAGAAGAAGAGTGTGAAAAAGTGTTCATGTGCTTAACTAGAACTATAATCAGGAATTAGCATATGTTATTTTCTTAGTTCAAGATCCTATGGATGTAATCCAAATATTTCTATAAGACAATGCATCTTCTTTTGAGTAGTAAGCCTTTTTGTATTTGAGCAATGAGCTCTAGGTAGTGTGCTTGAATGCAAGTGCATTCCTCATTTATTCTTGTTTATACTTTTAATGGGGTATAATCTTATGGACTAGCCTCTACTGTGGCTTTTCCCCTAACAAGGTTTCCACGTAAAAATATTGTTGTTATGTGTATTTTTGATGTGTTGATGGTTTATGCTTTCATGGTTATTTATCAGATATGAGAATAAGGTTAATAATTTTGATAAGTTTAAATTTCTAGGACAACTAATTCACCCCCCCTCTCAGTTGTCTACCCTTGTGTTGACAAGAATTGGTATCAGAGCAGGTTCCTCATAAGAATTTTAATAGCTTGAGGTGATCTAAAATGGCAACATACAAGAAGGATAGTCCAAGATTTGATGGAACAAATTATTCTCTATGGAAGGCTCGAATGGAGTGTCATCTAAGATGCATTGGTGAACCCTTCTAGAATATTACAAGGAATAGGTATGTTATCCCACATAATGATCCTTCAACTGCTGTTGAGATTAAGGATGTTGAGTACAATATCAAGGCTAAGGAAGCATTGTTAAGTGCTCTAATTGATTCCGAGATGACAAATGTTATGGATTTGAAGACTACTTATGAGATCTGGAAAAAGTTGGAAACTTTTTATGAAGGTGATGCACATGTGAAGGTTGCTAAGCTGTAAAGCTTGAAAGGGAAATATGAAATGTTGAGAATGGGTGATGATGAGAACATTACTTCTTTCATCCAGAGAGTGAATGAACTTGTGTGTAGTATCAGATGCGCTAGTGGAACATTGGATGAATCAAAAATTGTTGCCAAATTGCTCAGATCCTTTCCTATTGCATACAAATCCAAAGCTACTACTATTAAGGAGATCCAGACTATGACAAATATAACCAGAGATATGTTGATTGGTAAGCTTACTGCCTTTGAGTTGAGTGAGTTCGGTGATGCTCTTCCTAAGATAGAATCTGCATTCAAAGCTACTACCTCCAGAAAGGATAAGCAGAGATATGATCTAGGAGAAATTTCTTCTAGAAATATATTCAAGTATGAGGAGGAAATGAGAGAGATTGAAGAAGAGGAGAGAAAACTAGACAAGCTTGAAGCACTTATTTTCAAAAGGGAAGCTAGAGGAGAAGGTAATTATAAAGGGAAATTACCAATTAAATGTTTTTCTTGCAATAAGATAGGTCATTTTGCATCAAGGTGTCTAGAAAGAGTTCCCAAGCCAAGACCTAATAAGCCTAGATTCCAAAGAAAGTGTTATTATGTTGTTGATGAAGGTGTGATAGATGATGAATCTGATAAAGGGAATGTAAGTGAAGATGAATGGGTATTTATTGCTATCAAGGAAGATGATCATGTACCTACCGAATATGCTAGTTGCTCAAATGTGGAGAAAGCTCTAGTGCCCATAGTTGAAGAAAAAGATGAATGGGTGATTGACAATGGATGCTCTCATCACATTACAGGTGATAAAAAAAAATTGTGAGCTTGGAAAAGTATCATGTTTGTGTTGTAATATTTGGTGATGACAAAGCTGGTGTAATATGTGGAAGAGGATCCATTTCTCTTGATGGTAAGAATAATACTGATGATGTTCTATATGTGGAAGGTTTGAAGCACAATCTCTTAAGTGTTGGATAGATGGTTGACAAGGGATACAATCTTCAATTCAAGGATGGAAAGTGCAGAATATCGGGGAGTTCCATAAATGTGATTGCATCAGGTACAAAAACAAAAGGTTACATCTTTCACCTAAATGCTACTGGTAAAAGTTGTCTGATTGCTCAAGTTGATGAAAGTTGGTTGTGGCATAGGAGAATGTGTCATGTAAACTTTGACAATATTATCCAGATAAGTTCTACTCAGGCTGTGAGAGATCTTCCTAAGTTGATAAAACCTACTAATACTATATGCAAGGAATGTCAATTAGGGAGGAAAACTAGAATTTCATTTCGAAGAAAACAACATTGTTCAAATAAAGTGTTGGATCTTGTTCATACTGATTTGTGTGGTCCTTCTAGAGTCAGAAGTTTACAAGGAGACATGTACTTCATGTTACTTATTGATGATTACTCTAGATTGATGTGGGTTACTTTCTTAAGGGAAAAATCTGAAGCTCTAGAGAAATTCAAAAATTTTAAGGCTATGGTTGTGACAAAGATAGGTTTGAAGATTAAATGTCTGAGATCAGATAGAGGTGGTGAATTCACTTCCCATGAGTTTAATTCTTTTTGTGAAGAGCATGGAATAAAGAGACAATTATCTGCCCCACGGACCCCTCAGCAAAATGGAGTTGTGGAAAGGAAGAACAAGAAAATTCAAGATGTTGCTAGGACTATGATGCTAGAAGGAAACGTTCCTCATATCTATTGGAGAGAAGCTATGAGTGCTACTGTTTACACCCTCAACCGTGTACAAGTCAAAGGTGATACTGGTATGACCCCTTTTGAGCTATGGTCTGGTCACAAGCCTACTGTTAGGTACTTCAAAATATTTGGGAGTAAATGTTTTATCAGAAGAGATGAATATATACAAAATTTTGATGCTAGGAGTGATGAAGTAATATTTCTTGGTTATTCTACTAAGAGTAAGGCCTATCGGTGCTACAATAAGAGATTGAGAAAAGTAGTTGAAAGTGAAAATGTCAAGGTTGATGAAGACATAGCTAGACCATCAAGAACCTGCAGATATGATTTAGATGATTTGAATAATAGTTTAGACATAGGAAAGAAATTTCAAACTCAAAATCAAGTTCAGATTATTTTGGTGAATCGGGAAAATCAAGAGGAACTAGTGAAAGTGCAGAAGTGAGATCACAAGAGCCTGAAGCTCAAGAATATCCTAAGACTCCAAGGTATGTAAGACTAAATCATTCAGAAGATCAGATTATAGGTGATAAGAACAAAGGTGTTTAGACTAGAAGAAAAATTGCAGAAGAATATTGTTTGATTTCAAAGACTAAGCCTAATAGTGTGAATGAAGCATGCAAAGATGAACATTGGGCGGAAGCAATGAAAGAAGAACTACATCAAGTTGAGAAGAATAATACATGGATTCTTCTTCCTAGACCTAAGGAAAAAAATGTAATTGGAACTAAATGGATCTTTAGAGACAAGCTGAATGAGCAAGGTGAAGTTGTTAGAAACAAAGCAAGACTTGTGTGCAAAAGATATTCTCAGATGGAAGGAATTGACTTTGAAGAAAAATTTTCCCCTGTTGCTAGGATTGAAGTTGTTAGACTATTTCTTGCTTATGTTTCTTACAAAAACTAAAAGGTTTATCAGATGGATGCCATGTCAACATTTCTAAATGGCGAATTGGAAGAAGTGTATGTTGAGCAACCTAGTGGATTTCAATTGACTAATCAAGGAGATATGGTTTGTCGGTTGAAGAAAGAACCGTATGGACTTAAGCAAGCCCCAAGAGAATGGTATTCCAGATTGGAAAAGTATTTGTTGAAGCTTGGATTTAATAAAGGTACTACTGATAGTAATCTATATTTCAAGATTGATGATGATAAAGATTTGATTGTTGAAGTCTTTGTTGATGATATCATTTTTGGAGGAGATGATGGTTTGTGCATGAATTTTGTTGATGAGATGCAGAGTGAGTTTGAGATGTCTATGATTGGTGAGGTGAAATTATTTTTGGGATTGCAAATTACTCAGCTAGATAAAGGGATCTTTATATCTCAGTCCAAGTATATGAAAGAATTGCTAAAGAAGTTTGGTATGGAAGATTCAAAGCCAGTTGGTACACCTATGGTGACCGAATGCAATTCGACACAAGATGATGATTCTTCGAAAGAAAATCAGACTAGATACAGATTGATGATTGGTGGATTGCTCTATTTGACTCAAAATAGACCTAATATCATGAATGTTGTATGCATTGTTGCAAGATTTCAAGCTGATCTTAACGAATCTCATGTGACTGTTGTAAAGAGGATTTTTAGATACTTGAAGGGGATAGTTGATTTTGGACTATGGTATCCTAAAGATGATGGTCTTACTTTGAGTGTTTTTACTGATGTTGATTGGGCAGGTGATGTGAATGATAGAAAGAGTACTAGTGGTGGTGCATTTTTCTTGGGTAAGAAGCTGATTTCATGGTTAAGTAAGAAGTAGAATGCCAATTTTTTATCTACTGCAGAGGCAGAATACATTGTTGCTGCTAATAATTGTACTCAAGTATTGTGGATGAAGCATATGTTGAAATATATCAGAGTTGTGTATGATGAACCTATTGCTATATTTTATGATAATTCAAGTGCAATTAACATTTCTAAGAATCTAGTGCTGCATTCAAAGACCAAGCATATATCTTTTAAGTTTCACTTTTTGAGAGAGAAGGTGAGTGAAAAGGAAGTCAGATTGGATTATGTGCCTATTAAGGAACATATTGCAGATATCTTTACCAAACTGTTGCCTAAGGATACTTTTGAGTATCTCAGAGGGAAGCTAAGGATGATTACCCCTCCTAATCAGAACTAAGATGTGTTGACTTGCATTAGTCTATGCATTTCATAGTCATATCTTGATCTGGATTGATGTTGTGGTGGCTGCTACTCAAGGGGAGTAGTCAAATGTTCAAATATGTGGTTCAGAGCTTGTGTGGAGAAAAGAGATCTATGTCATTGATTTCAAAGGGGGAGAAGAGTCATGTGAAAAACTGTGAATTATCTGTGGAGAAGAGTCATGTGGGGAGAAGAGTCGTGTGGAAGAGTTGAGGAGAAAAAGAGTAAGAACCTAATGGGGAGTAAGTGTTAAAGATAGTTACGTTGATGGTGTTTTTCACATCATGTGTTGTCATCAATGCCAAAGGGGAAGATTGTTGGATGTTGTGGTTGTGTTGTTGATATGTGGTTGTCATTGATGTCAACAATATTGGCCTTGAAGACATTAGAAGTTGTATATGTCAAGGATATTGAGAAAATTTTAATAAAATGAGTTGCAGGTTGTAAGTGGTGAAGTGAATTTTAGTCTATTAGTTAGCTTAGTACGTTGATGATTAGAGGTTGTGGATTAAAGGGTTTATTGTCAAGTATATCTAGTTTATCCATGTCAAGTTTCAAAGATTCGCGTGAAGATTTTCTCGAGTTATGAGCAGTTGTGTTATGACAGTTATTTTGTTGCTTCAGTTGGTGTTCCTAAATGAAGATGATGTGATTCTAGTAAGTTCAGTTGTTTTGGATGCTTCTCTGGTGATTCATGATTTTTGTGGATGTTTCTATATCATGCTCTATTTTTGTTGCATGTCTACATTGATTGTTTTGCTCGCGACTATAGATTTTCTCTTGTGTGTTCATGTTTTTCATGTTCTTGGCCGACAAGGTATTGTAGCATGTTGTGGATCCTCAAACCGAAATTGTTTGAAGTGTTTTCATGTTTGCATTTTTTTTTTTGGGTCTTCATTATGTTGTGGCCAACCTTGGTTGATTCGCATTAATAATCTTTAATGTTTTGGGTCGACAGTTTGTATTCATTTTATTATTTTGTTGAGGCCGACATGTAGTGATGTAATCTCTTGTTGCAAATATATATAAGCGATTGTTTATTCCTTTTGAAAGCAGATGCATGTGTATGAGATGTGTGAATAATGTCCTAATCATTTGAAGGCAGAAGCAGAGTGTGAAGAAGAGTGAGCAGAGTGTGAAGAAGTGTTCATGTGCTTAACCGAAATTGTAATTAGGCATTAGCAGATGTTATTTTCTCAGTTCAAAATCTTGTGGATGTAATCCGAATATTTTTCTAAGATAGCGTGTCTTCTTTTTGGCAGTAATCCCTTTTGTATTTGAGTAGTGAGCTCTAGGCAGTGTGCCTGAATGCAAGTGCATTCCCCATTTATTCTTTTTTATACTTTTAACAGGGTACAATCTTGTGGACTAACCTCCAATGTGGTTTTTCCCCTAACAGGGTTTCCACGTAAAAATCTTGGTGTTATGTGTATTTTTTATGTGTTGATGGTTTATGCTTTCATGGTTATTTATCAAATCTAAGAATAAGGTTAATAAGTTTGATAAGTTTAAATTTTTGGGACAATTGATTCACCCCCCCTCTCAATTGTCTTCTGTTGTGTTGCCAACACCTATCCCATGAACTAATTTTTGTCTTTCCTTTCTTCACTCTTTCCTCTTGAATGTAATTCCACCATGTCAATGCAGGACCTTTCAACTTGGTATTTGCAAACTCCACTTTCTGATCATCAGCAACCTCCTTAAACTCAAAGAAATTATCTAGTGCATATATCCAGTCTAATACCTCTTCAGCATCCAACTTACCATTATACATTGGCACATATACTTTCACATCAGAAGCATCACCTTTTACAGTCTTGAGCGTCTTTATCATCCTTCTCTCATCAGGATCCCAATCAACATCTTGGGCTCTTCCACTTGGAGGGTCTTCTTGCTCACCCTCTTCCTCTTCCTCTAGGTCACTTTCTTCTTCACTGGCCTTTCCTCTTCTTTGTTGTGTCTCCATTGTTGCAAACCTGGCTAAGATTGCTTCTTGTGACTTTTTCAACATCTTAATCTCCCTTGCAAGTACTACACTACCCTTTGGAGGCATTTTGTCTTTTCAACTTCCCACTTTTCACACTTCAAACTTCAATTTTTCACCCTCAAATGATCTAATACCTATGCTCTGATACCACTTGATGCAGATCAAGGAGGAAATCAACCACTAATCACAATTCCAACTTATTTTAACAACCCTTCAATCATCAAAACCCTAACTAGGGTGATTTCTCACACAACTTCACAAATTCTCTTATAGGTTTGCAACAGTGGTTTCTTGATCATATCTCTCAAATCCAACCTAAAATCCACTTCTCAATAGTTATTTTAGATACCCATTTTCCTCAACTTCAACATATCAAATTTACTCATGCACTTGTTTCAGACCATCATCCCTGAAATTTGACCGGTACGCTGCCCCAAGGCCTAAGTAGGCCACTTTTACAAAGTAACACCTGACTAAACTCTCCTTCAACCCAAAAAATATATTCCATTACTCTCAATAGGTTTCAAAACCACATAATCAACAACCTACATCAGGAAAAATAATCATAAACGAGCACCATAATATAAAACCCTCATTTAGGCTTATTTTAGGAGGGTTTATTAAAAATCAACACTACAAGCTTCTACTTGGCCAACCAAGACCCTAAACACTTCAATATATGTCTACACATGATAAATCAATCATCCCCCAACCATACTCAATGCAATTTCATCAAATTACCACTTCTAACCATCCATTTTATACCAAAAACTCATAAAACATCACTAGGGCAATATTGAAACTCCTCCAAACCCTACTCCCTGCTCCAAAATCCTACACCAACATCTAATCCTACCCTAATGGTACCAAATCCACCAATTTACAATCTACTCTGCTGGTGGAATGGGCCATAATCACATTTTATTAACCTCAAACCCTCAAAACAGGGTTACAAACCTGTGTTCAGGAAAAATATTCTAAAATGTTTCAAATGCTATGAAAAGTAACAAAATAAAACCCAAGCTGAATTCATTTCATTCCTCCATCTATTTTGATAGTTTTTAGATCAATTTTCTATAGTACAAACTGGTATAATAACCTATAACAATAGATTTCACAAGAAAGTGCAAAGAAAATGAGTTTCTTTATTGCTTCTTTCTATCAAATCTTCAACAAAAAATTCTTACATTGAGTTCTGAAAGCATTTATCAACATATCCCCCCAAAAAAAAACTACCAAAACTAATTCCAATGACCATTTGAATCTACTAACCGTTGGTATTCCTCTACTTTGTATTTTTGCAACTTTTACATATGATAATTTTTCACAACATTGCAAAATTTGACGATATGAACTCAAACTAACCAGCCAAGACTCAATACATTAAAACATGGTCTAATATGACCTTATTGAATGATTAAAAGACTCAAACTCCTAAAACCTCTCACTTGACCAAAATTGACCATATTTTCAAGACTTAACATGGTGCCCCTACACCAGAAATTTGTTGTCCACAAGGTGAGCCCCAAGAAGTGGCTAACTAACCATACCAAAGTTATACCTCCTCATAACTTTGATAAGGTGCCACACAATATGAAATTCTAGATTCATAAATCTAGCAAGTTTCATTATGCTAGAAACTCATGAACAAACATGGATCCACTGGAAAGCAAGGTATGTTATGCTTGGTGGCGATGAAAAAGGGTTGTAACTTCAAGATTCACAAGGCTAGCAAGCTACATTATGCTAGGAACTTATGAAAAAAATTGCAAATAGGACAAGACATGTTCAAAGGGGTTTATCTTAATGCATGTAAGGTCCCACCTTAGGGAACATCACACTTGATATCACCACCAAGTGAGGACAAGTCGAAGGATAAAAGATTCACAACTTACATAATACAAGCCATAGCATTACCACTAAGAGGAATTTCATATGCTAAGAAAGGTTGCACTCTTGAAGGACATCAATCCAAATCTCACAAATAATAAGACAAATCACATGAATCAAGAAGACTACACTAAGAAACATAACAAAATGTCAAAATGATAATGCCAATGTATGTCCCCATTTTAAAGAAATTTTTAAACACCATGTTATGAGAAATTACTTTAAAGTAGAAAATGATAAATGCTAAACAATAAAGAAGAAATTAGAGCTTATTTGGAGAGCCCTATGTCAAGCATGAAGCTACATCATAAAGAGAGGTTTCCCCCAAATTAAATCCCAAACATATAAGGGATCCACGAATTTGGGGTCAATGTATGTCTTTAATACAATTTTATTATAGAGCTCAAAAACATCATCATTCCCCAAATATTCATAGAACTGGAAGAATTACACATAGAGAGTGAAAAAAAAGAAAATATTTTGGGTCAACATGGAAGAGACCTAAAGGTTTCGATGCCTTGTGTCATCTCCAAAAATAAAAAATAAGACAAGAGAAAAGATAAAGGTTTACGACATATAGAAGAATGTAGATACAAATAGAGAAATGAACATAAAGACATGTCAAATAGAATGATATGGGGGATGAAATTATGCACATGAAATCACACACAAATAACATGAAAATAAGACAAATAAAATACTATTATAGCATATGTGATTCAACCTATAGTAGGTCATCCACATCCCAATCTTGTTCATCATATGTGGAAAGTAGATAACTAGCCAAAGGGAAAACAATAAGTGTTGTACTAGGGACATCACTAGGTTCAACATGTGGTGAGTCACTCCTTTTAGGAGGATCATCATGTTTGATATCATCTAAGATCATGGAAGAGGAAAACAATAAATTCAGATCATTATGCACTTCTTCATCAATTTTAGCAATCTGATCATCATCATCCAAGTTATAATCACAATAAGAGGTTTAATGATAATATCCATGGAAGGTACTTGCTCTTTTTGTTGTGATGGAGATATGATTTTATTTTTATGGTGAAGGTGTAGAATCATCATGCATTGTTTGAGTTGTTATTTTATTTTGAGTTGTTGATTCATCTTTTTCTTGTAACTGATGAGAAATAGCACAACATCTACACCTACACTCTCTAGGATTTCGATTTCTTTTTGTATGATTTTCAAGTTGCAATTTTGTAGGAGTGGGTTTATCAACCATAGGTTTATTTTTCCCTACAAGGGAGGAATAGAAGGAACCATGGGAGGTTGTTCAACCACTTTCTCTTTAACTTTATAAAATTGTTTGATTTTAGGAGGCACAACGGGACTTATATGGTTATCTCTTGGTCTCTTATAGGAAATGAGTGAAGGATTTGTTATGGCTTGGTCTTCGTTACTTGGAAGGTATTTTGGTTCAGTCATGGTCTCATCAATGATGGGAGATTCAACCATGGTTTAAGGCATATTTCTAAGGGATAACTTTGCTATGCGCTTTTCCTTAAAATTTTGGTAAGATTTGAAAAAGAAGTCCTCACAAGGCCTAATAGGTTCCATGGGTTTAGGCCAAAAGAAATACAATGATAAATTCCCATAGGAAGACACAAGATTAAAACCACTATGATGCATAGTAAAAATTTGATTGTTAAAGGGAAACTTCAATCATTTGTGAATGATCGATGGGATGGCATTCATGGAGAAAAGCCATGGGTAGCCTAACTTCACACAGAATTGATCCAATGTCGAGATGATGGAGAATGAGACATTCATTTTCTTTGGTCCAACTTTTAGAGGAAGAGTTATTGAACCTATCATAGGGCAAGAAAAACCATTGTGTGTTTTGATCCATTCTTTCGGTTTTTCATAAGTATCTTGATAAAGTTGACACACAAACAAGAATTCTTTGGTTATCACATTCTCTACATAGATGGAATCAATTAGCATCCCATTAGTAGGATTGTCATTGATTCTTCTGGTGATGTAAAGAGGACCATTGGATGCTTGTTTAATTATTTCATTTCATGAGAAAGAAATGTCAAGGGACATATTGGTTTGGCCCTTACAAGGTTGAACTTTAATGATTCCAATCATAGTATCCATAGGATTTTCCTCATTATCATTCATGTTGTCATCATTCATGTCATCATTCATCACATCATTCTTGTTTTCACCAACTTTGAGAAAGTAGATGTTATGATTTGGAATATGATTGGTAAATATTTAAAAAAATTGGTTGGGAGGGGCAACGAACTTATTACCTTGATCTTTCACACCAAAATTTGATGTGATTAGAGTCAATGAGGTTTTGCAAAACATGTTTAAGATGCTTATAATATAATGTATCGTGTCCATTTTGATGGTGAAAATGACAAAAGACATTTTGGTTATAGTTTGGAGGTAAAGGCTTAGTAGGACCAAGAGCTCCAACAGGAGGTAAGGTAATTAAGTTCTTGTTTAAGAGCTGCAACATGTTGAGTTGGTTGAGGGGAATTAAGTTGTATAAAGCCCTTAATTGGTTTCTTGAATGATTGGAAGTTGGTTTGAGGCATGGATTCACATTTTTTAGGACAGTTAGAGGAATTTTTCACTTCACGACTAATAACCAAATTTTGGTAATCACGAAGGGTTGTACACAAGTGTGTGAAGGAGGTAAATTTCATCATCCCAATTTTATCTTGAATCTTATGTTACAAATTCTCAATGAACATTCGTTGGAAATCAGGATTGCGAGTAAAGCAATTGATAACATGAGATAAATTTAGTGACCTTTTCATCATCCTTTTGCTTACATTTCATTAAATCTGCTAAGGTCATCTTGGGAACCATGTGCACTTGGAAATTATTGAGAAAGGAATCAACAAGCTCATTAAATGAACTTATTGAATTATTCGGTAAGGAACAAAACCATTCCAAAGAGGGACCTTTCAAGGATCTAGGGAAGAGTTTGGCCAAGAGTTTATCCTCAAAAATGAATTCACTACATAAGGTCGTGTATGCGGAAACATGGCTAATAAGATCTCCTTTTCAACCATATTTCTCAAATCTAGGAATATCGATGCCTTGTGGCATTTCTATTCTCAATATCTCCAAGGATAATGGGTTTCTTTTGACATATTGTGATGGCCATTTTGATTTGATTCAATGTAGCAATTTGTTGTTGGATGGATGAAACACTTTGTAAGAGTTGGTTAAGGATGGGATCATTGTTTGTGTTGTGAGATGGAGGTGAATATGGTGGAGGTGTATATGTGTTTGGAGGACAAGTGAATTGTAAGTTTTTGAGGGGAGATGGGTTAGGAGATATGAGATTTGAATGCACAAAGCTAAAGGGATTCCCAATGGAAATACCTAAGGTAGCAACGACATGGCTAGTGGGTTGTATGGTTGTAGTAACATGAGTATTGGTGTATGTAGGAATAGAGGTAATGGTTGTGGAAGGAGGAATTGGATTTCCTCATTGACTTTGAGTGTATCCCAAAGTTTGAGCACAACTAGCTATGGTAGGAACATGTTAATGATATGAGATAGGCTATGCACAATTTCTATTCCTAGTTCATTATCAATCATTATCTTCATGTTATCTAAGATAGGAATCATGATACAAACAATGTATTCAAAACTCACAAAGCTTTGCAATTTCTCTAATTCTTCATCCATTTGTCTTAGTTCTTCTTGAGGGACATTAGCAACCATTGATTCAACATTAGTAACATTGGTTGTTGGTAAGGAGGTCATAGGAAATGAGGTCTCAAGGGTATGGTCCATGATGGGTTGACTAATGTCAACACTATGAGTGAAAGATCTAGAGAACTTAAGATCCACAGTAGATGTGCTAGTGCAGGATGGCATGAGTCTAGAGCTATGTCTCACTAGAGTATTGGCAATAGGATACTAGGTTGTGAAGCTCATACAAGTTTCACCAAACCTAAGGTATACCCAAAATGGATAATAGGCAACGAACAATCAACAATAGGAAGTGCAATGCAAATATGTAAAATGAGATAGCAAGTTGCAAACTTTAAACAGATAAATTTTTGATTATACTATGTAAAAACTTGAAAATGATGCCTTGTAATTCCAATTTTGATTTTGAAACAATGCACTCAATTTGACCAATTAAACCTAATGCAAAAGATGATTATAGAAAATAAAAATTCTAGAAACTAAAATAGAAATCTGAATGTAGAAACACAGAATGCAGAAAAAGAGTTTTTAGTTCCCAAAAATTTAGGAACTAACCTAATTAGGGACTCATTCACCCATGGGTGAATGGGTTTTTTTTTAGGGTTTTGAAAAATTAAATTACAAATTTCTGGGTTGATGTTTATGTTTCTAGATTCTAGTTGCAGATAGGTAATTACAATTTTAGATTTTTGGAAAATTATATCTAAATGCAAGTGTGAAATGATGCTAAATGACAAGAAAAAATACCTAAATTGATATGCAATTTTGATTCAATTTTCTAATTTAACTATCTAATCATGCAATGTTATGTAAGCACTATGCAAAATGAGTCTAACACTATGCCAATTTTTGTGAATTTTCGATTTTCAATAATGACAAAATGCAATTTAACACCCTAAAATGCAAATCAAATAATGCAAATTTGAGAGATATAAAAATCCAAGCTAATGTAAAAGAATGCAAATCTAGATCTAAGGTTCCAAATCAGAAATTATGATGTTCAAAAGTTGGGTTCACCAAAATGAAATGTAGAGAAATAGGTGTTCATGGGGTTATACCAAATATGGGATGGTATAATAGACCTATTTTCCTTTATTTCATTAGGAAAAGAGATCCACACAAAGAATTGACTTACAACTCTTAGGTGAGTCAACTCAATGAGGGAATGTATTGATTTTCTTATGATTGAGAATGGGGGTATCAGCTTAAACAACACTTTTGAGAGAAAAACTAAAAATAGTAAATCAACTCAATTATGCCCATTCAAACTTGAATCATCAATTTAAATCATAATATAGACGTAAACAACAAAATTCTAGAAGATTTGGAAATGGCAGAGTGGTGTGTACCTATCATCGAAATGTAGTTTCGGGAGGCTAGCTAGGACTCATTCTCCCATAGGCGAATGGGTCTTTGTGGAGAGGTTTTACTCAACTCTTAGGATCCTCTAGTGTTATTCCAAGGCTTTTGTTTGATCCGGGTTTCAATGTCTTATAGTCTGAAATAAAGTTTGTTGGTGATATTTTGCAGATTGACAACAAATATGACAAATTTTTGCAACTTTGATAACTTTGTAACTTTGAGATCTTCAATCCTTCTTCAACCTATAAACCTACACATTCACAAATAGGAGAAAAATATTTGTTTTTTTGTGGATGTGGGTTTTCCTTGGTCAAATCCTATTTTGATAATTAAACCTTGAATTGAAATAATGGAACATGAAAGGAATGATGAATGAACAATTGATATGTTGCAACTCACCAAACCCTTGAACAAACCTTTGGAGGACTAAAATCTTGATCTTCATCATGGAATGGTTTAAATGGATGTGGATCTTGATACTTGAATTTTGATTTGAATATTGACTTGGATCTTTGAAACCTACATCAAAATGTTAGCTCCAAAAACATGCATGATTGCAAAAGACTTTGACATGATGCTTGAGATCTTGATTGCTGCAATAAATCACTAATAAATCTACTCTTCAATTCTCTTGATCATAATTTTTTCTCTTGTAAATTTAAATTGATGCTCTCATGAATTTTCTAGCTTGCTTCTAGGATTTGAATTGATGAAATAAGATTGTATTTATAGATATCTATCCTTAATTTCCCAAAAATTAAACATTACAATTCAATATTCAAATTTAAATTTGGGCACACTAAAATACCACCAAAAACATATTTTAAATTTAGTTTCAAAGGCCTAGGGAGGACCCATTCACCTATGGGTGAATGGGTCCCAAGTCCCTATTCCTGGAACACACCTTGCTCAAGGTAATGTATTATGTGTTGGCATTAATTTTTGTTGGGTTTCCCCTTTAAAAAATGTAATTTTTTAGGCTTGTAGATGTAAAATAGGGCTTATTAAGGCATAATTAAATCTAATTTAATTGAGTACATTTTTTTACACTACACTATTTATGATAAACTTCTACCTTTAAATCATTGTATTTTATTAATCATAATATTTGCATAATCGTTGGCTCCTCAACTGAAACTCCACATTAACTTAGATATATAGACACATACACACACATATTCCTTTATAACCACTAAGGAAGTCGGCCATCATAGAGTGTGGTCGACCATGCATATAAAGGAATATTTAAACTTGTCTTGGTTGGCCAACATTACATGTTTGGGTGCCAATATCATGAGGCCAATCCCATATAGGATTTAAATTATATTTGAATATATTCTTCGTAAAGAGATGCATCAATAATAAGGAAGGTTGGTCAGCATAAGTGTAAATATAATTTAAATGTAACAATCATAAGCTTGTCTTCTTATCTTAATTAATGCACACTTTTAATGCCTCAAAAATTGTCTTTAATCATCTTGAAATAATGTGATATTCTCTTGAAATGATTAGTGGACTTTGAACTTATTTGATGTCCTTCATTCAATGTTCTTTAACCATTGACAAGGATTTACCCTTTGACGTCAATGACAATACAACTTGCCAAAAATATCTCATACATCTTTGACATCAATGACAATATTGCCAACAAAATATTTATGAAGGTTATTGAATTCTTTGGATTGATCTACAAATTTTTTTCAAATTTCTACAAGATTAAGGTAGGGTTCCTTTAATTGAATGCTATGGAAAATGTCTATTTTGTAACAATAATGAACATATATTATTTGCGAAAATAGTTATGTTTGGTTGATTGCTAATGCAAAATAAATAAATAAATAAAATGAATTGTGATCTAAAAATTTATTATTTTGGCATATAATAAATTGTGATATAAGTATTTATTATTTTGGCATATTTGGTTTGAAATTGTTCGATAAAAAATTTCACCGAGATTTAAACTTTTATTTATTATATTTTATCTTTTATGATTAAAACAAGTCGAATATTTTTTATTATCAAAATTGGCTAAACAAATGTGATAAAAACGAGTATGTTCTATTCATTATAACTTTACTTTTATGAATTTAATTTTTTTATATTTTTTTGGAAATGTGCAAGAATATGTTATTTAAATCATATAGAAAATTTAGCCTTACCCAATTTATAAATAATGAGATATTAATGATCTAGTGACTATTTATTTTATTGATAATACCATAATTAAGTATATTATCAGTTATTATATTTATTCATATGATATTTTGTTGTTAGAACACATAGATATACTGAGAGCGAGGTTGAATCAGTATATCCCTCAAATTAATCCCATTCAATTTTAATAATAAAAAACTTATTACTCCCTTAACCAGATAAGCATTCAATGCACAAGCATATAACCACAACACCAAAATTACGTGGAAAACCCAACAAGGGAAAAACCATGATGATAAAAATGCTTGGAGCTATTGCCAAATCTAGACTCACAAAGATAAACAAGATTTACAATCATATTTTTATGGCTTCAACCAAAGGAAGTTTACAAATCCCTACCAATTAGAACACTTAAAGAAAGAGGTTGCAACCTCATAATACAATACTTGATGAATCAGATACTCAACTTCCTTCACAACACCTCTACTGCCTCTGGTTCACTGTCTTCAACACTTCATTTGCACTCCTCTGCTTTTGGCTCACTATCTCCAACACTTGCTCATGCACTTTTTCCCTTGGCTCAGCACCTCCAGCACTTACTCATACACTCCTTTCATTTCACTACCTTTAGTACTTCACTCATACAACTCTACTTTTGGCTCACTACCTTCAGCATACATCAAATACTTCTCTGCACATTTCCACTCATTCCTCTGCCTTTAGTGCACTTACTAACTCTACTTTTGGCTCACTACCTTCAGCATACATCAAATAATTCTCTACACATTTCCACTCATTCCTCTACCTTTAGTGCACTGCCTCTGGTATATTCATTAAACACCCAATTCATAACACAATCAGTTTGATCACAAACTTGATCCTTCATTTATATCTTCTGCAAGCTTCAAAAAAAATCTCCTTATTAGCAACATTGAAACATGTAAACATGGAATGTGTAATGACCATAATGAGTCAGCTTCAAAACATCCATGGGAAGGGGAAATTGAGTGCAGTCCAAGCTAGGAGATAAGCAGGACCTATTTTAAATCTACATACAATCACATGCTAGTGCATGCAACAAAAACTTGGTGCAAACACCTCAAACTACCAAGTCGGCCTAGCAAAAACTGAACCCATAAAATATTAACTCTAGACTACAAGTGTTAATAGAGAGACCAGATAACAACATGCATATTACATTACAAGAATTAAATGATATTCAACAACATTTCCATGCCCTCCTTTTACATCTTTATGTAAAATTATGCTAGCACAAGCAAACAAACACAAAACCAGTATCTCTTGCATACCCAGACAACACAGTCTTGAGATAGAACATTGAAAAAATTCCTTGTGGTACATCCCAATACCTTAAACTTGAAGGGAGAAGATAGATAGACATTTTAAACTCATTCTCCAAACTGCAAGACCACAATGTTGACAATAGAGAAATATGGAGCATTTCTCTAAACCTTCTATGATTGCAACAACACAATCTTTAGTTTGCTAACTCAAGAAAATTTTGCAATAACTTTTATACTATGAAATTAGGAACATACATGCTTCACACTTAATTCTAACTATATATCAAATCACAAGACCATATCTACAAATATGGACGAATATAGAGCATTCTCTATGGCTTTTCAATACAACTTCCTAAACTACTATTAGCATGACACACTTTCATGCTTTCTTTCACAACTTATGTAATGCTTTACAATCACAACACCATTCACCTATACATGAGTAGCAAGAAATATAAGATAACTATTATAGAAATCTCATGAAATCCATCATCATACATAGTATTTTCAAACAACATATTGATTGTAGCATATGCAACCATCCATACATTACCACTTTGTTGACATCAATGATAATACCAATAGAAATCTCCATTCTATTGACATCAATGACAACACTGACACTAATGACAACACTTGCAACAATATTCATTATTTTGACATCAATGACAACACCTACAATAATCTCCTCCTTTGGAATTGATGGAAACACCTAACTAGATATGTAATTTCTCCCCCTTTGACATCTATAGAAAAAGGAAATTGGTCTTCAACTATGATTATAGCAATATAAAAGCTCCCCTATCTTCACAAACCTTATCATCCTTCTACCAGCTCCCCCTAAGAGGTAGCCTTCACCAATCCAAGGATAAAAATGTTGCTAGAACTACTCCCCTAAACAGATGCACCAACTATGTATCTAGTTAGAAGGAGGGGTACCAACCCCTAGCTCATGTCTGAGATACTCAAATGCATCCTTTGAAAGTTCCTTTGTAAAGATGTATGTAACTTGCTCCTTTTTGGGCACATACTCCAATCTTACTTCCTAATCTATAAAATTCTCTCTTAAGAAGTGATACTTGATAGATATGTGCCTGGTTCTAGCATGCATCACAGGATTCTTTGAAATATTGATGGTGATTGTATTATCACACATAATTGCAATGGGCTCATCATACATCACCTTGACGTCCTTCAAAGTTTTCTTCATACATAATACTTGGGTGTAGAAAGATGTTGCAATAATAGACTCTGCTTATGCTATTGATAGGGACATTGAGTCTTGCTTCTTACTAAACCAAGAAACTAATTTGTCTCCCAAAAAGAAAGCTCCACCATTGGTGCTTCTTCTGTCATCAACACTACCATCCCAATCAGCATCAATATGTGCACTCAGAGAAAATTCATTATCTTTTTGATACCACATTCCAAAATCTAGAGTGCTCTTCAAGTGTTTGAAAATCCTCTTGATTTCCTTTACATAAGTTTTTTTAGATCATCTTGAAATCGTGCAACCAAATAGATAACTTGCATTATTCTAGGTCTTGATGTTGTTAAGTACAATAGGCCCCCAATCATAGGCCTATACAAATTTTGATCAACTTTAGGTGACTCATCATATTTGCTTAAATGACAACCTGTTACCATGGGAGTACTCACTGGTTTGCAATCTTCCATACCAAATTTCTTCAGCATCTTCTTGACATACTTTGCTTGAGAAATAAAGATACCATTATTTATCTATGTAATTTGAAGTCCAAGAAAGAAAGATAGCTCACACATAAAAATTTTAAACTCTTTATACGTTTCTTCAGCAAACTTCTTATAAATTTCATCATTTCCTCCAAATATCATATCATTAACATACACAACAACAATTATAATTCTTTCATCCTCGAATTTAATATCCAAATTTCTATCTTCGTTACCTTTCTTGAAGCCCTACTGGAGTAAATACTTGTCCAACCTTGCATAACAATCCCTAAGGGCTTGTTTTAGACCATACAAATCCTTCTTAAGTATGCATATTATTTTTGGATCCTTTGATAGCTAAAAACAATCAGCCTTCTTTATATACACTTCTTCTTCTAAGTCACCATTCAAGAAGGTGGATTTCACATCCATTTGATATACTTTGAAGTTCCTATGAATAGAAAATGTAAGAAACATTCTGATAGCCTCCATTCTTTTCACTGGAGCAAATTTTTCCTCAAAGTCAATTCCTTCCACTTGTGAATAACCTTTGTACACTAGCCTTGCTTTGTTTCTCACAACCTCTCCATCTTCATTCAATTTTTTTCTAAACACCTATTTTTTTCCTATCACATTCTTGTCTATAGGCCTTGGAACCAACTCCTAGGTCTGATTTTTCTCAATCTGATTTAGATATTCTTCCATTGATTGTATCTATCCTTCATCTTTGCTAGCATCAACAAAAAAAATTGGGTCTATTCTTGACAGTAAAGAAAAGTCCACTTGTTCATTTATCTTTGCAAATATTCTTCTAGTTTGCACTCCTTCATTCTTATCTCTAATGATTTGATCTTCTAAATTATTTTCCTGAACATACTTGGTAGGAGTCTTGGGGATCTTCCCTACTGCTTCTTCCTTCTCTTCAACCTCTTCTTATTCTTCTTCTTCTGAGTAGGTAAGTACATTTGACCAAAAATATTTTTTCTCATGAATGTTTTGATGTGAATCTTCATCCAATATGACATTTTCACTCTCAACAATCTTCCCCGACCTTTTATTATAGCATTTGTAGGTTTTGCTCCTATTAGAGTATCCAATAAATATTCCTTCATCAAATCTTGAATCAAACTTTCTCAAACCTTCTTCATCTCTTTTAATAAATCATCTTCTTCCAAAAAAAATTAAATACCTAGCAATTGTCAGTCTCCCATACCAAAGCTCATAAGGATTTTTGGTGTTATCCACCCTTAGCTACCCTCTATTAATAATATAAATAACTGTATGGGCTACTTATATCCAATATGCATCAAACAACTTAGTTGCATTCATCATTGTTCTTTCCATCTCTTGAATAGTTCTATTCTTTATTTCCACTATTCCATTTTGTTGAGGAGTTCTTGCAATATTATAATAGTGCCTCTTTATCACATGCTCTTCACAAAATTCTTCAAACTCTTTTGATGTGAACTCACCACCTCTATCAGACCTTGAACACTTGATTATAGCATTCATTTCATTCTCAACCATTGACTTGAAAATATTAAATCTACTAAAGGCTTTTGATTTTTATTTTAAGTGTAACCCATGTCATCCTAGGGAAATCATCAATGAGTAATATGAAATACCTTTAACCTTGAAGACTCTTCATTCTTGTAGGTCTGCATAAATTAGTATGAATCAATTCCAAAGGTCTTGTAGTAGAATACTCCTAGGTCTTGAACCTTATCCTTGTACATTTCAAATCTTCAAGAGTAGAAACAAGTTCACCTTGAAAATCAACTTCACCTTCTTCATTCATAGTTTTGCTTGAACTTCCAGATATCACAATGGCCATGAATAGGTATTCTTCTCCATCACCATCTAATGTGTAGTGATCTCCTTCAACTGAGGAGCAGTATTCTTCTTTGGAGAAAAGGTTCCTCTTGAAATTTCTCCTTTTGGATCCTTTGCTACTATTTTCAATTTCTCCAAAAGGACATTTAGATGCATAATCATCAATTCTTCCATAATTAAAACATTTGAAAGGTATTTTACCTTTGTACTTTCCCGATCCCCTTTTTAGCTTCCTCATAAATTTTGGTTCTACTTCTTCAAAATCACTTTGTGAATCAGATGCTTCTTGTTTCTTCACAACTTTGAATGAAACTTCTTTTTTGTGTGTACCTTGAACTTCATTCCTCATCTCATAGGATATGAGGGATTCAAATAGCTCTTCCATAGTAAGATTTCTCAAATCTTTGGCTTCCTCAATAATAGACACTTTTAAATCAAACTGGTGAGGGAGAGTCCTTAGAAATTTTTTCACAACAATTGAATCAGTTATATCTTCACCAAGTCCTCTGATCCCATTTACTGCATCATCTAACTAAAGAAAGTAGCTATCTATGTTATCCTCTTCTTTCATCTTTAGATTCTCAAACAATGTTCTAGATAGGATTGCAACTTTTATTGCTTCACTCTGTCATTTCCTTCATAGATATTCATGACCTTATCCCATATCTCTATGGCAATCTTCCATTGCACTACCTTAACAAATTCAAAATTTTCTAACCCACTTAGGATAACATTCTTTTCTTTAGCATTGTTCTCATGAGCCTTCTTTGCATTAGGATCAATAATAGGATGAATAGGTTCAATATAATCATCCTTGGTAGCTCTCCAAACATCATAAACTATCAAGGAGAGATAGGCATCCATCCTCACACTCTATAATGCATAGTTGTTCC
>VDFB02058242.1:714307824-714448604 GCA_007258455.2 Sequoia sempervirens | reverse complement strand
GCTTCCATCTTTTTCCTGTGTTGAGATCTTGTTCTCATAAACAAGCTCAAGACCTAAGTGAATTTTATGATCACTAACTATGAAATGGGATGGTGTTCTTTTTTTTTTTTGGATTTTTTCTAAAATGACGTATGGATATGATTTGTGAAAAACCTTTTGGTCAAATATTTGTTAATGGTTTTCTATGGATTGTATGTTTGATGCTCAAGACTCTAAAGTATCAGTGATTTTAGTGGATGTTTTGAGATAACACTAATTTTGGGACACAAAGTGTACAAGACTTGGACTGATATTTTGCTCTATTTTTAGAGGATATGTTGATACTCTACTTGAACTAGCCTTGAGGTTACAAGCAAAGGTTGATGTTGATATGCTAGAAATTGAGAGCAAGAGGATAATCCAAGTTGTGTTTGATTTGTGTCTTAAAACTAGGTTGATGTTCTAGTTTGCTAATGGATATGGAAATATATTGATATGAATTGGTGTAAGTATGATTTTTTTTGTTTTAAAATATGATGGACTAACCAGTTTTGGAATAGTTTTTTATTTGCACCAGAAAATAGGACAAGAGTAGTCTCTGTTCAAGATAGTAGCGGAAATTTTTAGGATAGTAGAGGTTGCTTTTTTAGAGCAACTGTAGAAAAATTGTAAAAAGTAATCTGTGTAAAATTTGTGACTGGTAAAAAGAGAAGACAATATAGAAGTGACAATTTCTAGGACAGTAGCAATTGATTTTTCAAGACAACTGTGGCAAGTTTATCAAGGGCGGTCTTTGTTTCAATTTTTTGACTGGTGCAATAGTGAGCACATTAATGGCGATTTTGATAGAAGTAGAAACATTTAGGATAGTAGCGTTTAAAACTTAGGATTAAAATAGTCAAAATTTAGTACAGTAGCAGCAATAACCTAGGATAGAAGCGACCAAAATGTCAATAGTGGCTCTATTTCCAAATTTTCCATTTTTTTTACAATAGTTTGTTGGATAAGTTTGAAAGTTTCTAATTTTTTGTTGATCTGATGTTTTGAGAATTATGTCTGAGATTTGGCCAATAATAAAGCACATCAATAAAAGTGTATAAACTAACTGTTATGTTTCAATGATAAGAGGCCAAAATCAACCCAATGTTTAAATTGATAACGACATCAAAAAAATTTCAAGCAATTTATCACTAAGGTTAGATTGGCCAATGGTGACACTTTTAGGCCCACAACTTGGAAGCTCCTTCAAAGTAAGGGTAGGGACACCTAAAGGGATTTATACACTTAAGTCTTTTGAGAGTGGACAAATAGGGGCCTCCTAGAATGGAAGGATAACCCAAATCACCCTTTTCCTGAAAAGCTACAAGTAGCTTATGCTAAGCTGAGGATTTTTGTCTCAACTCAAGGGAGTTCATATGGTGAGTAAATTATCTTCAGGGTACGGTGTGCATCGCTTGCACTGAACCATTCCACCAAGTACAATATCTCAATCAACAAGGAGGTCAAAACTACTATAAAGCTTTTAATCATTGCTAAAGGGACTTACGCATTACGAGCACATAGTAAGCCACTTAAGGCTTTAACCACTCCTACTATGGGAACTTATACACAAAGGTACCTCCCTATTTTGAATGAAACTACATAGAAAAGGATAATTCCAGTTAAATCTTGGCTTTTGATGAAATCATTTATATAGCGGCTTGAGGGAAATTCCGCTTTAGGTCACCTTTGAGTTCTCCTTTCGGGATGTGTCTCTTAGGCAGACCTAATCTAAAGGTAATGTTGAAAATAAATGATTATGAAACCCAAAGTTATTTTCATCACCCAAGATCATCCAAAGACATAAGGGGAGAGGATACACACTTGGTTTTCCAAACATGGTGAACATGGTAGACAATTTATAGCAGTTTATTTTTAAGCCTCAAAAAGTGAAGTGTGAAAAGATACCAATTCATTTTTTAGATGCACCAAATTTAAAACACTTGAGACTTCAAGCAAGAAATTTCCACTGCAATAAGAAAAAAGATGATTTGTTTGATTTTTATAGCACCAAATTGAAATATGAAATATTTGTAACCACATTGTAATGCACCAACGTAAATATACAAGTTGTGTTGTTCCTTTTTATTACACCAAAACAAAATGTGAGATTTGTAGGTTCAATTTTATGAGCACCAAATGAAATATGAGATTTTGATTGTTCAATTTTATGAGCACAAACGAAATGTGAGATTTAGTTTTAGAAGCACCAAAACAAAATGTGTTTTGACTAAATATAATGCTTTGGAAAATGAAATTCCCTTGGATTGTTTGTCAACTCTGTAAGCAAAGTGTTAGTTGTTCTCATGAAAAATGTGCCATAATCCTGCAAGGGTTGTACCAAAAATGTTAGAAAACCTCCCTAAACACAACAAACAATCAATCGTTATGGTTAGGAAAATTGAAAAATCAAAAAGAACTTATATTAAATCAAGATAGAAAACAGAACAATAGCGGATCTATTTAGTACAATAGCGAAATTTTCTCTAGAACAATCACAACAAAGTTAGACAAACAAAGTACAACCATGGACCTGTTTAGGACGAAAATGGACCTATTAAAGTTAGCTTTGTCAGAAACCTACAATACAAAAAAAAGAATAGTGGCAAGGATAACAATAGCAGCCAAGCTTAGTACACTAGTGGTCAAACTTAGTACGACTGTCGTAAAATTGTGAAAATGACTATATTAAAATTATGGGACTTTCGTGTTTCAAACAAAAATAGTGTTTCCTACAAAATACATTAGTGTTTTGGAAAATGCAATTGCTCACAAAAACTTTCCAAAAGATTAGTGTTAAGGACCTAGGTCCCATTGGGTGTGCCAATTAATGTCAGGGGGAAATATGGCATAGGAAAACAAATGAATTAAACAAATTAATTCAAACAAGATCAAATTCCAAACCCATACTCATGAAATGAAGTTATAAAATAATGAAATCAACAAGCAATGCAATCATAAAGATAACATAAATTGAATTCACAAAATTAAAATGTTACCATACCATGTTGACGTGTAACCTGTATTGATGTTGAATTGCATTTGAATCAATACAAAGCCTCCATTTGTTGTTGCAAAAGATTCAAAGCATGTGTTAATGGTGATTGAAGATGTGTGTATTTGATCTCAAGGATTTGGATACCAATTCAACATGACCTCTTTGCATAAATTCTCTAGATTCTTCGATCAATTTTGAGAAGAAGTTTTTTTTATAGATTTTCAGGTTTGAGATGAACGATCAAGCTTCAGTAGTAAAATCATGATCAACGGTTGGGAACCATTGAGAGGAAATATATTGGAATGATTAGTGGGATTAGATTGGAATGATTGGTGGGATTGAAGAAATCAGGTTGAGTGGTTAGTGGGATTGAGGAATAGATTGAGTGGTTAGTGGGAATGAAGAATAGATGGGTTAGTCAACCAATTAGAGTGAGAAATCAGTGGTAATGATTTACTCAATCACAAGAGGGGTAAGGATAATTAATTAATTGAATAATTAATTAATATTTGGAGATGAACATGCAA
The DNA here is from genome assembly GCA_007258455.2 of Sequoia sempervirens. Lineage (NCBI taxonomy): Eukaryota > Viridiplantae > Streptophyta > Pinopsida > Cupressales > Cupressaceae > Sequoia > Sequoia sempervirens. The sequence continues at coordinate 714,445,061 of VDFB02058242.1, read as the reverse complement.
TTCATGTTTGACTTTGAAAAATTAAGATGTATTTGTTTGTTGACTATGTTGAATGATTTTGAATAATTAAATTAATTATTCAAGTTTAGAGAGGGGAAGTGATTTAATTAAATTATTAAATGATTATAATTTAATTGATTTAGATGAATAGGGTATATTAGTGACATAATTAAATAATTGTTTTTTATTTAATTAATCAAGAGAAACAAGGTTAAATTAGACGACGATATAGCAAATTAATAAATAATTAAAGATTATTTAATTAATAGAGGAAAATAGGGTTAATGATGTAAATGATGTTAAACGAGGGATTAATGATATTTGTGAGATGAAATGCAATAGTGATAATGACAGTGATGCCGATAATGGAAAAATACAGTCCAAGGTGTGTGAATTGTGTTAGGTCATTTTTACATGTCTACAAAATCATTGTATATTATCAATCATAATCTCTGCATAATCGCTGGCTCATCTAAACATTAATCACTACACATTGAAATTTATTCTTATTATATATTTAATCGCTCCATGTAAAACTAAAACTCCACATTAACTTAGAAAATTTATATATATGTGCCTAAATTATAGCCACTAAGGAAGTTGGCTAGCATAGAGTGTGGTCAACCAAGAATATAAAGAAATATTTAAACTTGTCTTGGTTGGCCAACATTACATGTTTGGGCACCAATATCATGAGGTCAGCCCAAGATAGGATTTAAATTATATTTGAATGTATTCTCCATAAAGAGAGGTGCCAATAATAAGGAATCCTTGTTAACATAAGTGTAAATATAATTTAAATGTAACAACCATAAACTTGGTATTTTTTATTTTAATTAATGCATACTTTTAATGCCTCAATTTATTTTTTTAATCATATTGAAATAATGTGATCTTCTCTTGAAACAATTAGTGGCCTTTGGCCTTATTCAATGTTCTTTAATCATTAACAATGATTTACCCTTTGACGTCAATTAAAATACAACTTGCCAACAATCTCCCATATGTCTTTGACACCAATGACAATATTGCCAACAATCTTCCCCTTTTTCATTGATGTTAGCCTTGCACTCAAGTCATCTATGAATATAGCATGAACATTGTTGTTGACCTGGGCTATAGGCCCCAAATCCCTAAGGTCTGATAATCTTCCAAGTGTCAAGGGTGTTAAACCTACAAAAATTGCCACAATCCTATCTTCAAGTTGGGAAGCTAAGGACTAATGGTTGAGGTGGGTAATAATTCCTTCACTTCGGGCTCTGCAAAACCAAGGGGGGTTTCCCCAAGATGCTAACTTGATGATTGAAGCACTAAACAATACCTTACAACAAACTATACCCACTACATAGTGTATCCCAATACTGGTGTTACAATATACCTATGTGCTAGCTTGAAATTTTAAGGTTGAGCATCTTACTAACAAATAATCTACCCTATAAATGTCTGAGAATGAGTTTATGATAAACGGGCTTGTATTATTGTATTCACTCAAACATGGCAGTAAAAAAAACAAATGTAAAACTTTAAATGTTTTTGAGTTGATGTGTTTGGAGTGTGTCGAGGATGATAAGAGAGAAAGCCAATCACAAACCAATGCCTTTATCCATTGGGAGACTAAGTCTCTATATTTAACCAAAGATGCAATAATTGAAAATAAGGCAATGACTTAATCAAGTCACTACAAAAGACTATGCCTTTCTAAATGCATAGGAAAGATAGGCTCTACACATTCACTCAAAAAGACAATGGATAGTTATAGAATATAAAGAGAGATACTTAGTAATCCTTAAGCATACCCACAAATTTCCTTTATTATATTGAAAAGATATTATGCAAAATCTTTGCATAGATTTTACAAACTTCTAGTTGAAAAACTAATCAATTATACAGTTGGAAATGCATACCATACATAAGGAGACGCTCTGCTAAGGTTGATTATGTCTTTAATCACTCAATCTTAAAGTTTACAAATGCTATTACAAATTTGGGATCAAACCCAAATAATTACAATGCAATAATATCTGAACCTAAAATTAGATGTTGAAACCAGGGGTTTACGATGAATATCTTTCTTTTGCTAGCTCTACAACTACTTCTCTCTTCTGTTGAAATTTTTTTATTCTCATCCTCTCTCTCTCTTCTTCTAATTGAAACTTATATATATTTTTGCATCATTAAGAAACCATAGGAAAAAGAGCCATGAGTGTGAAAGACTATACCTGAGCTCCCATGTCTACTCACATCATATTCACATGGTCGCACACATTGAAGTCATGTCATAGCATTGATGAGCACATGAATGAGGAAGAAAACCCTCTATAAATCCACAACAAATCTCTTCCAATGATCAATTTCTAGAAAAAAGGGATGTCCTTGAGCCACAAAGAAGCATGGGAACCATTTTTCCTTTCTTGCATCATTGAAAAATGTATTAAACATCACTCTTGTAGCCCTAAAGATAAAATCTGATTGTTGAGAGGGTAGCTAAAACATTAATGAAATTTACAACTAAAAACACATCAATTAGGAGCATTATCAAAGTTTCAAGCCCAAAATAGCCATTGGATTAAGCATTAAATTGTTTGCAAAGCTGAGAAACCATATTCATCGGACATCAGGCATTGGACCTACATCATATCACATTCTATGTTGATGAAGAAGACAACATTAAGAATTCCAAAGCACCAAGTACCAAAAGAGGACTTCCATCGGATATTGGGTTTTGAGCTTCGGTTCTATTGCTTGTTGGAAGAACGGGAAGACTGAAGGAAAACTGGAAAAATTCAAAGGGAAGAAAATGTCAGGAGGAGGACTTACATCTTACCTAGAATGTGATAAAGGGTAAGATGAAAGTCTAGCCTCCAAAAGGATGAAGACTCATAATGTCAAGATAGAGGATTGGGAGTGAGGCTGAAGGAATTTGTCTTATCACTAAGATAAGATAGAAGATCGACGAGAGACTTGATCTCTAAAAGCTAAAGGAAAATATCAAACATTGGGTGTCAGGAATAAGTCTTACACCTTATGATGAAATGAAGGTAAGAGGTAAGGAGGAAGGTCAATCCCCGAAGTCTGAAACATCAACACTTAGTCATTTTTCAAAGGATTTATCAAAAATTCAATGATCAGGGGAAATAACTCATCTTATCACAAAGATAAGATAGAAGGTAGGCAAGAGACCTCATCTTTGAAAGCTAAAGGAAAAGCATTGGGGATTGAGGGTCGGGCATAAGGATTATGCCTTATAATGAAAAGGAGATAAGAGGTAAGGAGGAAAGTCGATCCATGAAGTATGAAACATCGACACTTAGTCATTTTTCAAAGGATTTATCAAAACTTCAGTGATCAGTGGGACTATCTAAGGTTTAGGAAAGTAAGGTGGCAGAGGATAAGGGTTAAGGTCTATGGTTGAAACTTGAAAATTTTAGGAAAGCAATGGAAAGAAGTGGAAATGAAGAAGATCAAGAGTGATAGATAAGTTATGCAAGTAAGAAAACACCCGAAGGTCTGAAAGACCAAAAATCTCAACACTTAGCCAATTTTGGACTTTTGCAAATGGGCCTTTTGATTGTAGCTTAACAAAGGTTAGATAAAAATAACATAGGGACTTGCATGATACACCATTGAGATTTCTTAGATCGATTATAATTGATGGGTATCACAAGGGGATAACACAAAGAACTATAAATTCATTAAATTTATAGGTTCGAACAAACATGATGCTCTCTCTTTTTTTATTTCTCTCCTTCTCTAACTCCATTTGGAATCAATGGAAAGGGGATATCCAATAATTTCATGAAAAGACCCCTTTTCTATAATATTTTCTTTTGACATTAACAAAATCATTTTCCTTTTTCCAATAATTCTCCCCCTTTTTGAAATCAATGGTAACAGGATGCTCATTACTATAAGGAAACTTGCATCCATCTAATGACAATTTCCACATAACCCAATATAGATATGAATGAAAATAAGTACTCAGAATCCACATGCAAGAGAATAGACAACATACCCATCAAATATGACACAAGATATACCCTGGGAAAAACCTAGCCTCCAAAATCATCCATACTCCATCATATTAATCAACAACAAAGCAAATACAAGAGTTACAATGAACTATTATGAAGCATCAAGTCCTCTAATGCATCTCCATGTGTCCAAGAATGAATCCACACATCCCATACCATGTTTCAAAAATGCACTAAAAAAGACTCAATAATGACATCCAAACCACTCAACCCAACCTAAACCACTACACATGTGTTTGCTTTTATAGACACAAGCTCACACAAAATACAACTAGTATAAGGTAAAACCACGTACCACAAAACCATGTGAATACAAAACCACTAACCCCTTATTTAATATTGGGTACTAAGACTTCACTTTATTTAATATTTCCCCAATATTAAATTATTATCACATGTCTCCCACACATTAAATAATAATACAATATTACAATACAACATCAAGTGGTCCCAAAAAAATTACCTAGTGTGATTAACCACACCACCAAGGTGCATCACAACTAAATAATTATTTAATTACAACATTAAAATAAATCATTTTATGCAATTGTGTACAACACCATATCCCAACATTCTCCCACTTGTTGTATACATTGCATAAGGGATCAATATATGAAATCACATGAATCTCCAACATGCTCTCATGCTCCATCAAGATACCTGTAATAAGAACAAAGTGACCACTATCTCAAGCAAGAACTCCTCTCATCCTCCAACATTCCACCTATGGAAGAAAAGGAACATGTCAAGGTGAAGATGCACCAATCAATGAGCATAGGCATCAAATCCAAGTGATAACAAAGGCTCTAACCAAGTTGTTGTCAACTGAAAAACCCACACAATCAAAAATAGCATCCACAAAACATGATAATACATCCAACCATCCATACCTCCAAGGTATCAATACATTAGTAAACTCATGCCAAAAACATATGCAACCCATAAAATGCAACCACAAGCTCCTTGTATAAAACCTGTCAATGAAGAACATACATATCTAGGAAATCCCACTACATAGGTAATGTCAAAGCATATCAAGTCTACCAATCAACACTATATCAAGGTGTGAGAAGTAAATCAAAACATGAAGTACCAAGAACAATAACAATGATCTACACATGCAACCCAAATTGTTGCATAATCTCTCACAACATGTTGCCACCATCCTCCCAAAGCATGAACATCCAAGGAAGGAACCATGAAGAGAGAAACTTGTAAACCATAATGTTCTCCTAACAACACCTCAAAAGTGTAATGTTGTGTCAAGTATGATCTCCTAACAACCCCAAATGAAAATCCTCAACAATATCCATAACACTCAATCTCATAGACCAAGTACAACATATGAATGAATGTAACAATGCCAACATGGATGTAAGCCTCTCTAATCAAGAAGATCAAACTCAAAGTAACCATCCCCAAATCTGGAAATCATCCCATAAACCATCTACTAACAATCCTCATCAAAGAATGATATCATAAACTTAAATGTACAAGGAGATAACCATGCCATAACATCCCTCAAAATGAATCCTCCAGAACTAACTATCTGTAGCTCAAGACCCATATCTATGAAAGATAAAGAATATAAACTCATGCTAAAAATCCTCAAATGAGTGTCCATAATCAATCACCATGAATCAACTCAATCCCATGAGAAATCAAAGCATGAAACATAACACATCTGAAAGATATAATGGGAAAATACCTCTCAAATAATAAACTACCGAGTAGACCAAGAGTGGGGAATGGGAATGATCCTCCACGATAACTAAGTCATCATAACTCACACCAAGAAAAATCTCCTCTATTGGTCCATCATGAACTCACATCCATAACTAGCTAAAAGCTCCTCGGTCTTCCTACTAAAGCCTACAAAGAGTAACTGTCTCAAGAAAATTTCTCTAATCACAAGAGAACTCCAACCATCATCTAAGTCTCCAAGTATCCATGAGCACCTGTAACCAATCAATCCATGCCAAACTCCAAATGCAACATAGCACCATCATGAAGTAATCAAGAAAATGATCAATGTACCCAATACAAAGGGAACCACACACGATCATTGTCAAAGCTCCAATCATGAATCAGGAATGTAAACATGACAACATGATCTAACTATCTCCTCCTAGGAGATTACATGCACCATAAAATATATACATCCTGGTCTCAAGAGAAAAAGTACCATGCCAAAACTCTAAATGTGTATCAAGAGTAAACCATGACATAATAGAAAACACTCTAAACCAAGAAAACATATCCCCAATCACATGAAGATAACCATACCAATGATACATCCACGTCATTGCGAACAACTCCCACTAAACTATGATATGAGATACACATGGAATCATGAAAAAAATCATCTCCATGAAGATCATCTACGTCTACACACACTCAACTACAATATCAATAAAATACAAGTGAAATGAAGATCTCCAAGCCAAGAAGATACATACAACCACCAATCCATCACTATCAAAAGCTCCCACTAAAAGTGCATAACCAATGAATTTAACAAGCTATCATGACATCGTGATATCAATCTCCTCAATAAAGATCAACCAAAATCCCTCACACAATCAAAGAACTCAAATGCAACATGAGCTCTCCAACAAAGAAGGCAAAGTAAAACCATGATCCTCATACAAAGAAGATACACCACCACAACCTAAATCAGGAACCAATCCAACACCACCAACAATGCACCTACATAAACCATCATGAAATGCCAAAGTCCCTAAAGCACAAGAAACCTCCATGACACCATGATCACCACCAAATGTACCAACAACTCAACCCAATCGTGTCCCACATATTTGCATAACATAGTCAACTAAAAAGGTCTCATATCATGATTGTACCTAGTAATACCATCTTACCTCCTCAACATGACAACAAAACCAGAAAACCAAGTGACTAAACCAAGCCACAAAAATAGAAATGCATCAACACTGAAATATCTATGGGCATAGACAACTCATTTCCAAGTCATAGGTGCAACAAGTAAGTATAGACCACCTACATTGTTACACAACTTGTAGATACAACAATGAAGCATACAAATCCAACCAAATATTGATAACCATGTCAAATGAGAAGAATCAGAGATGTACAATTGAGCATACAATGAATCCAACATCAAATCTCCTAGATCTGACAATTCATAAGCTCATAGTATCACCATAGTCAACATAACCCATAAACATCCCAAGATAGAATATTAGCAAATAAATCATTTCTAAACAACTCCAAACCTGGTCCACTGTGTAGTGCTTTACACAAGCTTTATTTTGACTATTTGAAGTCCAAAATGCAACTCTATATGCACAAGATATAGCCTCTCAAATCTCAATAGCAACACCTGACTTCCAACTAGCAAAACACTATCAAAACTGTAAAATATGAGAAAATAACTAGTACCACAACATAGAGCATTGAGTTAGCTTTCTAATGAGTCCAAGAAGTTGAAAATGGACTACTTGGGAAAAAATTATGCCCCTTGAAAAAAGTTGTACAATTAGGGTATTAGAAGCAAAAATCCGCCCCCTCGGTGGTGGTGGAGCCACCCGATGACGCCACCCATCTAGACCCGAAATCTCCATAAATTATAATTTACTTTCATATACTTTCATATTTTCAAAGTTTTAAATAAAAATCAGGTAGAAATTATTGATGGTTATAAAAGTTTAAATGGCATATTAATAAAATTTTATATTAAAAATTTCTGATTTTTAAGAAACCGCTGCCACTGCTTGGTCGGGGGGCCTGTGTCTGTGGGACATAGTCCCACCAGCGGCGGTACCCACTGAATAGAGGCCGACAGGGCCTACCCTTGGTAGAAACAATATGCCAACCTGTCAGTGGCAGGTACGGGGGTCAAACCCCCCTTTCACAGATATTTTATTATATATATTTTTTTCAAAAACTTTTAATATAAACCGTTTTAAATTGGATTTTTTTTAATATATAATTTTATTTTTTATTTTTTATTTATTTTATTTTGCAAGTTATTTTTTTTTAAGTGACAAGAATTTATATTTTTTAATATTATTTTATTCTGAGTACACAAAATGACGTCAGTACGGCTTGCAAAAGGGGGTATGGCTAAAATTTTTTTTGCATTTTTTCCAGTAACCAAAATAGGTCAAGCTTTATATCAATTTTGGTCTCTCGGCCAACTTGAATCCAACCATGAGGTCTATTTCATCCCAGGAGGTCATTTACAAAATTTCCCCCACAAAACCCCCATTTGAATGCACAACCAAGAAACCCTTTTTAGCCAATATTTTTCACACCCCAAATTTGCAAACAACCCATCATAACAACAAACCCCAAACCCTTAGATCTGTAATAAAAACCTACAAAACCCTCATATCTTGCCATATCTTTCATTCTCTAATGCATTGCATAGATTCAACCAACATTTTCTCAACCTAGGGTTATAATAAAAAATCTTCAACCATGAAAGCTCTGATACCACTTGTAAGGAAACTTGCAGCCATATAATGACAATTTCCACATAACCCAATAGAGATATTAATGCAAATAAGTACTCAAAATCCACAAGCAAGATAATAGACAACATACCCATCAAAGATGACATAAGAATTATCCTCATGCATCAGTTGATCTATCTTTGAATTGTCTTCTCTACAAAGTTGAAAGATAATACAATGATTAGATCCCCTTGAATTTGTGATTCTCCTCAAATTTGTGCATGAAGTGCACTTTGCACAACCATAGATTCTTCTTTCTTCTCATTATCTTGCTCTTATTTCCTTCCCCATACTTTAGTAAGCTTTCCCTTTTGTTTGTTCATGGTATCCTCCATCTTGTATTGTCTAGGGGGTTTCAAAAAACCACTTCTACAATATCATGCTATATGTCCATAGTTATTGCATTTGTAGCATATGACATTATAATCTACTAATGGATAAAATGAGCTACAATTCCTATTTTTCCACCCATAAGAAATTTTGTTCCAATTATAATTATATCTCATATGTGGTCTACAATCTATTGCCTTATGACCAAAATGATTGTATGAAAAACAATAACCATAAAAGAGACTTTGGAACCTCATCATATGTCGTTTTCTTGTTGGGAAGGACATTTTGAATTTTTCCTTGTTACCTTTAGGAGGACTTGTTTTTTAGTGGAACTTGATTTTCCTTCTTCTTTCTACTTTCATTTTTGATAGGGCTTTTTAGGGTTCCTTCATAGCTCTTTGGTTCTTCTTTATTTGACTTATTTGGTGCCTCTTTGGAGTCATCCTTTCTGGCCATTTAATTTTCTCCATATATGAGTCTTATTGAATTCTTACCTCTATTCATTTAAGATATCATTCAAAATATTGATACTCTTATCAAACTTGAGGGTCTTGTTCAACTTGAAGGATGTATTTTCTAGTTCCTTCCTTAAATAAACTATCTCAAACTCTAACCTTTCACAATCTTCTTCCTTTTCTTTCAATTGGATTCTTACCTCTTCTTCAATACTTTTCCCTTCTTCAATTTTAATTTTTAGATCAATGATCATAATTTTGGATTCTTTAAGATCATGTGACATTTTTTCTTTAAATTCACTATCCTCTTGAATTTTCTCCTTTAGTTGCTTGTTCTTTTTTTAAGACTCTCAAGATTTCACCTAGGGCAGAAATAAGCTTTGCTTCTAGATCAACTACTCATTCATTTTCATCATATTCTTTTTCTTTTAAGTTCATATCAACATTATCATCATATTCTTTTGACTCCTTTTCTTCTAAGTTCATCTATTCTTTTCTTTCACTCACAAGGTAGCCTTCTCTTTTGAGGATATCATATTTTATTTTTGTTTCCATTTGTGTTCTATTTTTTACCCTATCATTTATTTTGCTTCTTTTTCATTACTTACATTTGTCTTTGTTAGTTCTTTTGATCAATGCTATGCTTGGTATGACCTTTTCCCTTATTTCATTTTCTTCTTTCCATGTGTGTTCTTTTAGATCTAACTTCAAGTGGTCAAACTATCTTTGAAGGAACCAACTTTGAAACCGATTGATGAGCACACAATTATACTGATAGGGGGGGTGAATCAATATAATACAATCTTTTAATTTTTTAAACTAACAACCACATTAATATCAATTTCATAATATAATTCATGTAACATATAATAATTATGTAACACAAGATGAACACACGATTTATGTGGAAACCTTTACGGGATAAAACCACAAAAAAATAATGCTTATATAAACCTCTTTTATAATATTTTTAGGCACCAACCTATGAGAGACACCAATCCCCTCTTATGCAATTTGTGAGCACCAACCCACTAGAGACACCAATCCCCATAATTGAGCACAAACTCAATAAAAGAGTCTAATATATTTGATATGAGACACCAACCTTGTCAATATGGGGCACCAACCTCTCCAATATGATGCACCAAACTCTTCAATAGAATCTTGTCTTCTATAGAATAAACCTTATTAACAAATAGCCTTAAATTATCTCCTTTTATATTCTCCTCCTCATAATATTTAGACACAAATATGTATATATTCTCTTTCTTACATTTGCATATAATCCTCTTCTATATCTCCATATACATCTTTTATATCTACATATATTCCTTTTATATTTGCATATACTTCTCTTCTATATCTGCATATATACATCTCTTTTACATCTACATATACTCTTCTTCTGTATCTACATATGCATCTCTTGCATATATTCCACTTTTAATAATCTTCTAATTCCTCATATATAGATCTGAATGTGTTTTCTTATAATCTTCTTTTATTCCTCACACTCACTCTACTCTTTCTTATCTTCACACATTACACTTCACTATTCTTTATTGTGTATATAAGATATTATTTTTACTCTTCACACCCTTCTCTTTTTCACAATCCATATGCACTATTTATATCTTATTCCTTCAATGGAGAGAGGCAAAACTTCACAAAGGATGGATTTCTTTCAATAGAAGCACCCTTTCATTACTAATCACTTATTTTAATAATCACCACCCTTCTTAAAACATAATAACTCCTTTAGTATTATTTCTCCCTTTTAGTACCAAGTATTGCCTTTTATCATTCTAATTCCTTATTTTCTAATCGCAACATTTCATTTGATTCTCCTTGGATGATATTTATATATATATTATATTCTCAGTGATCTTCACCTTAATATTGATTGGTCTCTTTGATAGAATATATTTGCTACTATTTACAATAAGAACAGCTACTCACCTTTTAATATGCTCATTGATTTCTGTTATATAATCATTGCTATTTGAAATGTAGAGAAATAGGTGTTCATGGGGTTATACCAAATATGGGATGGTATAATAGACCTATTTTCCTTTATTTCATTAGGAAATGAGATCCACACAAAGAATTGACTTACAACCCTTAGGTGAGTCAACTCAATGAGGGAATCTATTGATTTCCTTATGATTGAGGATGGGGGTATCAGCCTAAACAACACTTTTGGGAGAAAAACTAAAAAATAGTAAATCAACTCAATTATGCCCATTCAAAATTGAATCATCAATTTAAAGCATAATACAGATAGAAACAACTTATGGAAGATCTAGAAATGGTAGAGTGATGTGTACCTATCATCAAAATGCAACTTCAGGAGGCTACTTGGGATCCATTCACCCATAGGAGAATGGGTCTTTGTGCAGAGGTTTTACTTAGCTCTCAGGATCCTTTGGTTTCATTTCGTAGCTTTTTTTTTATCTAGGTTTCAATGTCAGACAATTAGAAATAAAGTCTATAAGTGAGATTCCATGGATTGACAACAAATATGAATTTTTTTTGCAACTTTGACAGCTTTGTAACTTTGAGATATTCAACCCATAAACCTACAGATTCACAAAGAGGAGAAAAATATATTTTTTTGGTGGATGGGGGTTTGCCTTGGTCAAACCATATTTTGGTCTTGAATAAACCTTTAGAGGACTGAAATATTGATCTTGATCTTGCATGACATGGCTTCAGTGGATGTGGATCTTGATACTTGAATCTTGATTTGAATGTTGAGTTAGATCTTTGAAACCTACATCATAATGTTAGCTCCAAAAACATGCATTATTGCAAAATACTTTGATATGATGTTTGAGATCTTGATTATTGTAATAAATCACTAATAAACCTACTCTTAAATTCCCTTGATCATAATATTTTCTCTTTTAAACTTGATTTGAGGCTCTCATGAATTTTCTAGATTGCTTCTAGAATTTGAATTGATGAAATAACCTTGTATTTATAGATATCTATCCTTAATTTCCTAAAAATTAAACATTACAAGCCAACATTGAAATTTGAATTTGGGGACATTAAAATACCACCAAAAAAATATTTTAAATTTAGTTTCAAAGGCCTAGGGAGGACCCATTCACCCATGGGTGAATGGGTCCCAAGTCCCTATTCCTGGAACACACATTGCTCAAGGTAGTGTATTATGTGTTGGCATTAATTGTTGTCAAGTTTTCCCCTTTGGAAAATGTAATTTATTAGGCTTGTAGATGTAAATAGGGCTTATTAAGGCATAATTAAGTGCAATTTAATTGAGGGGACCCAAACAAAGTGTGAAAATGTAAAGGACTACATTTTTCTACACTACATTTAGCCCCCACTTTAGTGAGAGGTTGACCTAGTGTCAAACTCACACTAAAGTAGACAATCAAGAGATCTGTTTGGACAATTGTTGGAAAGATAATATGAAAAAGATCAAGGAGGATGATCAAGCCCCCAAGATCTACGATCTCATGCTGAATCAATAAAATCACAAGGAGACACATGCCTATGTTTGATATGCAACAACAATAACAAGATATTTGATCATACAATGTAAAATACTTAAAGAAAGAAAAAAGGGGGGTAGATGAAGCCTTGACTATTTGTCCATCTAGATATGGATCAAGCCTTAGTTGTTTTCCCAAAAAACCATTTACAAGTGGAAACCCATTGTCCACTATGTAAACAAAATACGCTCACATGGGCTAGTGAAAATGATGTAGATCATCGAGGAAATCAACCATTAATCATAATTCCAACTGATTTTAACAACCCTTCAATCATCAAAACCCTAACTAGGGTGCTTTCTCACACAACTTCACAAATTCCCTTATAGGTCTGCAATAGTGGTTTCTTGATCATATCTCTCAAATCCAAATTCAAACCCACTTCTCAATAGGCATTCTAGATACCCATTTTCCACAACTTCAACCTATCAAATTTACTCATGCACTTGTTTCAGACCATCATCCCTGAAATTTGACCGGTACACTACCCCAAGGCCTAAATAGGCCACTTTTACAAAGTAACACCCAGGTAAACTCTCCTTCAACCCAAAAAATATATTCCATTACTCTCAATAGGTTTCAAAACCACATAATCAACAACCTACATTAGGAAAAATAATCATAAACTCACCATAATATAAAACCCTCATTTAGGCTTATTTTAGGAGGGTTTATTGAAAATGAACACTACAGGCTTCTACTCGGCCAACCAAGACTCCAAAAACTTAAATATATGTCTACACATGCTAAATAAATCATCTCCTAACCATACTCAATGCAATTTCATCAAATTACCACTTCCAACCATCCATTTTATGCCAAAAACTCATAAAACATCACTAGGGAAGCATTGAAATTCCTCCAAACCCTACTCCCTACTCCAAAATCCTACACCAACATCTAATCCTACCCTAATGGTACCCATTCCACCAATTTACAATCTACTCTACTGGTGGAATGGGCCATAATCACATTTTATTGACCTCAAACTCTCAAAGCAAGGTTATAGACCTGTGTTTAGGAAAAAGCTTCTAAAATGTTTCAAATGCTATGAAAACTAACAAAATCAAACCCAAGGTGAAGTCACTTCATGCCTCCATCTAGTTTGATTTCTTTTAGATCAATTTTCTACAGTAAAAACTAGTATAATAACCTATAACAATAGATTTCACAAGAAAGTGCAGAGAAAGTGAGTTTCTTTATTGCTTCTTTCTATCAAATCTTCAACAAAAAATTCTTACATCAAGTTTCTGAAGAATTTATCAACATATTCCCCAAAAAAAAAACTACCAAAACTAATTCCAACGACCATTTGAATCTACTAACCGTTGGTATTCCTCTACTTTGCATTTTTGTAACTTTTACATATGACAAGTTTTGACAACATTGCAAAATTTGACAATATGAACTCAAACTGACCAACCAAGACTCAATACTTTAAAAGATGGTCTACTATGACCTTATTGAATGATTAAAAGACTCAAACTCCTAAAACCTATCACTTGACCAAAATTGACCATATTTTCAAGACTTAACATGGTGCCCCTGCACCATACACCCAGCCTAAAAAAGATTCCAAGTCCCTTGGAAATTGAGATGCAACTTGTCCATACCATCTCTTTGGTCTTCTAAAATCCCTTTCATTAGGTACTCCTTTCCATTGAGTCAAACATTGCAGATTTGCATTGTGCATTGCACTATTGAACTTGTTGCCAACTTGATAATACCCCACCTTCACAAGCTTCCCTATTAGATGTCCTCTTATCTTTCCCTCAACTGAAACTGAGGTTGAACTTGCTTTAACATCTACAAAATGACCTTTACCACCAGTACCATGAACCATTTTCTTCCTTACCTCTACTGCATGCTTGAACTTGTCCATTTTCTCTTTCCCTTCACCTTTATTGACCTTACCTCTTCCCTTCATTTCCTCTTTCAATTTCTCCACCTCTAATACCTTTGTGTTATCAGGTTTGTGGACCTCTATCTGGACAGAAGATGACTACCTCTCAACCTCTTTTGCCACCAATGGACAAAGGATTGTCCCTATCACAATCTCTTCATTCTTTCCTAGCCCATTTTGAGTCTTCGCAAGGAATTCATCCTTGACCTTCTCTTGACCTATTCTTGTCAACAACTCTTCACCTTTTCTTTTCAATACTGAATCATCCTTCACCCTTACTGTCTTCACATATTCTTCTTTTGAAGTGGCTGCCAACTCTTCTTGTTTTTCTTTCACAAGTTTTACAAAATCCTTTTTGCAAAACATGATCACTTTTGTTGCCTTACATTGTGCTTTATCATCCTCAACCAATGGAGTCAATGTGAATGTATTTCCATCTTTCTCAATAGTGTAAGTATTATGTCTACCATGATAAAGTGCATGCCTATCAAACTGCCATGGTCTTCCAAGCAATAACTGGCAACAATCCATTAGAAAAACATCACAAAGAACCGTGTCCTTATATCCACCAATTTGAAACTCAACTAAAGCTTGTTCATTCACCAAAATAAACTGATCATCATTTAACCAAGATACTATATGTGGTGTTTCATGAGGAATTTTCTCTAACATTAGTTTATCTACCATTTCATTTGACACCATGTTATCAATACTCCATGAATCTACTACAACATTGCATACCTTACCTTTGCATTTGCATGTGGTCTTGAACAATGTTCTTCTTTGAGTCATCCCCTTCCCCTTGGATGCTTTTAGGAGTTGTCGGCTCACCATCAATGACTCTCCCACTTTTGGAGTAGCAAGTTGATTAGGAGAATGCACGCTTTCACAATCATCTTCTTGCACCAACTGCACTCTTTTGTCATCACCACTTGAAGTAGACCCTTGCTTCTAAGGAAACTTAAATGTTGGATGCCCAAACTAATTAAAATGATAACATCTACCTGAAAATGAATTTGAACTTCTACCACCACCAAATCTTCCTCTGAAACCTCTGAATCCACCTCTTTGATCAGAAACTTGTTCCTTGTTTTTGCTTGTATCTTCTTAATCATCAAAAAATTTCCTTGTACCTCTATCTCTACTAGTGTTTCCTCTACCTCTTCCTTTTCTTTCTTTCCTTCTTTTCAGTTTCTCCTCTACCCTAGCAGCCAATTGAAAACATTCCTCAACTGTTCTTGGAGTATCCAAACTTAATTCATCTTGAATTTGATACCTCAACCCACACATATACCTTGCAATCTTTTCATTTTCATCCTCAATGTGACCAGACCTAATACTCAACTTGTGAAATTCTTCAGTATAGGTCATAACATCCTTTTCTTTCTACTTCCAACTCTGTAACTTCTTGAATGTCTGAATTGCATGATCACTTGGAAAAAATTATGCTTTCACCTTTGACACCATCCTATTTTTGGATGTTGTGGTTGTGTTGCTGATATGTGGTTGTCATTGATGTCAACACTATTGGCCTTGAAGACATTAGAAGCTATATATGTCAAGGATATTGAGGAAATTGTAATAAAATAAGTTGCATGTTGCCAGTGGTGAAGTGAATTTCAGTCTGTTGGTTAGCTTAGTATGTTGATGATCAGAGCTTGTGGATTAAAGGGATTTTTTCAAGTATATCTAGTTTATCCATGTCAATTTTTAGAGATCCACGTGAAGATTTGATTGAGTTATGAGTAGTTTTGTTCTGACAGTCATTTTGTTACTTTAGTTGGTGTTCCTAAATGAAGATGATGTGATTCTAGTAATTTTAGTTGTTACGGATGCTTCTTAGGTGATTCATGATGTTTGTGGATGTTTCTAGATTTTCCTCTATCTGTGTTGCACATCTGAATTGATCATTGTGCTCGCAATTAGAGATTTTCTCTTGTGTGTTCATGTTTTTCATGTTATTTGTTGACAGGGTGTGGTAGCGTGTTGTGGATCCTCGAACCAAAATTCTTTCAAGTGTTTTTGTGTTTGAGTGTTTTGTTTTGGGTCTTCACTATGTTGTGGTTGACCTTGGTTGATTCACATCAATAATCTTTAATGTTTTGGGTTGACAGTTTGTATTCATTTAATTATTTTGTTGAGGTTGACATGTAGCGATGTAATCTCTTGTTGTGGATATATATAAGTGATTTTTTATTCCATTTGAAAGAAAATATGTGTGTATGAGATGTGTGAATAATGTCCTAATCATTCGAAGGTAGAAGAAGAGTGTGAAAAAGTGTTCATGTGCTTAACTAGAACTGTAATCAGGAATTAGCATATGTTATTTTCTTAGTTCAAGATCCTATGGATGTAATCCAAATATTTCTATAAGACAATGCGTCTTCTTTTGAGTAGTAAGCCTTTTTGTATTTGAGCAATGAGCTCTAGGTAGTGTGCTTGAATGCAAGTGCATTCCTCATTTATTCTTGTTTATACTTTTAATGGGGTATAATCTTATGGACTAGCCTCTACTGTGGCTTTTCCCCTAACAAGGTTTCCACGTAAAAATATTGTTGTTATGTGTATTTTTGATGTGTTGATGGTTTATGCTTTCATGGTTATTTATCAGATATGAGAATAAGGTTAATAATTTTGATAAGTTTAAATTTCTAGGACAACTAATTCACCCCCCCTCTCAGTTGTCTACCCTTGTGTTGACAAGAATTGGTATCAGAGCAGGTTCCTCATAAGAATTTTAATAGCTTGAGGTGATCTAAAATGGCAACATACAAGAAGGATAGTCCAAGATTTGATGGAACAAATTATTCTCTATGGAAGGCTCGAATGGAGTGTCATCTAAGATGCATTGGTGAACCCTTCTAGAATATTACAAGGAATAGGTATGTTATCCCACATAATGATCCTTCAACTGCTGTTGAGATTAAGGATGTTGAGTACAATATCAAGGCTAAGGAAGCATTGTTAAGTGCTCTAATTGATTCCGAGATGACAAATGTTATGGATTTGAAGACTACTTATGAGATCTGGAAAAAGTTGGAAACTTTTTATGAAGGTGATGCACATGTGAAGGTTGCTAAGCTGTAAAGCTTGAAAGGGAAATATGAAATGTTGAGAATGGGTGATGATGAGAACATTACTTCTTTCATCCAGAGAGTGAATGAACTTGTGTGTAGTATCAGATGCGCTAGTGGAACATTGGATGAATCAAAAATTGTTGCCAAATTGCTCAGATCCTTTCCTATTGCATACAAATCCAAAGCTACTACTATTAAGGAGATCCAGACTATGACAAATATAACCAGAGATATGTTGATTGGTAAGCTTACTGCCTTTGAGTTGAGTGAGTTCGGTGATGCTCTTCCTAAGATAGAATCTGCATTCAAAGCTACTACCTCCAGAAAGGATAAGCAGAGATATGATCTAGGAGAAATTTCTTCTAGAAATATATTCAAGTATGAGGAGGAAATGAGAGAGATTGAAGAAGAGGAGAGAAAACTAGACAAGCTTGAAGCACTTATTTTCAAAAGGGAAGCTAGAGGAGAAGGTAATTATAAAGGGAAATTACCAATTAAATGTTTTTCTTGCAATAAGATAGGTCATTTTGCATCAAGGTGTCTAGAAAGAGTTCCCAAGCCAAGACCTAATAAGCCTAGATTCCAAAGAAAGTGTTATTATGTTGTTGATGAAGGTGTGATAGATGATGAATCTGATAAAGGGAATGTAAGTGAAGATGAATGGGTATTTATTGCTATCAAGGAAGATGATCATGTACCTACCGAATATGCTAGTTGCTCAAATGTGGAGAAAGCTCTAGTGGCCATAGTTGAAGAAAAAGATGAATGGGTGATTGACAGTGGATGCTCTCATCACATGACAGGTGATAAAAAAAATTGTGAGCTTGGAAAAGTATCATGTTTGTGTTGTAATATTTGGTGATGACAAAGTTGGTGTAATAGGTGGAAGAGGATCCATTTCTCTTAATGGTAAGAATAATACTGATGATGTTCTATATGTGGAAGGTTTGAAGCACAATCTCTTAAGTGTTGGATAGATGGTTGACAAGGGATACAATCTTCAATTCAAGGATGGAAAGTGCAGAATATCGGGGAGTTCCATAAATGTGATTGCATCAGGTACAAAAACAAAAGGTTACATCTTTCACCTAAATGCTACTGGTAAAAGTTGTCTGATTGCTCAAGTTGATGAAAGTTGGTTGTGGCATAGGAGAATGTGTCATGTAAACTTTGACAATATTATCCAGATAAGTTCTACTCAGGCTGTGAGAGATCTTCCTAAGTTGATAAAACCTACTAATACTATATGCAAGGAATGTCAATTAGGGAGGCAAACTAGAATTTCATTTCGAAGAAAACAACATTGTTCAAATAAAGTGTTGGAGCTTGTTCATACTGATTTGTGTGGTCCTTCTAGATTCAGAAGTTTACAAGGAGACATGTACTTCATGTTACTTATTGATGATTACTCTAGATTGATGTGGGTTACTTTCTTAAGGGAAAAATCTGAAGCTCTAGAGAAATTCAAAATTTTTAAGGCTATGGTTGTGACAAAGATAGGTTTGAAGATTAAATGTCTGAGATCAGATAGAGGTGGTGAATTCACTTCCCATGAGTTTAATTCTTTTTGTGAAGATCATGGAATAAAGAGACAATTATCTGCCGCACAGACCCCTCAGCAAAATGGAGTTGTGGAAAGGAAGAATAGGACAATTCAAGATGTTGCTAGGACTATGATGCTAGAAGGAAATGTTCCTCATATCTATTGGAGAGAAGCTATGAGTGCTACTGTTTACACCCTCAACCGTGTACAAGTCAAAGGTGATACTGGTATGACCCCTTTTGAGCTATGGTCTGGTCACAAGCCTACTATTAGGTACTTCAAAATATTTGGGAGTAAATGTTTTATCAGAAGAGATGAATATATACAAAATTTTGATGCTAGGAGTGATGAAGTAATATTTCTTGGTTATTCTACTAAGAGTAAGGCCTATCGGTGCTACAATAAGAGATTGAGAAAAGTAGTTGAAAGTGAAAATGTCAAGGTTGATGAAGACATAGCTAGACCATCAAGAACCTGCAGATATGATTTAGATGATTTGAATAATAGTTTAGACACAGGAAAGAAATTTCAAACTCAAAATCAAGTTCATATTATTTTGGTGAATCAGGAAAATCAAGAGGAACTAGTGGAAGTGCAGAAGTGAGATCACAAGAGCCTGAAGTTCAAGAATATCCTAAGACTCCAAGGTATGTAAGACTAAATCATTTAGAAGATCAGATTATAGGTGATAAGAACAAAGGTGTTTAGACTAGAAGAAAAATTGCAGAAGAATATTGTTTGATTTCAAAGACTAAGCCTAATAGTGTGAATGAAGCATGCAAAGATGAACATTGGGCGGAAGCAATGAAAGAAGAACTACATCAAGTTGAGAAGAATAATACATGGATTCTTGTTCCTATACCTAAGGACAAAAATGTAATTGGAACTAAATGGATCTTTAGAGACAAGCTGAATGAGCAAGGTGAAGTTGTTAGAAACAAAGCAAGACTTGTGTGCAAAAGATATTCTCAGATGGAAGGAATTGACTTTGAAGAAAAAATTTCCCCTGTTGCTAGGATTGAAGTTGTTAGACTATTTCTTGCTTATGTTTCTTACAAAAACTAAAAGGTTTATCAGATGGATGTCATGTCAACATTTCTAAATGGTGAATTGGAAGAAGTGTATGTTGAGCAACCTGGTGGATTTCAATTGACTAATCAAGGAGATATGGTTTGTCGGTTGAAGAAAGAACCGTATGGACTTAAGCAAGCCCCAAGAGAATGGTATTCCAGATTGGACAAGTATTTGTTGAAGCTTGGATTTAATAAAGGTACTACTGATAGTAATCTATATTTCAAGATTGATGATGATAAAGATTTGATTGTTGAAGTCTTTGTTGATGATATCATTTTTGGAGGAGATGATGGTTTGTGCATGAATTTTGTTGATGAGATGCAGAGTGAGTTTGAGATGTCTATGATTGGTGAGGTGAAATTATTTTTGGGATTGCAAATTACTCAGCTAGATAAAGGGATCTTTATATCTCAGTCCAAGTATGTGAAAGAATTGCTAAAGAAGTTTGGTATGGAAGATTCAAAGCCAGTTGGTACACCTATGGTGACCGAATGCAATTCGACACAAGATGATGATTCTTCGAAAGAAAATCAGACTAGATACAGATTGATGATTGGTGGATTGCTCTATTTGACTCAAACTAGACCTGATATCATGAATGTTGTATGCATTGTTGCAAGATTTCAAGCTGATCTTAACGAATCTCATGTGACTGTTGTAAAGAGGATTTTTAGATACTTGAAGGGGATTGTTGATTTTGGACTATGGTATCCTAAAGATGATGGTCTTACTTTGAGTGTTCTTACTGATGTTGATTGGGCAGGTGATGTGAATGATAGAAAGAGTACTAGTGGTGGTGCATTTTTCTTGGGTAAGAAGCTGATTTCATGGTTAAGTAAGAAGTAGAATGCCAATTTTTTATCTACTACAGAGGCAGAATACATTGTTGCTGCTAATAATTGTACTCAAGTATTGTGGATGAAGCATATGTTGAAATATATCAGAGTTGTGTATGATGAACCTATTGCTATATTTTATGATAATTCAAGTGCAATTAACATTTCTAAGAATCTAGTGCTGCATTCAAAGACCAAGCATATATCTTTTAAGTTTCACTTTTTGAGAGAGAAGGTGAGTGAAAAGGAAGTCAGATTGGATTATGTGCCTATTAAGGAACATATTGCAGATATCTTTACCAAACTGTTGCCTTAGGATACTTTTGAGTATCTCAGAGGGAAGCTAAGGATGATTACCCCTCCTAATCAGAACTAAGATGTGTTGACTTGCATTAGTCTATGCATTTCATAGTCATATCTTGATCTGGATTGATGTTGTGGTGGCTGCTACTCAAGGGGAGTAGTCAAATGTTCAAATATGTGGTTCAGAGCTTGTGTGGAGAAAAGAGATCTATGTCATTGATTTCAAAGGGGGAGAAGAGTCATGTGGGGAGAAGAGTCGTGTGAAAGAGTTGAGGAGAAAAAGAGTAAGAACCTAATGGGGAGTAAGTGTTAAAGATAGTTATGTTGATGGTGTTTTTCACATCATGTGTTGTCATCAATGCCAAAGGGGAAGATTGTCAGATGTTGTGGTTGTGTTGCTGATATGTGGTTGTCATTGATGTCAACACTATTGGCCTTGAAGACATTAGAAGTTGTATATGTCAAGGATATTGAGAAAATTGTAATAAAATGAGTTGCAGGTTGTAAGTGGTGAAGTGAAGTTTAGTCTATTAGTTAGCTTAGTACGTTGATGATTAGAGGTTGTGGATTAAAGGGTTTATTGTCAAGTATATCTAATTTATCCATGTCAAGTTTCAAAGATTCGTGTGAAGATTTTCTCGAGTTATGAGCAGTTGTGTTATGACAGTTATTTTGTTGCTTCAGTTGGTGTTCCTGAATGAAGATGATGTGATTCTAGTAAGTTCAGTTGTTTTGGATGCTTCTCTGGTGATTCATGATGTTTGTGGATGTTTCTATATCATGCTCTATTTGTGTTGCATGTCTACATTGATTGTTTTTCTCGCGATTATAGATTTTCTCTTGTGTGTTCATGTTTTTCATGTTCTTGGCCGACAAGGTGTTGTAGCATGTTGTGGATCCTCAAACCGAAATTGTTTGAAGTGTTTTCATGTTTGCATTTTTTTTTTTGGGTCTTCACTATGTTGTGGCCAACCTTGGTTGATTCGCATTAATAATCTTTAATGTTTTGGGTCGACAGTTTGTATTCATTTTATTATTTTGTTGAGGCCGACATGTAGTGATGTAATCTCTTGTTGCAAATATATATAAGCGATTGTTTATTCCTTTTGAAAGTAGATGCATGTGTATGAGATGTGTGAATAATGTCCTAATCATTTGAAGGCAGAAGCAGAGTGTGAAGAAGAGTGAGCAGAGTGTGAAGAATTGTTCATGTGCTTAACCGAAATTGTAATTAGGCATTAGCAGATGTTATTTTCTCAGTTCAAAATCTTGTGGATGTAATCCGAATATTTTTCTAAGATAGCGTGTCTTCTTTTTGGCAGTAAGCCCTTTTGTATTTGAGTAGTGAGCTCTAGGCAGTGTGCCTGAATGCAAGTGCATTCCCCATTTATTCTTTTTTATACTTTTAACAGGGTACAATCTTGTGGACTAACCTCCAATGTGGTTTTTCCCTTAACAGGGTTTCCACATAAAAATCTTGGTGTTATGTGTATTTTTTATGTGTTGATGGTTTATGCTTTCATGGTTATTTATCAAATCTGAGAATAAGGTTAATAAGTTTGATAAGTTTAAATTTTTGGGACAATTGATTCACCCCCCCTCTCAATTGTCTTCTGTTGTGTTGCCAACACCTATCCCATGAACTAATTTTTGTCTTTCCTTTCTTCACTCTTTCCTCTTGAATGTAATTCCACCATTTCAATGCAGGACCTTTCAACTTGGTCTTTGCAATCTCCACTTTCTGATCATCAGCAACCTCCTTAAACTCAAAGAAATTATCTATTGCATATATCCAGTCTAATACCTCTTCAGCATCCAACTTACCATTATACATTGGCACATATACTTTCACATCAGAAGCATCACCTTTTACAGTCTTGAGCATCTTTATCATCCTTCTCTCATCAGGATCCCAATCAACATCTTGGGCTCTTCCACTTGGAGGGTCTTCTTGCTCACCCTCTTCCTCTTCCTCTAGGTCACTTTCTTCTTCACTGGCCTTTCCTCTTCTTTGTTGTGTCTCCATTGTTGCAAACCTGGCTAAGATTGCTTCTTGTGACTTTTTCAACAACTTAATCTCCCTTGCAAGTACTACACTACCCTTTGGAGGCATTTTGTCTTTTCAACTTCCCACTTTTCACACTTCAAACTTTAGTTTTTCACCCTCAAATGATCTAATACCTATGCTCTGATACCACTTGATGTAGATCAGGGAGGAAATCAACCACTAATCACAATTCCAACTTATTTTAACAACCCTTCAATCATCAAAACCCTAACTAGGGTGATTTCTCACACTTCACAAATTCTCTTATAGGTTTGCAACAGTGGTTTCTTGATCATATCTCTCAAATCCAACCTAAAATCCACTTCTCAATAGTTATTTTAGATACCCATTTTCCTCAACTTCAACATATCAAATTTACTCATGCACTTGTTTCAGACCATCATCCCTGAAATTTGACCGGTACGCTGCCCCAAGGCCTAAGTAGGCCACTTTTACAAAGTAACAGCTGACTAAACTCTCCTTCAACCCAAAAAATCTATTCCATTACTCTCAATAGGTTTCAAAACCACATAATCAACAACCTACATCAGGAAAAATAATCATAAATGAGCACCATAATATAAAACCCTCATTTAGGCTTATTTTAGGAGGGTTTATTAAAAATCAACACTACAGGCTTCTACTTGGCCAACCAAGACCCTAAACACTTCAATATATGTCTACACATGCTAAATCAATCATCCCCCAACCATACTCAATGCAATTTCATCAAATTACCACTTCTAACCATCCATTTTATACCAAAAACTCATAAAACATCACTAGGGCAATATTGAAACTCCTCCAAACCCTACTCCCTGCTCCAAAATCCTACACCAACATCTAATCCTACCCTAATGGTACCAAATCCACCAATTTACAATCTACTCTGCTGGTGGAATGGGCCATAATCACATTTTATTAACCTCAAACCCTCAAAACAGGGTTACAAACCTGTGTTCAGGAAAAATATTCTAAAATGTTTCAAATGCTATGAAAACTAACAAAATAAAACCCAAGCTGAATTCATTTCATTCCTCCATCTATTTTGATAGTTTTTAGATCAATTTTCTATAGTACAAACTGGTATAATAACCTATAACAATAGATTTCACAAGAAAGTGCAAAGAAAATGAGTTTCTTTATTGCTTCTTTCTATCAAATCTTCAACAAAAAATTCTTACATTGAGTTCTGAAAGCATTTATCAACATATCCCCCCAAAAAAAAACTACCAAAACTAATTCCAATGACCATTTGAATCTACTAACCATTGGTATTCCTCTACTTTGTATTTTTGCAACTTTTACATATGACAATTTTTCACAACATTGCAAAATTTGACGATATGAACTCAAACTAACCAGCCAAGACTCAATACATTAAAAGATGGTCTAATATGACCTTATTGAATGATTAAAAGACTCAAACTCCTAAAACCTCTCACTTGACCAAAATTGACCATATTTTCAAGACTTAACATGGTGCCCCTACACTAGAAATTTGTTGTCCACAAGGTGAGCCCCAAGAAGTGGCTAACTAACCATACCAAAGTTATACCTCCTCATAACTTTGATAAGGTGCCACACAATATGAAATTATAGATTCATAAATCTAGAAAGTTTCATTATGCTAGAAACTCATGAACAAACATGGATCCACTGGAAAGCAAGGTATGTTATGCTTGGTGGCGATGAAAAAGGGTTGTAACTTCAAGATTCACAAGGCTAGCAAGCTACATTATGCTAGGACCTTATGAAAAAAATTGCAAATAGGACAAGACATGTTCAAAGGGGTTTATCTTAATGCATGTAAGGTCCCACCTTAGGTAACATCACACTTGATATCACCACCAAGTGAGGACAAGTTGAAGGATAAAAGATTCACAACTTACATAATACAAGCCATAGCATTACCACTAAGAGGAATTTCATATGCTAAGAAAGGTTGCACTCTTGAAGGACATCAATCCAAATCTCACAAATAATAAGACACATCACATGAATCAAGAAGACTACACTAAGAAACATAACAAAATGTCAAAATGATAATGCCAATGTATGTCCCCATTTTAAAGAAATTTTTAAACACCATGTTATGAGAAATTACTTTAAAGTAGAAAATGATAAATGCTAAACAATAAAGAAGAAATTAGAGCTTATTTGGAGAGCCCTATGTCAAGCATGAAGCTACATCATAAAGAGAGGTTTCCCCCAAATTAAATCCCAAACATATAAGGGATCCACGAATTTGGGGTCAATGTATGTCTTTAATACAATTTTATTATAGAGCTCAAAAACATCATCATTCCCCAAATATTCATAGAACTGGAAGAATTACACATAGAGAGTGAAAAAAAAGAAAATATTTTGGGTCAACATGGAAGAGACCTAAAGGTTTCGATGCCTTGTGTCATCTCCAAAAAGAAAAAATAAGACAAGAGAAAAGATAAAGGTTTACGACATATAGAAGAATGTAGATACAAATAGAGAAATGAACATAAAGACATGTCAAATAGAATGATATGGGGGATGAAATTATGCACATGAAATCACACACAAATAACATGAAAATAAGACAAAGAAAATACTATTATAGCATATGTGATTCAACCTATAGTAGGTCATCCACATCCCAATCTTGTTCATCATATGTGGAAGGTAGATAACTAGCCAAAGGGAAAACAATAAGTGTTGTACTAGGGACATCACTAGGTTCAACATGTGGTGAGTCACTCCTTTTAGGAGGATCATCGTGTTTGATATCATCTAAGATCATGGAAGAGGAAAACAATAAATTCATATCATTATGCACTTCTTCATCAATTTTAGCAATTTGATCATCATCATCCAAGTTATAATCACAATAAGAGGTTTAATGATAATATCCATGGAAGGTACTTGCTCTTTTTGTTGTGATGGAGATATGATTTTATTTTTATGGTGAAGGTGTAGAATCATCATGCATTGTTTGAGTTGTTATTTTATTTTGAGTTGTTGATTCATCTTTTTCTTGTAACTGATGAGAAATAGCACGACGTCTACACCTACACTCTCTAGGATTTCGATTTCTTTTTGTATGATTTTCAAGTTGCAATTTTGTAGGAGTGGGTTTATCAACCATAGGTTTATTTTTCCCTACAAGGGAGGAATAGAAGGAACCATGGGAGGTTGTTCAACCACTTTCTCTTTAACTTTATAAAATTGTTTGATTTTAGGAGGCACAACGAGACTTATATGGTTATCTCTTGGTCTCTTATAGGAAATGAGTGAAGGATTTGTTATGGCTTGGTCTTTGTTACTTGGAAGGTATTTTGGTTCAGTCATGGTCTCATCAATGATGGGAGATTCAACCATGGTTTGAGGCATATTTCTAAGGGATAACTTTGCTATGCACTTTGCCTTAAAATTTTGGTAAGATTTGAAAAAGAAGTCCTCACAAGGCCTAATAGGTTCCATGGGTTTAGGCCAAAAGAAATACAATGATAAATTCCCATAGGAAGACACAAGATTAAAACCACTATGATGCATAGTAAAAATTTGATTGTTAAAGGGAAACTTCAATCATTTGTGAATGATCGATGGGATGACATTCATGGAGAAAAGCCATGGGTAGCCTAACTTCACACGGAATTGATCCAATGTCGAGATGATGGAGAATGAGACATTCATTTTCTTTGGTCCAACTTTTAGAGGAAGAGTTATTGAACCTATCATAGGGCAAGAAAAACCATTGTGTGTTTTGATCCATTCTTTCGGTTTTTCATAAGTATCTTGATAAAGTTGACACACAAACAAGAATTCTTTGGTTATCACATTCTCTACATAGACGGAATCAATTAGCATCCCATTAGTAGGATTGTCATTGATTCTTCTGGTGATGTAAAGAGGACCATTGGGTGCATGTTTAATTATTTCATTTCATGAGAAAGAAATGTCAAGGGACATATTGGTTTGGCCCTTACAAGGTTGAACTTTAATGATTCCAATCATAGTATCCATAGGATTTTCCTCATTATCATTCATGTTGTCATCATTCATGTCAACATTCATCACATCATTCTTGTTTTCACCAACTTTGAGAAAGTAGATGTTATGATTTGGAATATGATTGGTAAATATTTAAAAAAATTGGTTGGGAGGGGCAACGAACTTATTACCTTGATCTTTCACACCAAAATTTTATGTGATTAGAGTCAATGAGGTTTTGCAAAACATGTTTAAGATGCTTATAATATAATGTATCATGTCCATTTTGATGGTGAAAATGAAAAAAGACATTTTGGTTATAGTTTGGAGGTAAAGGCTTAGTAGGACCAAGAGCTCCAACAGGAGGTAAGGTAATTAAGTTCTTGTTTAAGAGCTGCAACATGTTGAGTTGGTTGAGGGGAATTAAGTTGTATAAAGCCCTTAATTGGTTTCTTGAATGATTGGAAGTTGGTTTGAGGCATGGATTCACATTTTTTAGGACAGTTAGAGGAATTTTTCACTTCACGACTAATAACCAAATTTTGGTAATCACGAAGGGTTGTACACAAGTGTGTGAAGGAGGTAAATTTCATCATCCCAATTTTATCTTGAATCTTATGTTACAAATTCTCAATGAACATTCGTTGGAAATCAGGATTGCGAGTAAAGCAATTGATAACATGAGATAAATTCAGTGACCTTTTCATCATCCTTTTGCTTACATTTCATTAAATCTGCTAAGGTCATCTTGGGAACCATGTGCACTTGGAAATTATTGAGAAAGGCATCAACAAGCTCATTAAATGAACTTATTGAATTATTCGGTAAGGAACAAAACCATTCCAAAGAGGGACCTTTCAAGGATCTAGGGAAGAGTTTGGCCAAGAGTTTATCCTCAAAAATGAATTCACTACATAAGGTCATGTATGCAGAAACATGGCTAATAGGATCTCCTTTTCAACCATATTTCTCAAATCTAGGAATCTTGATGCCTTGTGGCATTTCTATTCTCAATATCTCCAAGGATAATGGGTTTCTTTTGACATATTGTGATGGCCATTTTGATTTGATTTAATGTAGCAATTTGTTGTTGGATGGATGAAACACTTTGTAAGAGTTGGTTAAGGATGGGATCATTGTTTGTGTTGTGAGATGGAGGTGAATATGGTGGAGGTGTATATGTGTTTGGAGGACAAGTGAATTGTAAGTTTGTGAGGGGAGATGGGTTAGGAGATATGAGATTTTAATGCACAAAGCTAAAGGGATTCCCAATGGAAATACCTAAGGTAGCAGCGACATGGCTAGTGGGTTCTATGGTTGTAGTAACATGAGTATTGGTGTATGTAGGAATAGAGGTAATGGTTGTGGAAGGAGGAATTGGATTTCCTCATTGACTTTGAGTGTATCCCAAAGTTTGAGCACAACTAGCTATGGTAGGAACATGTTAATGATATGAGATAGGCTATGCACAATTTATATTCCTAGTTCATTATCAATCATTATCTTCATGTTATCTAAGATAGGAATCATGATACAAACAATGTATTCAAAACTCACAAAGCTTTGCAATTTCTCTAATTCTTCATCCATTTGTCTTAGTTCTTCTTGAGGGACATTAGCAACCATTGATTCAACATTAGTAACATTGGTTGTTGGTAAGGAGGTCATAGGAAATGAGGTCTCAAGGGTATGGTCCATGATGGGTTGACTAATGTCAACACTATGAGTGAAAGATCTAGAGAACTTAAGATCCACAGCAGATGTGCTAGTGTGGGATGGCATGAGTCTAGAGCTATGTCTCACTAGAGTATTGGCAATAGGATACTAGGTTGTGAAGCTCATACAAGTTTCACCAAACCTAAGGTATACCCAAAATGGATGATAGGCAACGAACAATCAACAATAGGAAGTGCAATGCAAATATGTAAAATGAGATAGCAAGTTGCAAACTTTAAACAAGATAATTTTTTATTATACTATGTAAAAACTTGAAAATGATGCCTTGTAATTCCAATTTTGATTTTGAAACAATGCACTCAATTTGACCAATTAAACCTAATGCAAAAGATGATTATAGAAAATAAAAATTCTAGAAACTAAAATAGAAACCTGAATGTAGAAACACAGAATGCAGAAAAAGAGTTTTTAGTTCCCAAAAATTTAGGAACAAACCTAATTAGGGACTCATTCACCCATGGGTGAATGGGTTTTTTTTTAGGGTTTTGAAAAATTAAATTACAAATTTCTGGGTTGATGTTTATGTTTCTAGATTCTAGTTGCAGATAGGTAATTACAATTTTAGATTTTTGGAAAATTATATCTAAATGCAAGTGTGAAATGATGCTAAATGACAAGAAAAAATAACTAAATTGATATGCAATTTTGATTCAATTTTCTGATTTAACTATCTAATCATGCAATGTTATGTAAGCACTATGCAAAATGAGTCTAACACTATGCCAATTTTTGTGAATTTTCGATTTTCAATAATGACAAAATGCAATTTAACACCCTAAAATGCAAATCAAATAATGCAAATTTGAGAGATATAAAAATGCAAGCTAATGTAAAAGAATGCAAATCTAGATCTAAGGTTCCAAATCAGAAATTATGATGTTCAAAAGTTGGGTTCACCAAAATGAAATGTAGAGAAATAGGTGTTCATGGGGTTATACCAAATATGGGATGGTATAATAGACCTATTTTCCTTTATTTCATTAGGAAAAAAGATCCACACAAAGAATTGACTTACAACTCTTAGGTGAGTCAACTCAATGAGGGAATGTATTGATTTTCTTATGATTGAGAATGGGGGTATCAGCTTAAACAACACTTTTGAGAGAAAAACTAAAAATAGTAAATCAACTCAATTATGCCCATTCAAACTTGAACCATCAATTTAAAGCATAATATAGACGTAAACAACAAAATTCTAGAAGATTTGGAAATGGCAGAGTGGTGTGTACCTATCATCGAAATGTAGTTTCGGGAGGCTAGCTAGGACTCATTCTCCCATAGGCGAATGGGTCTTTGTGGAGAGGTTTTACTCAACTCTTAGGATCCTCTAGTGTTATTCCAAGGCTTTTGTTTGATCCGGGTTTCAATGTCTTATAGTCTGAAATAAAGTTTGTTGGTGATATTTTGCAGATTGACAACAAATATGACAAATTTTTGCAACTTTGATAACTTTGTAACTTTGAGATCTTCAATCCTTCTTCAACCTATAAACCTACACATTCACAAATAGGAGAAAAATATTTGTTTTTTTGTGGATGTGGGTTTTCCTTGGTCAAATCCTATTTTGATAATTAAACCTTGAATTGAAATAATGGAACATGAAAGGAATGATGAATGAACAATTGATATGTTGCAACTCACCAAACCCTTGAACAAACCTTTGGAGGACTAAAATCTTGATCTTCATCATGGAATGGTTTAAATGGATGTGGATCTTGATACTTGAATTTTGATTTGAATATTGACTTGGATCTTTGAAACCTACATCAAAATGTTAGCTCCAAAAACATGCATGATTGCAAAAGACTTTGACATGATGCTTGAGATCTTGATTGCTGCAATAAATCACTAATAAATCTACTCTTCAATTCTCTTGATCATAATTTTTTCTCTTGTAAATTTAAATTGATGCTCTCATGAATTTTCTAGCTTGCTTCTAGGATTTGAATTGATGAAATAAGATTGTATTTATAGATATCTATCCTTAATTTCCCAAAAATTAAACATTACAATTCAATATTCAAATTTAAATTTGGGCACACTAAAATACCACCAAAAACATATTTTAAATTTAGTTTCAAAGGCCTAGGGAGGACCCATTCACCTATGGGTGAATGGGTCCCAAGTCCCTATTCCTGGAACACACCTTGCTCAAGGTAATGTATTATGTGTTGGCATTAATTTTTGTTGGGTTTCCCCTTTAAAAAATGTAATTTTTTAGGCTTGTAGATGTAAAATAGGGCTTATTAAGGCATAATTAAATCTAATTTAATTGAGTACATTTTTTTACACTACACTATTTATGATAAACTTCTACCTTTAAATCATTGTATTTTATTAATCATAATATTTGCATAATCGTTGGCTCCTCAACTGAAACTCCACATTAACTTAGATATATAGACACATACACACACATATTCCTTTATAACCACTAAGGAAGTCGGCCATCATAGAGTGTGGTCGACCATGCATATAAAGGAATATTTAAACTTGTCTTGGTTGGCCAACATTACATGTTTGGGTGCCAATATCATGAGGCCAATCCCATATAGGATTTAAATTATATTTGAATATATTCTTCGTAAAGAGATGCATCAATAATAAGGAAGGTTGGTCAGCATAAGTGTAAATATAATTTAAATGTAACAATCATAAGCTTGTCTTCTTATCTTAATTAATGCACACTTTTAATGCCTCAAAAATTGTCTTTAATCATCTTGAAATAATGTGATATTCTCTTGAAATGATTAGTGGACTTTGAACTTATTTGATGTCCTTCATTCAATGTTCTTTAACCATTGACAAGGATTTACCCTTTGACGTCAATGACAATACAACTTGCCAAAAATATCTCATACATCTTTGACATCAATGACAATATTGCCAACAAAATATTTATGAAGGTTATTGAATTCTTTGGATTGATCTACAAATTTTTTTCAAATTTCTACAAGATTAAGGTAGGGTTCCTTTAATTGAATGCTATGGAAAATGTCTATTTTGTAACAATAATGAACATATATTATTTGCGAAAATAGTTATGTTTGGTTGATTGCTAATGCAAAATAAATAAATAAATAAAATGAATTGTGATCTAAAAATTTATTATTTTAGCATATAATAAATTGTGATATAAGTATTTATTATTTTGGCATATTTGGTTTGAAATTGTTCGATAAAAAATTTCACCGAGATTTAAACTTTTATTTATTATATTTTATCTTTTATGATTAAAACAAGTCGAATATTTTTTATTATCAAAATTGGCTAAACAAATGTGATAAAAACGAGTATGTTCTATTCATTATAACTTTACTTTTATGAATTTAATTTTTTTTTATTTTTTTGGAAATGTGCAAGAATATGTTATTTAAATCATATAGAAAATTTAGCCTTACCCAATTTATAAATAATGAGATATTAATGATCTAGTGACTATTTATTTTATTGATAATACCATAATTAAGTATATTATCAGTTATTATATTTATTCATATGATATTTTGTTGTTAGAACACATAGATATACTGAGAGTGAGGTTGAATCAGTATATCCCTCAAATTAATCCCATTCAATTTTAATAATAAAAAACTTATTACTCCCTTAACCAGATAAGCATTCAATGCACAAGCATATAACCACAACACCAAAATTACATGGAAAACCCAACAAGGGAAAAACCATGATGATAAAAATGCTTGGAGCTATTGCCAAATCTAGACTCACAAAGATAAACAAGATTTACAATCATATTTTTATGGCTTCAACCAAAGGAAGTTTACAAATCCCTACCAATTAGAACACTTAAAGAAAGAGGTTGCAACCTCATAATACAATACTTGATGAATCAGATACTCAACTTCCTTCACAACACCTCTACTGCCTCTGGTTCACTATCTTCAACACTTCATTTGCACTCCTCTGCTTTTGGCTCACTATCTCCAACACTTGCTCATGCACTTTTTCCCTTGGCTCAGCACCTCCAGCACTTACTCATACACTCCTTTCATTTCACTACCTTCAGTACTTCACTCATACAACTCTACTTTTGGCTCACTACCTTCAGCATACATCAAATACTTCTCTACACATTTCCACTCATTCCTCTGCTTTTAGTGCACTTCCTAACTCTACTTTTGGCTCACTACCTTCAACATACATCAAATAATTCTCTACACATTTCCACTCATTCCTCTACCTTTAGTGCACTGCCTCTGGTATATTCATTAAACACCCAATTCATAACACAATCAGTTTGATCACAAACTTGATCCTTCATTTATATCTTCTGCAAGCTTCAAAAAAAATCTCCTTATTAGCAACATTGAAACATGTAAACATGGAATGTGTAATGACCATAATGAGTCGGCTTCAAAACATCCATGGGAAGGGGAAATTGAGTGCAGTCCAAGCTAGGAGATAAGCAGGACCTATTTTAAATCTACATACAATCACATGCTAGTGCATGCAACAAAAACTTGGTGCAAACACCTCAAACTACCAAGTCGGCCTAGCAAAAACTGAACCCATAAAATATTAACTCTAGACTACAAGTGTTAATAGAGAGACCAGATAACAACATGCATATTACATTACAAGAATTAAACGATATTCAACAACATTTCCATGCCCTCCTTTTACATCTTTATGTAAAATTATGCTAGCACAAGCAAACAAACACAAAACCAGTATCTCTTGCATACCCAGACAACACAGTCTTGAGATAGAACATTGAAAAAATTCCTTGTGGTACATCCCAATACCTTAAACTTGAAGGGAGAAGATAGATAGACATTTTAAACTCATTCTCCAAACTGCAAGACCACAATGTTGACAATAGAGAAATATGGAGCATTTCTCTAAACCTTCTATGATTGCAACAACACAATCTTTAGTTTGCTAACTCAAGAAACTTTTGCAATAACTTTTATACTATGAAATTAGGAACATACATGCTTCACACTTAATTCTAACTATATATCAAATCACAAGACCATATCTACAAATATGGACGAATATAGAGCATTCTCTATGGCTTTTCAATACAACTTCCTAAACTACTATTAGCATGACACACTTTCATGCTTTCTTTCACAACTTATGTAATGCTTTACAATCACAACACCATTCACCTATACATGAGTAGCAAGAAATATAAGATAACTATTATAGAAATCTCATGAAATCCATCATCATACATAGTATTTTCAAACAACATATTGATTGTAGCATATGCAACCATCCATACATTACCACTTTGTTGACATCAATGATAATACCAATATAAAAATCCATTCTATTGACATCAATGACAACACTGACATTAATGAAAACACTTGCAACAATATTCATTATGTTGACATCAATGACAACACCTACAATAATCTCCTCCTTTGGAATTGATGGAAACACCTAACTAGATATGTAATTTCTCCCCCTTTGACATCTATAGAAAAAGGAAAGTGGTCTTCAACTATGCTTATAGCAATATAAAATCTCCCCTATCTTCACAAACCTTATCATCCTTCTACCAGCTCCCCCTAAGAGGTAGCCTTCACCAATCCAAGGATAAAAATGTTGCTAGAACTACTCCCCTAAACAGATGCACCAACTATGTATCTAGTTAGAAGGAGGGGTACCAACCCCTAGCTCATGTCTGAGATACTCAAATGCATCCTTTGAAAGTTCCTTTGTAAATATGTATGTAACTTGCTCCTTTTTGGGCACATACTCCAATCTTACTTCCTAATCTGTAAAATTCTCTCTTAAGAAGTGATACTTGATAGATATGTGCCTGGTTCTAGCATGCATCACAGGATTCTTTGAAATATTGATGGTGATTGTATTATCACACATAATTGCAATGGGCTCATCATACATCACCTTGATGTCCTTCAAAGTTTTCTTCATACATAATACTTGGGTGTAGCAAGATGTTGCAATAATATACTCTGCTTATGCTATTGATAGGGACATTGAGTCTTGCTTCTTACTAAACCAAGAAACTAATTTGTCTCCCAAAAAGAAAGCTCCACCATTGGTGCTTCTTCTGTCATCAACACTACCATCCCAATCAGCATCAATATGTGCACTCAGAGAAAATACATTATCTTTTTGATACCACATTCCAAAATCTAGAGTGCTCTTCAAGTGTTTGAAAATCCTCTTGATTTCCTTTACATAAGTTTTTTTAGATCATCTTGAAATCGTGCAACCAAATAGATAACTTGCATTATTCTAGGTCTTGATGTTGTTAAGTACAATAGGCCCCCAATCATAGGCCTATACAAATTTTGATCAACTTTAGGTGACTCATCATATTTGCTTAAATGACAACCTATTACCATGGGAGTACTCACTGGTTTGCAATCTTCCATACCAAATTTCTTCAACATCTTCTTGACATAATTTGCTTGAGAAATAAAGATACCATTATTTATCTATGTAATTTGAAGTCCAAGAAAGAAAGATAGCTCACACATAAAAATTTTAAACTCTTTATACGTTTCTTCAGCAAACATCTTATAAATTTCATCATTTCCTCCAAATATCATATCATTAACATACACAACAACAATTATAATTCTTTCATCCTCAAATTTAATATCCAAATTTCTATCTTCGTTACCTTTCTTGAAGCCCTACTGGAGTAAATACTTGTCCAACCTTGCATAACAATCCCTAAGGGCTTGTTTTAGACCATACAAATCCTTCTTAAGTATGCATATTATTTTTGGATCCTTTGATAGCTAAAAACAATCAGGCTTCTTTATATACACTTCTTCTTCTAAGTCACCATTCAAGAAGGTGGATTTCACATCCATTTGATATACTTTGAAGTTCCTATGAATAGAAAATGTAAGAAACATTCTGATAGACTCCATTCTTTTCACTGGAGCAAATTTTTCCTCAAAGTCAATCCCTTCCACTTGTGAATAACCTTTGTACACTAGCCTTGCTTTGTTTCTCACAACCTCTCCATCTTCATTCAATTTTTTTCTAAACACCTATTTTTTTCCTATCACATTCTTGTCTATAGGCCTTGGAACCAACTCCTAGGTCTGATTTTTCTCAATCTGATTTAGATATTCTTCCATTGATTGTATCTATCCTTCATCTTTGCTAGCATCAGCAAAAAAAATTGGTTATTCTTGACAGTAAAGAAAAGTCCACTTGTTCATTTATCTTTGCAAATATTCTTCTAGTTTGCACTCCTTCATTCTTATCTCTAATGATTTGATCTTCTAAATTATTTTCCTGAACATACTTGGTAGGAGTCTTGGGGATCTTCCCTACTGCTTCTTCCTTCTCTTCAACCTCTTCTTATTCTTCTTCTTCTGAGTAGGTAAGTACATCTGACCAAAAATATTTTTTCTCATGAATGTTTTGATGTGAATCTTCATCCAATATGACATTTTCACTCTCAACAATCTTCCCCGACCTTTTATTATAGCATTTGTAGGTTTTGCTCCTATTAGAGTATCCAATAAATATTCCTTCATCAAATCTTGAATCAAACTTTCTCAAACCTTCTTCATCTCTTTTAATAAATCATCTTCTTCCAAAAAAAATTAAATACCTAGCAGTTGTCAGTCTCCCATACCAAAGCTCATAAGGATTTTTGGTGTTATCCACCCTTAGCTACCCTCTATTAATAATATAAATAACTGTATGGGCTACTTATATCCAATATGCATCAAACAACTTAGTTTCATTCATCATTGTTCTTTCCATCTCTTGAATAGTTCTATTCTTTATTTCCACTATTCCATTTTGTTGAGGAGTTCTTGCAATATTATAATAGTGCCTCTTTATCACATGCTCTTCACAAAATTCTTCAAACTTATTTGATGTGAACTCACCACCTCTATCAGACCTTGAACACTTGATTATAGCATTCATTTCATTCTCAACCATTGACTTGAAAATATTAAATCTACTAAAGGCTTTTGATTTTTATTTTAAGTGTAACCCATGTCATCCTAGGGAAATCATCAATGAGTAATATGAAATACCTTTAACCTTGAAGACTCTTCATTCTTGTAGGTCTGCATAAATTAGTATGAATCAATTCCAAAGGTCTTGTAGTAGAATACTCCTAGGTCTTGAACCTTATCCTTGTACATTTCAAATCTTCAAGAGTAGAAACAAGTTCACCTTGAAAATCAACTTCACCTTCTTCATTCATAGTTTTGCTTGAACTTCCAGATATCACAATGGCCATGAATAGGTATTCTTCTCCATCACCATCTAATGTGTAGTGATCTCCTTCAACTGAGGAGCAGTATTCTTCTTTGGAGAAAAGGTTCCTCTTGAAATTTCTCCTTTTGGATCCTTTGCTACTATTTTCAATTTCTCCAAAAGGACATTTAGATGCATAATCATCAATTCTTCCATAATTAAAACATTTGAAAGGTATTTTACCTTTGTACTTTCCCGATCCCCTTTTTAGCTTCCTCATAAATTTTGGTTCTACTTCTTCAAAATCACTTTGTGAATCAGATGCTTCTTGTTTCTTCACAACTTTGAATGAAACTTCTTTTTTGTGTGTACCTTGAACTTCATTCCTCATCTCATAGGATATGAGGGATTCAAATAGCTCTTCCATAGTAAGATTTCTCAAATCTTTGGCTTCCTCAATAATAGACACTTTTAAATCAAACTGGTGAGGGAGAGTCCTTAGAAATTTTTTCACAACAATTGAATCAGTTATATCTTCACCAAGTCCTCTGATCCCATTTACTGCATCATCTAACTAAAGAAAGTAGCTATCTATGTTATCCTCTTCTTTCATCTTTAGATTCTCAAACAATGTTCTAGATAGGATTGCAACTTTTCTTGCTTCACTCTGTCATTTCCTTCATAGATATTCATGACCTTATCCCATATCTCTATGGCAATCTTCCATTGCACTACCTTAACAAATTCAAAATTTTCTAACCCACTTAGGATAACATTCTTTTCTTTAGCATTGTTCTCATGAGCCTTCTTTGCATTAGGATCAATAATAGGATGAATAGGTTCAATATAATCATCCTTGGTAGCTCTCCAAACATCATAAACTATCAAGGAGAGATAGGCATCCATCCTCACACTCTATAATGCATAGTTGTTCCCATTAATCTATGGTGCCTTAAAAGGGGACTCCTTTTGAGCCATGTGTTCTAAACCAATATCTATCTTCAGTTCTTAGGTTGTACCAAGGAACTCAACTCTTATACTAATTGTTACAACACATAGATATACTCAGAGGGGGGTGAATTGGTATATCCCTCAAATTAATCCAATTTAATTTTAATAATCAAAAACTTATTACTCCCTTAACCAAATATTCAAAGCACAAGCACACAACCACAACAACAAAATTACGTGCAAAACCCAACAAGGGAAAAACCACAGTGAGAAAGCTTCTTGGAGCTAGTATCCAAATCTATCCTCACAAAGATAAACAAGATTTATAATAATAGTTTTATGGATTCAACAAAAGGAATTTTACAAATACCTACCAATTACAACAATTAAAGAAAGAGGTTGCAACCTCATAATACAATATTTGATGAATCAAATAGTTAACTGCCTTTGCAACACCTTTGATGCCTCTGACTCACTGTGTTCAATACTTCACTTACACTCTACTTTTGGATCATTGGCTCCAGCACTCACTCATGCACTTCTACCTTCGGCTCAATACCTCTAGCACTTACTCATACACTCCTTTTGGCTCACTTCCTTCCACACTTCACTCATACAACTCTACTTTAACCTCACTACCTTCTACATACATCAAATACTTCTCTACACATTTGTACTCATTCCTCTACCTTCAATGCACTGCCTTTGGAATATTCATTGAACACTCAATTCATAACACAACCACTTTGATCACAAACTTGATCCTTCATTTATACCTTTTGCAAGCTTCAAAAAATTTCTCCTTGTCAGCAACACTAAAACGTGTAAACATGAAACATGCAACAACCATAATGATTTGGCTCAAAAACATCCACGAGAAAGGTAAATTGAGTTTAGTCAAATCCAAGAGATAATAAAGACTTATTTTACATCTACACACAATCTCATGTTGGTGCATGCAACAAAAACTTGGTGCAAACACCTCAAACTACCAAGTTAGCCTAGCAAACACTCAACCCATAAAATATTAAATCCAAACCACAAGCGGTACTAGAGAGACCAAATAACACCATGTGTATTACATTACAAGAATTAAATGATATTCAATAACATTTCCATGCCCTCCTTTTATAGCTTTATGAAAAATTATGCTAGCACAAGAAAACAAGCACAAAACCAATATCTCTTGCATACCTAGACAACACAATCTTCAGATAGAACATTGAAAACATGACTTGCAGTACATCCCAACACTTGCAACTTGAAGGGAGAAGAGAGATAGAAATTTTAAACTCATCCTCTGAACCACAAGACCATAATGTGAACAAAAAATAAATGTGGATCATTTATTTGAACCCTCTATGATTGTAACAACACAGTCTTCACTTTGCTAACTCAGGAAACTTCTGCAGTAACTTTTATGCTCTGAAATTAAGAACATGCATGCTTCACACTTAATTTTTACTTCTCCCAAACCATAGGACCATATCTACAAATGTCGAGGAATGCAGAGCATTCTCTAGGGTTTTTTAGTAAAACTTTCAAAACCACTATCAATATGACACACTTTCATGCTTTCTTTCATAACTTATGTAACGATTTACAATCACAACATCATTCACATATACATGAGCAATAGGAAATATAAGACAACTATTATAGAAATCTCATGATACATAGTACTTTTGAATAACATATTGATTGCAACATGTGCAACCATCCACACACTACCACTCTACTGACATCAATGGCAATGCCAACAACAATATCTATTATGTTGACATCAATGACAACACTAACATTAATGACAACACCTACAGTAACTGCATTCTATTGGCATCAATGGCAACACCTGCAACACTTGTATCATGAATGATCAAAATTATGTGATTTAAAGAAAAAGGATTTAAAATCATAAGATGACTATAGTGTGACATTATAGTATCTTGAAAGTGAACTATAGTCTTACCTCCTAGAGATTTCTAGAACTGTATACAATACTTAAGTGTGCTAATTTTTGGGTGTTAATGAAATATGTTGTATAATATTTTCTTGACCTTTATGTTCATGCAAATATAACTTAGCTTGGTGTTGTTTCATCTCATCGAGTGTTAAATCTATTGATTTATAACATATTGTCAGGGTTTTTTTTGTTGATTTGTAACATCCTTTGTTTTAATATTGATTTATGCTATTTGTGATATATTTTGTTTCATTCTTGATTTACATTGATATCTGAAATGTTTCATATTATGGTTGGTTTTTATTTATATGTTGCATCTTCTATGTTATAGTTGATTTATGAATCTTTTGTGTCATGATTTATTTGTGGCATCTAGTGTGTTATGGTTAATTATATATTTCTATATGGTATCTTTTGTGTCATGATTCTACTTGTGAGAGTAGGGTGCTATTTTTAGTAATAAACTTGAAGGGTACATGATCTACTAAGAGGGGGGGTGAATTAGTAGATCAAAAAAATTCCAAAAACCTTTACTTTTACAACTATTATATAGATTTTCAACATGAAGAGAACCAAACCATACAATCTAGTAATCACAACACACAAAAAAGATAACACATAACACTAGATATATGTGGAAACCCAAGATGGGAAAAACCATGGTGAGAAATCTCACAAGCAAGAATATAATAAGTGAATTTTACAATGTGATGTAGGCACCAACATACTAGAGACACCAATCACAAAATTAATCTATAGGAACCAACCTACTAGAGACAACAATCCCCTCCAAAAATTGACACCAATCTCTACCAAAACAATACAACAAGTAGAACACCAATCCTAGCAGGATACAAAAATAATGGCAGATTTGAAATTTAACTCTGATATTCACTAGAGACATAGTTGGAACTCTCTTTGATGCAAATCAGGGGTGGATAACTTCAACACAACCTCAATAAATCAATCTTTGTGATTCTAGAACATAACTTGGTGGGTTTTCCTCACAATCCTTCAATCTCTCTAGTAGCCTTTTAACAGGAGTTTTCCAACATAACTCTCAGGGAAGACATGATACTCAAAATATGAACACACTTACAGATACCCTTTATGCCATTTGCAAACATATCAAATTTTTAGGTGGGTTCACTTTGTACGGAAGCCCTCAAATCTGGATTGTTCTCGCTCAAATTAGGCCTAATTACATGAATAGGCTAGGTAGCAGTACAGGTTTTGCACTCCAAGTTCTGAATCTTCACTCCAAGGATTCAAACACATCATATGGGGTCATAATTATCAATTCCCAACAACTAGAAAAATTTCCCAAAAGAATTATATCCAAACCCTAAGTCTAATGGTTTCTTAAGCCTAATACATGAGAATATCAGGCAATCATTGCACCATAACATGTGCCAAAACACTCCACTGCTCTTGCAAATTTGGGAAAAAAAAATCCTACTCCTAGCCATTCCACTGAGTTTGATGCCTTTTCACTAGTGGAATGGTGAGATATGCATTTTCTTCACTCTGAGCCAACCCTACCTAGGGTTTTAGACAATTTTTAGTAAAATGGCTCTAACTTTCTTCAAACACAATGAAATTAGGTGCTACAAAAAGGATAATTTAGAAGATTCACTCCTCTACAAGTTCCAACAATTTTTAGACTATGAGGAGGCCGTACAAATCCATACTATTCACCATTTAAGAGAAAAATGTTGTAAAACTATATAAAAATAGAGAATTTTTTATTCCTTTCACTTCAAACTTAAGAAATTCATTAAATAACCTTCAAGCTCGATGGAAGAAGGCTTCTTAAACATTTTCCAACTTTCCCCATCAACTTCCAACCATTAGACTTCACCTTCCAACGTTGCATCGCCTTTTTACAAGAAGAAGACCAAAAGTTGCACGTAACATTTAGCAACTTGAAAAGATTTTTGCATGTTCTTGCATTATAACTCCAACCAATGACTAAGATCTCTAATTGGACCCCAAAAGACATGAAATTCTCTTTCTAGACCTTATTACATGAAAGAACATCAAACAAAACCAAAATTCCATTTTGAACCTACTAAACCTAGGGTGCTCCTGCACCACTCTCACACTCATTACAATTCAATACATCTAAACATTTGGGGTTAATTTGTCTTTTCTTTTTTCCTTGTGTTTTCCTTTTGTGGACGATGCAAAGCATTGAGACATTTATGTCTCTTTCATGTTGACCCAAAAGTTTATTTGTCTTCTCTTTTTAAGTGTCATTCCTCCATTATGTTCATTGTTCCATGAGTATTTGGGGAATGATGTTAGTTATGCGATCTATTATATCACTATAGAAAAGACGTATATTGACCCCAGGTTCATGGATCCCTTAGAGCACCTCTCTATATTGTATTTTGAGGGTAACCCCTTATCATGATGTAGTTTATTTGGAAACATATCATTGGCATAGGTCTTTCCAAATAAGCTCTTGTGATCTTTTGTTGCATGGAATTTATTATTTTTCTACTTTAAATTAATTTCTCATGGCATGGTGCTTAGCAATTTCTTTAAAGTGGGGGCATACTTTGGCATTATTTTTCTTCACTTTCTTTATAGAGGCTGAACTTAGTGGTGTGTTGATATTTGAAATATGACATTTTCTTGGCTTCACATTGTTCACAGGGGCTA
Source organism: Sequoia sempervirens (assembly GCA_007258455.2). Classification (NCBI taxonomy): domain Eukaryota; kingdom Viridiplantae; phylum Streptophyta; class Pinopsida; order Cupressales; family Cupressaceae; genus Sequoia; species Sequoia sempervirens. Next base: position 714,401,971 of record VDFB02058242.1, on the reverse strand, counting down.
AAGTTAGTGTAGCATTGGCATAGCATTTTGATCATTTTTGTAGCACTTTATCAAGGTTATCAAGGAGTATAACTTTTGGTATGGTTATGGGTACACCTTGTAGACCTAGTGTGTGTTTCTCATTTTGCTACCTATTTTGGGAGCTCGCCTAATGAAAAATGGTCCTCACTAGACTGTGTGTCTTCCTATTTTTGATTCACCTAGCAAATACCAAACTTTTTTGTTGTGTGATTCATGAACACTTTTGTATGGTCACTAGCATAATACATCTTGTTAGCCCAAACCCCCCATTTTTTGTCCTTTTTCCTTGCATTTACTTTACATTTTTGTGTATCTTGTCTTGGTGCATATCATACATGTGTGTTCCTTTGTTCTTATGCTAGTTCACCATGGGATCTTGGATCCTAGGGGCTTGGCCACCTCCTTGATCCTTAGTCATCCTAACTCTTCAACATTCAGACAATTGGACCCCTCTTGACATATATTTCTCTACTTTAGTGTGAGTCCAAGCACAATTTTATAATCTCACTAGAGTGGGGTCTAAATGTAGTGTAGAAAACTGTATACCTTAACAATTTCACATTTTATTTTGTCCCCCTGATTTATTGGACTTAATTAAGCTTCTAATTTTCTAAATTATGCATTCCAAAGCCTAATTTTTACCATTTTCCAAAGGAGGACTAGCATTTATAAATTCAACCAATCATTAATTTTCCCCTAACTTTGAGTGTCTTAGAAATTTGGTTTAAGACCCATTCGCTCATGGGTGAATGGTTTAAATATGTTGTTGGTAGCATTTTAACATCCAAAATTTTTATATGAAGTGTCAACTTTTGGAATCTATTTTTTTGGAAATTGGATAAACACCTATAAATACCTAGTTATTTTATCATTTAAAATCGAACAAGATAGAAGAGATACAATTGATAAAATACTATTGTCAAGAACAATTCAAGAGTAGAATTATTAGAGTTTATTACAGCAATTCAAGATCCAACATCATGTCAAATTATATGTGAGTTTATGTGTGTGTTCATGTTTTGTGAAGGCTAACATCTTTTTGTAGGTCTCCAAAGAATTCAAGAAAGCAAGATCCAAATCCTTGAAGAGATGTGTATGACTTCAGTCCTTCAAGGAAGCCATTGAAGGGTAGGAATTTTGTTCATTCATCATTCCTTCACTTCAATTATCCATTTATCATTGACATTGCTATTGTGGAAGTGGAAACACTTACATGTGGTTTAACTACGGCGAGCCTCTATATGGCACAACATTTTCTCCCTCTTTGAATGTGCATGTTGCAGGTTTGGAAAGGATCAAAGGAAGGTTGAAGTAAAATCATCAATTGTTGCATTTATCTTCATCAAATTTGTCAAGCCATGGAAACTCAATTACAAAATTCACTTAAAAAATTCTAAAAAGTTTACAACTGAGAATCAAGATCTTAGATCCAACACTAGAGGACTACAAAAATAGTTTCAATACCTCCTATCAAAGATCCATTCTCGCCTAGGCAATTGAGTCCCTCTTGGCATGTTGAATCCAATTTTTGGTGATAGGTACACATATGTCTGCACTTTCTAGATCCATTTGCAAATCACTTTTTATGTTTGTTTATCTTTCGCATTTTGTATTTTACATATTAGGTCATATAGTCTAATTAGGTAAATCACTCCAAATCATTTCCAATTCCTTCCCAAGACTCAAAAAGATGTAATTCCATGTCTGATTAACTCACCTTAGAGGTTGTAAGTCAATATATGCACCTTCTTGATTTGCATCCTACTAAAATCCTAGAAATGATGGAACTAACCCTAGGTTTTAGAAACTAAACCTAGGGTCACCACATTTTTATGTTTCACCACTATTGAAAAATATCAAAAATGGTCATAAATAGCCCTTTGGCACCTTCAATAAAAAATTTAAAATTTGTAACTCTCACCCAAAAATACCTCAACTTTTGTTCTAGACACTTGATTGAGCCCATTTTTTAAACTAAAGAGCTCAAATTTCTCTACACCATCTTTGTTCTAGATCAAGAATTGATCAGTTTTGACCACAACCCCATTCAATCATTTAAAGGTCTGAAATTTAAGTTGAATATTTTTATAAGATTTTTGAACCTTAAAAATTTAATATCTCACTATCTAAAAATGATCTTTGGTTAATAATTTAACCATAGGCTATTTTTAAATTTTGTAAATTTTCAATTCCGTATGTGCTCAAATATAAACTTTCTAAAACTAAAAACCCTACCATTTTTAGCCATCTTTAAAAATTGAAAGTTCTAAATTGTTCTCCAAGAATTTAAAAGAAAGCCTCATGAATATTCTCCAAACCAAATATAAATCAAAAGAAAACATTTTTTTGGGTGAGGAAAGATTTTCCTTGCACCTTGGATGATCATGCATCAAACACCCAAGGTAATTTGAGAGGTGAACATCTCTATTATTTGAGGAAAATGAAGATGGTCAACCAATGTCTTGAACAACCATCATGAATCTTCAATAGGCATTCCTTTCCACTTAGACAAGTATTCTTTATACTACATGTTTCTTATACTTTTGCCTACATGGCTATCTAGCATGTCTTCTATATGTTCCTTATATTGAGTGGTTGCCAAAATATTCCATAATTCTTTTGTTGGTGTAGTGTAGAAAATTGTACTCCTTTTATGTGATAGTACAATTTCACACTTAATCTAGACCTATTTTGTGACCTCACATTTATGCATTTTTTACCCTTCATAAATAGGCCCCTAAATCCCTTTATTATGCATCACAAGGCCTCTTTTTATCATTTTCTGACATTGCACCATGCATTGAATAAATGCATTTAATTAATTTAAGGCCCAGAAATACATTGATCTTAGATTTTTAGGCCAAAACCCATTTTCCCTTGGGAAAATGGGTCCTCTTTAAGATCCAAATTCAAATTTTAAACATGTTTTTGGTGGAATTTTGAAGTCCCAGATTCAAGTTTCAAATGTCTTCTTTTAGGATATAATAATCAAGAAATCAGTAAGGAAGCCTATAAAGCCTAGTCTTTTCACCATTTTACACTAGGTTGAGAAAAGGATTGAAAATATATTCACAAGATTAGCACTCAAGAGCAAGGAGAACATTCAAGCAAGCAAATTTGAAGTCTTGGAACAACATTTCAATTATTTTTGTAGGTCTTCAAGCTCATTTTTTCAAGATTGATCAAGCATTATTCATGATTGAAGATTGATGCCTATGGTGGATCATGATGGCTTCTAGGTTTTGGGGCATGCAACTAGCCATTTCCCTTGATCTAATGGCTTGTTTCCTAGTGATTCCATCTTCTATCTTCATTCTACTAGCCACCTAAAGCAAGGTATAATCAAATTTTGGATCTATTGGGGTGTCTTGATTTCTCCCTAATTAGGTATTTATTTCATTGTTTATGTTCATTTAGGGATCTTATTCTTGTAATCAAGGGAAAATCAGATTTGTTAAAGGGTTAGCACAATAACATTGAAATCCATTGAAGTGACAAAGTACAAAGGAAATAAATGTGAAAACAAAAAGGAACAAAGTTACCCTAAGTCTTCATTTTCCATGCTTCACCTTTGTTACACCTCCTAGCTTGCAGTAAATAGAGATGCCCTCAGATTTCAAATGAGCACCTAGACTAATGACAAAGCCCTATGCAAGTGTTGAAGGATTTATATAAAAGAAATGACCTCACAATAGACTAAAATGACAATGACTGCAAATGATAATAATAATAGCCTAAGTTGACAGAATGAGCATGAGATGCCAAAATAAGAACAAAATTGCCATTTTATAAAAACTGCAATTTTGAATGTGTGGCCAAGATGAGAAGATGACAAAATACCCTAGAATCAATGGTCAAGATTGAATGTTGTAGTATGGAATAGGGTTAGGTCAAAATTAGGGCAATGACAAGAAATGAATGGCCAAGATTGAATTATAAAATAATTCAATCAAGGGCTGAAATTAAATGAGATGTCAAGAGATAAGATTTGATGTGGAAGATAAGATTGGCACAGATAAAGAGGTTGCTGGATAAATTAAATAATAAAAATTATTTAATTTAGGTGACCAATGAATAATTAAATAATAAAGATATTATTTAATTATAGAGGAATGTGATAAAAAGAATCATTTTGAATTAAATAATGATTTAATTCAAAATTCAAGAGAGTGGACCAAATTAAATAAATAAAATTTATTTAATTTGTGAGAGAAGTGGCCAATGAATAATTAAATAATTAAAATAATTATTTAATTATAGTAGAAAGTGGACAAAAATTAAATAAATTAGAATCTATTTAATTTTAGAAAGAAGGGGACTTAATTAGTGACGTAATTAAATAAATAAAATTTATTTATTTAATAATCAAGAAGAAATAAATGACAAAGAGAAATTAAATAAATTAAGAAATTTATTTAATTAAAGGAAGACCTTAGACAATTAATGACGTATTTAATAAATAAAATTTATTTATTTAATAATCATGAGGAATAAATGACATGAATTAATTAAATAATTATGAATTATTTAATCAATAGTCGAGTGTGGACCAAGGACATAATTAAATGACTTAATTATGCTAGGACGAAAGTGGTAAAAATGAAGCTTGCAGGCCTAGGTCATTTTTAGGTGTCTACAATTCTAACACACTTGAATAAGGTTTCTTTGCACTCTGGCTCTAAACAATCTTAAACACACTTAATATTAGGGCTCACACATACATTTATGTTTCAAATCTATATTTTTCATCAAGGTTTAATTACAAAACTTGTGGTTTGACCGAGGAAAACCCTCATACAAACAAACCAAAAAATTTAGTTTTTCTTTAGGTACAAATCCGAAAGTGAAAATTGAAAGGTACAAGAAGGAAGTTCTAATCAAAAGCTACATATCCAAATTTTGAAGTTTCAGGAAAGCCTGACAAGACCCATTAGCCCTAGGGTGAATATGTCCCAGGAGGACACTCAGCAACAACTTTTGGTGACAAGTGCATATGTCTTAACCTTCTCAGAGATGCCAAAAGTCTGCTAATTTTAATATTTTTATGCTTTAAATTAATGATTCAAATTTCACATTACACAATTGAGTTCCTTTACTATTTTTAGTTTTTCTCCCCAAAGTGTTGTTCAAGTAGATTTTACCCCATCTTTGCATAAGTAAAACAAGATCTCCATTAAGGTTAACTCACCTAAGGGTTGAAAGTCAATCTTATCCTTTGAGGATCTCTTTCTCCTAATGAAATAAGAAAGATAGGTGCATCACCCCATTTCCCCCATTTCATTTTGATAAAATCCTATTTTTCTATGTTTCAGTTGGTCCAACCTCACTGTCTCCTTCATGATATTATGTTAGATCATCAATTTTAAACATAGGTGAAATGTTAACTCCATTTAGCAATTCGATTTCATATCCATTTCTTGCATCATCTCTCTATAGAACCTTGAATGGTCCAAACTTATTCATTTTCAACTTATTATATGTTCCAATAGGAAATATTTATTTTCTTAGGTGAACCATAACTTCATCCCCAACCTTGAATTCTTTAAACTTCTTCTTTTGATCTACCTTTTCCTTGTACTAAGTATTCATCTTATTAATATGGTTCCTTACCTCTTAGTGCAAGTTCTTCAGGTGCTTTGCAAATTCCTAGACATTTACACTACTATTTTATCCTTTTTCCATCTTCCTCAACTTAGTCATTCCTCAGACTACTCCCATATGCAATCTAGAATGGGTATTTACTAGTACTCTTGTTGAGAGATTTGTTGTGAGAAAACTCTTCCTACCGTAAAATCAAATCCCATTCCTTGGGCTTATCTCTTACTAAGCATCTCAGCAAGTTTCCCAAACTTCTATTCACCACCTATGTTTGTTCCATTAGTCTATAGATGATGTACAAAACTAAACTTCTAATTAATTTTCAATTTATTCCATAAGGTCCTCTAGAAATAACCAACAAAATTAGTTTCTTTGTTTAAAATTATACTCCTTGGTAGACCATGAAGTCTAACCACCTCTATGAAAAATAAATCTACAATATAAACAACAATACTAGTCTTTTGACATGAAATAAAATGTTCCATCTTTGAAAACTAGTCAATCACCACAAATATTGAATAATGTCCTTGATATATCAAGAACAAAGTCCATGTTGATATCTTCACATGGTCTCTCTAGTACATGTAATGGTTGATATAGCCCAATATTTTGACTTAATCATTTGGCCATATGATATAGCACAAATTTATTCACATCTTGGTGTAACTGTGGCTAATAATAATTCTCATTAATAAAAACAATGGTCTTATCTCACCCAAAGTGTATTTACAATCCTTTGTTATGCTTCTTCTTAATCAAGTTCACCTAGTAGTGTGCCTTTTTGTAATATATTATATTTGGATATAATATATTGTGAGCTAACCCTCACCATGCCTTTTTGGTTTTTCCATATAAAAGTAATGGTGCTCATGTGTCATGTGATTTTGTGGACGTCTTCATGGTTTCATTCATCATTGCAGTTATATTTATTTTGATAAATGGATGGCTTATGTTTAATTGGTTTAATGGAATACTAATTCACCCCCCACCTCTTAGTTTCTAGGTGTTCAACAATTGGTATCAGAGCCTGGATCCCTAGAAGGAGCTTGACCACTTTGGGAAGATCTTGGAATTTGAACACATGGCTAATAGAAAGTATCCTATTCCCTCGGAAGAGATTCCTGCTATTGATTACACAAAATAAATTTGCATGTTAGACAAAGATGGAAAACTCAAATTTGATCTTGAAGATCTTAACAAAAAAAGGTATTTAGCAATCCCTACACATTCTAATTTTCTAGAATTATTAGTAGAAGGATATTGAATGCAATGGTGACACTAGAAATTGTAGATATTTCTTAAAAACTATAACCCAAATTTAAGAGATATTCTACCAAAATTTTAGAAGTTGATCACCTAGGTGCATTTTTGCATATACCTCTTAAGGTTCTACCTACTAAAGATATTAGGGCTTATATTCATGGGAATATGGAAGAGAACCTGTACAGAAAATTGTTCAATCTATGGGTAGATGAGTTAGTCAGAAATGATTACACCTTGAAACTAGAATGCAATATCTTGATTGAGAAGAAATTAGATGTGTGGCATTGGTTTCCAAACTTTAGCAATGAAGAGAAGTGTATATGGCATTGAGCATAATTCATGATCATTTTATGTGGATTGATGGTGCTCACATGATTACCAAAGAAGCGATTAGAGAAATCACTGGTTTATGGTCCACCAGACCAATTCCAATTCAAAAATCTACCAAGAACAAAGATATAATGTTGCAAATAGGTACTAAAATAAACCCTATTAGAAATCCAACAATTCAATATGCAGCTATGGTTATTGGACATATGATTTATGGAGACGATTTGATCTTTGCCACCACAATTCATGTGGCAATGGATATGATTGAGAACAATGGTGAATATGACCTCTATGAGTTTCTCCAACAACAATTGATAGATAACCTGAAGGAAATTAAGAAGAAAAGGAATATATTCAAGTATGACACATTGATAATATGTTTGGTTTTCTACTTTATGAAGGAAGTTTTGATAGTTGGAAAGGTTAATTGGTCAAATGAAAAATATGTTGCTCATCAAATAAGAGACTACATGAGTAATCTCAGAGATATGGATGCTCAAGGTGATGCCCTTACAACATTCTTTGCAATGTTTCAAATGAGAATGAATATGAGACAAAGAATTACAAGAGATGTGGTAAGGAAATACATGAATGACATTACCTTTTTGGCTTCTATTGATCATTATATGATGGAAGCAATTGAACCCATAATTGGTTGGGTCTTAGAGCTTGGCTATGAAGTGACAAAAGATGAAGCTATTAGATGTGTTGAAGTATTGTTGAATTGACCTAAGAATCCTACCAGACCAAGATTTTGGAAATTATAGAGAAAATAAAATGGAAGTTTCTTAGAAATTCAAGAAATCGCATACACAAAAACAAATTGATGTTGAGGTAGAAACAAATTGACGCTGAGGTAGAATCATATGCCAAAGATTTTGGCATCTCAAAAGATACTACTAGGGAAACTATAAAGAATGCTAGAGTTCATATGAGTATAGAAGAAGCCTTTGGTAGCTCTAGGATATCAGTTATTGCATCTCTACCTGTAGCTGGTAAGAAGAGGAAACCCACTAGTGGTCCTCCAATAAGGGAGAAATACCCTCCAATAATCCATGCCATCAGAGTAGAAGAAAAGAAAACTAGAAGGAGAGTTAAGCAAAAAGCCATGAGGAAAAAGAAAGTTGGTATCACTATGACCTCTAAAGAAGATATAGATGATGCTCAACATGAGCATGAGATCAGTAAAGTTGTAATGAAAGCACAAGAGATAATGGATAAATTCAAGGGATATGCCTTTGGACTAAGAGAACAAGTTGAAACAATAATTGAAGCATGGCTTGTAGAAAAGAAGCTATTGGACATTATAGAAAAATGTGCATCTACACATAGTAAAGTGGAATAGAGTTTGAAGGATGTTCATGCCTATGAAGAGGAAGCAAGGAACCTAGTTTTGTATTGCATGAAGTGGTTTGATGTTACACAAAGCATAAAAGATTCCATGAATACAATTGAGATACAAATAAGTTGTGCATCAAATACTTATGACCCAATACAAGATAGAAGCGATCAGACATGAACTACTTTAATGACCTTATATGAAGAATAATTTACCCTACAAATCAAGAAGGAAGAAACAATCAAAAAATTCGAGAAGCTAAGGGACTTGGTGAAATGAAGCATATACCTATCTCAAGTGCCCTTGCTAGTACATATAGGATTTTAGAGAAATCTTTCCCTCTGTACTTTGGAAGAAGGAAATATCTTGGTGAAACTTGAGTCACAATGTAGAATGCTTGAAACAACAAAGGAATAGTGGATAGAAGGTAGATCCACTTGTAAATTCATCCTATAGAAGCTTAAAGGGTCAACATCTTCAGGTTGACAATTTATACTCTTATGCATTTCTCAAAATTTCAAATTTTTTTGCATATATGCAGAAGGTATAGAATTTTTTGGTTAACTTTCTGAGGGAGAGTATACAATTTTTTTTGATATCAACACACACTTTTCCATTGATTTCAAAGGGGGGGAGATACTTGAAAAATATTTGGAGAGTTAGGGAGAGATACTTGAAAACACTTGGAGAAATGTTGAGAAAGACTTTTTGGGAGAGATATGTGTACGGGGGAGAGACAAGTTCTTGGAAAATATTTTTTTGATACGCATGTTTCCATCAATGACAAAGGGGGAGATTGTTGGAAGAAAGGGGAAGACTGTTGGAAGTTTGTCATTGTTGATGTTGGTTGGCAACATGAGAATGAGGTGCATATATTGTATGATCCAATGTTGTCATTGATTTTAACATTGTTATGATCATTCTAGCATGGATTGGAAACAGTTTTGAAGACATTTGGACATAACAAGTTGATCTAGAAAACATGGTTATACAAGAATTTGGCTAAGTGTTCCTTCTAATAGTATTTTGGTTTAGTGTGTTAGTTTTTTGGTTTGCACTCCACCACAAGTAGAGATATCACTCTGTGATTATAATTGTAGTTTTTTAGATCATCAAGTGCACCTACAATCAAGATTTTATGACATTTTGTGAAGTATTTCAAAAGATATGAATGACAAAGTTCAGCTCTATATATTGTAGGCATTCCTTGTATAGTGTATCAGTGTGGGAGATTTTGCATTTCTTCACAGATAATTATTTTTTTTTGTGATGATGAGGATAAGTTATCAATTGTCGACTAAGTGGGAATTCAAACCTAAAATTTTTTATGTTTTGTGGAGGACAAGCAAGTAATTTTATCTTATGTGGGATCTATATTATGTCCATCCCAACCTATCTTAAGGTGAATTGAATTTTTGAATTATGGCACAAGATGTGGATATAACGTTTTTGAGGATGACATGTTTAATTTTTTGTGTTACTTCTAATCAAGTCGAATGAATTGAAGTTACACTTGATATGGATATATATAGGAGTTTAATTTTGAAGTTTTGTAGCAGTTGTGTGTGAAAATGAGAATGAGGAAGGAATAGAGAGATAAGATTGCATGCGAGTAATCAGAGACATATGGCATGTATGGTGTGTTGCCTACATGTGAATGATGATAATATAATTAGAGTTGAGTAAATTGTGAGTAGAGCAAAATATTGTTACAAATTTGTGTGAAGATTATTTTGTACTTCATTGGAACTGTAATCCAACATATGATAAATGCTATTGTATCAATTAAAATTGGCTATGTAGCCACCCCTTCTTTCTATCTTTCTTACTTTATGTGGGTAGTGAGTTCATTTGGATAATGAGTCCACTTGGCAGTGAGCCTTTTTATAATATACTATATATGGATATAATATATTGTGAGCTAACCCTCACCATGCCTTTTTGGTTTTCCCACATAAAAATATTGGTGTGCATGTGTCATGTGATTTTGTGGATGTCTTCATGTTTTCATTCATCATTGTAGTTATATTTATTTTGATAATTGGATGGTTTATGTTTAATTGGTTTAATGGAATATTGATTCACCCCCTCTTAGTATTCAGAGTGTTCAGTTCAATTAGTATTAGAGTATGGATCCCTAGAAGGAGCTTGACCGCTTTGGGAAGATCTTAGAATTTGAACACATAAATGATAGAAAGTATCCTATTTTCTTCGAAGAGATTCCTTCTATTGAATATGCAAAATAAAATTGCATGTTAGACAAAGATGGAGAACTCAAAGTTGATCTTGAAGATCTTAACAGAGTTGAAGATGAAAATAACAATTTGAAAGAAAATATTAAAGAGGTAAATGAATGCATCAAAAAACTAGGAGAACAAATCAAGAAATTAAGAGAAAGGAATAAGGAAGTTAATGAACAATTGAAACAAGAAAATGAGAACATCACCAGATTGAAAGTGCAAGTGGAAGAAAATAAAAAGATTGAGGAATGTCTGAATGTAATGGTGGAAAGAAAATCTAATGTAATGGTAGAATGATTCAATCTTTCAAAGGTTATTGCTATACATGCTATGGATCTGGACACAAGGCTAACCAATACAAATCTAGAATGAATTAAAGGAATAATGCTCAAAGGAATATCATATGCAATAGTTGTAGAAGGCATGGATATATTGCTAAATTTTGTAGAAGTAAAAACACAAGGAAGAATGATTTGATAAAGAAGAATAAACCAGTCGAAAAGATTGATCTGGATGAAGTGAGGAAGGAAATGGAAAATATATCGAGAAAGAAAGAAGAGAATGAGGATAAGGGGAATTTGTACCACTCTTTGGTGCAGATGTTTCCTCCGATCACTAAGCCTAGAGCTATGGCTTAGGGGGAGCTTTAATGAATATCTTATGACCTCCACCAAAAAAGAGGGGATTGAAATATAGCACAAAGATATGTGATGAAGAAAGAAATTCTTAATCTGAGGAAGAAAATTGTGGAAGAAAATATTCTAATGCAACTATTTGCGGAGCCTGAAAATTTAACTGTGCATACATGCTTTAAGGTTATTAGCTTTTTTTTTAAGTATTTATTTCTGAAATGGGTCAAATCAAAGAGTTAATAGCGTACTTGACAAGGAAAATTCATTTTATTGAATGTATTTGAAGAAGAGTAGAGAAGAAAGAAGTGAGTTTGAAGGGTCTGAAGCATCTCCAAGTTGTAGAATTTCAAAACCCTACTTCATTGAGCAAGAGAAAAAGGTATTTAGCAATCCCTACACATTCTAATTTTCTAGAATTATTAGTAGAAGGCAATTGAATGCAATGAAGACACCAGAAATTGTAGATATTTCTTAAAAACTGCAACCCAAATTTAAGAGATATTCTGCCAAAATTTTAGAAGTTGATCCCCTAGGTGCATTTTCGCATATACCTCTTAGGGTTCTAACTACTGAAGATATTAGGGATTATATTCATGGGAATATGGAAGAGAACCCCTACGAAAAATTATTCAATGAATGGGTAGATCAGTTAGTTGGAGAATATTACACCTTGAAACCAAAATACAATATCTTGATTGAGAAGAAATTATATGTGTGGCACGACATACATAAAATTCACCATCAGCAATTCACCGATGGAAAATTCACCGCTAGCAATTCATCAGGGCAAAATTCACCGCCAAGTAACATTCACTGCTAGCAATTCACCATAGGTGAAAATTAACCACATTAATATTTTTTAAAAATATTATCATGTTATTAATGCAGTTAATTTTCCCCCATGGTGAATTGTTGGAGGTGAATTTTACTTGATGGTGAATTTGTCATGGCAATGAATTTTCCCACAATGAATTTTGGCGGTGAATTTTCCTAGAGCCATGTGGCACTGGTTTCCAAACTTTAGCAATGAAGAGAAGTGTATTAGAATGACATTGATTAGAATTCATGATCAGTTTATGTTGATTGATGGCGCTCACATGATTACCAAAGAAGTGATTAGAGAAATCATTGGTTTATGGTCCACTGGACCAATTATAGTCTAGAAATCTTCCAATAAAAAAGATATAATATTGCAAATGGCTACTACAACAAACCCTATTAAAAATCCAACAATTCAATATGCAACTATGGTTATTAGACATATGATTTATGGAGACAATTTTATTTCTACCACCATAATTCATGTGTCAGTGGATATGATTGAGAACAATGGTGAATATGACCTATGTGAGTTGCTCTAACAACAACTGATAGAGAAACTGAAGGAAATTGGATGAAAAATAATATATTTAGGTATGGCACATTAATAATATGTTTGGTTTTCTACCTTATGAAGGAAGTTTCGATAGTTGGAAAGGTTAATTGGTCAAATGAAAAACATGTTGCTCATCAAATAAGAGACTACATGAGTAATCTTAGAGATATGGATGCTCAGGGTGATGCCCTTACAACATTCTTTGCCATGTTTCAAAGGAGAATGAATATGAGACAGAGAATTTTGAGACATGTGGTAAGGAAATACATGAATGACATTACCTTTTTGGTTTCTACTGATCATTGCATGATGGAATCAATTGAACCTAGAACTATTTGGGTCTCAGAGTTGATCTATGAAGTGACAGAAGATGAAGCTATTGGATGTTTTGAAGTATTGTTGAACTGACCTAAGGATCCTACCAGACCAAGATTTTGGAAGTTATAGAGAAAATAGAATGGAAGTTTCTTAGAAATTCAAGAAATCATAGATAAAGAAACAGATTGATGTTGAGGCATAATCATATGCCAAAGATTTTGGCATCTCAAAAGACATTGCTAGGGTAGCTATAGAGAATGTTAGAGCTGACATGAATATAGAAGAAGCCTTTGGTAGCTCTAGGAGATCATTTATTGCATCTCTACCTATAGCTGGTAAGAAGAGGAAACCCACAAGTAGTCCTCCAATAAGGGAGAAATCCCCTCCAGTAATCCATGCCATCAGGGCAAAAGAAAAGAAAACTACAAGGAAAGTTAAGCATAAATCCATGAGGAAAAAGAAAGTTGGTATCACTATGACCTCTAAAGAAGATATAGATGATGCTCAACATGAGCATTAGATCAGTAAATTTGTAATGAAAACACAAGAGATAATGGATAACTTCAAGGGATATGCCTATGTACTAAGAGAATAAGTTGAAATGAAAATTGAAGCATGACTTGCACAAAAGAATCTACTAGACAATATTAAAAAATGTGCATCTACACACAGTAAAGTGGAATAGAGTTTGAAGGATGTTCATGCCTATGAAGAGGAAGCAAGGAACATATTTTTGTATTGCATGAAGTGGATTGATGTTACACAAATCATAAAAGAATTCCATGAATACAATTGAGACACAAATAAGTTGTGCATCAAATACTTATGACCTAGTACAAGATAGAGACAATCATACTTGGACTGCTTTAGTGACCTTATATGAAGAATACTTTACCTTGCAAAGCAAGAAGGAAGAAACAATCAAACAATTCAAGAAGCTAAGGGACTTGGTGAAAATGAAGCATATACCTGTCTCAAGTGCCCTTGCTAGTACAAATAGGATTTCAAAGATAAATATTACCCCCTATACTTTGGAAGAAGGAAAGGAGATCTTGGTGAAACTTGAGTCACAATGCAGAATACTTGCAACAACAAAGGAACAGTGGGAAGAAGGTAGATCCACTTGGCAAGTCATCCTGTAGAAGATTCAAGGGTCAACATCTTCACGTTGAAAATTTCTACTCTTATGCATTTCTCAAATTTTTTAGATTCTTTTTGCATATATGTGGAAGGTATAAAATATTTTGGTTAACTTTCTGAGGGGGAGTATACAATTTTTTTTTATATTGATACACCCTTTTCCATTGATGTCAAAGGGGGGGAGATACTTGAAAAACATTTGGATCTAGTTGGGGAGAGATACTTGAAAACACTTGGAGAAATGTTGGGAAAGAATTTTTGAGAGAGATATGTGTAAGGGAGAGAGACAAGTTCTTGGAAAATATTTTTTTGATATGAATGTTGCCATCAATGACAAAGGGAGATATTTTTGGAAGAATGGGGAAGACTATTGGAAGTTTGTTATTGTTGATGCTGGTTGGAAACATGAGCATGAGGTGCATATTGTATGACCCACTGTTGCAATTGATGTCAACATTGTTATGATCAATCGAGCATGGATTGGAAGCATTTTTGAAGACATTTGGATAGAACAAGTTGATTCATAAAACATGGTTATACAATAATTTGGCTAAGTGTTCCTTCTGATAGTATTGTGGTTCAGTGTGTCAGTTTTTGGGTTTGCACTCCACCACAAGTAGAGATATCACTTTGTGATTCTAACTGTAGTTTTTTAGATCATCAAGTGCATCTACATTCAATATTTTGTGACATTTTGTGAAGTATTTTGAAAGATATGAATGACAGAGTTCAACTCTATATATTTTAGTCATTCCTTGTAAAGTGTATTAGTGTAAGAGATTCTGCATTTCTTCATGGATAATTTTTTTTTTTTGTGATGATGAGGATAAGCTATCAGATGTCGACTGAGTGGGAATTTGAAGAAAGATCAAGTTTTGAAGTCACACGTATGGCGAATTGTATGTACATAAGAAGGTTTTTTTGTTTAGGTCTTATTTTGGGCCGACCTAAAATGTTTGATGTTCTGTGGAGGACAAGCAAGTAATTTTATCTTATGTGGGATCTAAATTAGGTCCATCACAATCTATCTTAAAGTGAATTGATTTTTTGAATTATGGCACGAGATGTAGATATAATGTTTTTGAGGAAAACATGTTTAATTTTGTGCGTTACTTCTAATTAAGGCGACCTAATTGAAGTTACACTTGATATGGATATATCTAGGAGTTTAAGTTCAGAGTTTTATAGCAGTTGTGTGTGAAAATGAGAATGAGAATGAGGAAGGAATAGAGAGAGTAGATTGCATGTGAGTAATGAAAGACATATGACATGTACGGTGCTTCACCTACATGTGAATGATGTGAATATAATCAGAGTTGAGCAGATTGTGAGCATAGCAAAATATTTTTGCAGATCTATGTGAAGATCATTTTTTACTTCATTGGAACTATAATCTAGCATATGATAGATGCTATTGTATCAGTTCAAATAAGTTTTGTAGCCACCCCTTATTTCTATCTTTCTTATTTTTTGTGGGAAATGAGTTCACTTGGATAGTGAGTCCACCCAACAATGAGCCTTTCTATAATATACTATATCCGGATATCATATATTGTGAGCTAACCCTCACCGTGGTTTTTCCCTTTTTGGGTTTTCCATGTAAACATATTGGTGTTCATGTGTCATGTAATTTTTTGGATGTCTTCACACTTCCATTCATCATTGTAGTTATATTTATTTTGATAATTGGATGGCTTATGCTTAATTGGTTTAATGAAATATTGATTCACCCCCCTCTCAGTATTTCGAGTGTTCAACAATATATATAGAGAGAGTGTGAGAGAGAGAAACTAATTTCGTATACACAATAATTATACATTTCTATAGAAAATATGAAAACATAATGGTTTTGTCTAATTTGAAACTAAATTGAGTTTTACTACTCATTTATTCTCCATTTATGAATAACATGTTAAGAAATATTGTGCAGCTAAATGAGGATAAACTAGAGAGTATTGTGTCATTATGAATAGAATTATACACTCCTGAACAACAACCTCAATGGACCTACATTAGGGAAGTGTAATCTTTAACAAGACTTACGGCAATAGATTGTCCCAATGAGTCAAAGTATCTGGCTAGAGTAATATACATATCACATATAGATAGGTGTCTATCTAGTTTGGATAGATGCATATCTTAGATGGATAGAAGAATAGTTGGCCCTATGGACAAATGATTATTTCATATGAACAAAACAATGTCTAAGTATACAAATGAAAGAATATCAGTGATTTTTTTAATGGTGAATATTCACCAATTGGTTAATAATTGAAAGATGGGAATCAAAATTTGGCTAATAGTTCAAGCTATAAGGTGACTTGAGTCGCCATATTTTTACAAAAAAAAAAATCTTATTAAATTTTCAAAGTGTTTATTTTATTATACTTTTTAACTCAAAAAATTTCCACAATATTCAATACATGATTAGATTAGATTCACCTAAATTTTATAATTTGTTGTAGAAATCTAAATTAATTCGCCAATAATATATCATAATTATTAGTTACTTTAGGGCCATATCACCAATATTTAGTTGCAACTATTGATTTATAATATAATCTAGCATCACTCATTGTATTCTACAAGGTAAAATATACATGTGATTTGTAATGCTCACAAGTCCGGAAATTGACTTTAGATCGTTGATCTCAATGGAGATCAATAATCCAAAACCAATTTCATGCTCCATGAGAATTAAAAACTCCAAGTACATTTTACCTCGTGAAATACAACAAGGATCATTGGATTAATTTTAAATTAAGGGTGGTAACTAAATATTATAGATTCTATCCTTCAGAGCCATCTATCATTTCCACCTTTAGGCCCCTACTTTTCCATAAGATTTTTTTTTAAAAATGGAAGGATTCACCATGGTAATTAATTCATTTTCCTATAACTTTCTAAGACTTGTAGGATTTTTGCAAAATTTTAGTAATGTAAAAAATCACCAATAAAATTAATATTTTTTTCAAACGAAAGGAAATATTTGCCAATAGAAATTATTATTTTTTCCAAAAAAATGAAAGATTCACTAGAATTTTATATCTTGTTTTTTTCTTTTTTGTGGGGAGAGGGAGAGGGAGGTTCTTAAAGTTATCATTGAAGAACACCAATAAAAAGCTATGGTTAAATTTATAAATAAAGAAAAAAATTGAGTACAACTTGAAAGTTGTTACACAAGCAAAAAAAAAATTGTAATATCTCAATGACATAAATTCAAATGCATGATTCTTCCAAATTGTGAGACTTTCCTTAATTCTTGATTTTTTCTCTTGCAATCACCTTTAATCAAAATCTTCCTTTTACATGCATGATTCATATGTGTTTATTTAGAAAAGAGTTGATTTGAATCATTTTGATTGTCCTAAGATTTAATGCTTGTAGATAATATCTTGCTAGGATTTCCCTATGTAGCCATTGTTCAAACTTCCCATTCAATTCATTTTATAGCCAACCATTTGAAAAATTATTCTCAATAGGATCCTTATTTCTCCCCTTTCCATAGAGATAACACCAACATATAGTTGCTCATGAGAAGAAAGACATAAAGAAGGATTCCACTAAGAACACATAAACATCATCAACAAAGTTGCTCCACATTTGAAGCTCTTCTTGCTCAAACTATGGATTTACATTTTTTCCTCTTTGTGTTATTTTTATGGTAGAATAGTATATGTTTGTTTTATAGAATTTATTCTTTGGTATTTAATTACTTTAGATCAAGAATCTATGATATAGTATAGTGTTATTTTTATAGTAGAATAGTATGTGTTTTCTCAATAGAGTGTAATCTTTGGTATTTAATTATTTTAAATTAGGAATTAATTTGTTATTATAATTTAGATTAAAATCAATGTTCACTAGTTTTCATTCTTTTGATTTAAATGATCATTATATTTGCAAATGAAAGGAAATTCTCATTTTTTTCAAAAATATTATGTTTGCTTGTATACCTGTCATTGCAACATATAAAATTGTATAAGGATAAGGCTTGGGTTGAATCAATCAAGAGTTCAAACCCCAAACTTAGATCCTCACATCTCTTGCTTAATAAGGATAGTTTGAAAGCAAATTATGTTGTTTTCTTCTTTTAAAAAGGAAATAAATTTGTGAAATCTCCATCATTACAATAAATCATTCTATGCAAAAACTCAATGCTTTCTTAAAAGGTTGTTCCTCATACAATTTTTCCAAGGAACCCCTATAAAATTTTCAAAGATGTTCTCAAGAGAACAATGGGGGCTTCCTCAATAAATCTAAATAAAACCAAATTTTACAAGAACCTCAACAAAAAAATTCGACATCTTTATTTATCTAACAACTTATCCTATATGTTTCTATTTATTTTTTGGTTATAAAAGAAAAGAGGTGGTTTTAGGTTTTGGATTTGGCTATTGCTCTTTGCATTTTTACTTTATGCTTCCAAAACATAATGTTTTTTTCATTGAGATTCTATTACCAATAAAGTTGTATCAAAATTCCCACCAAACTAGTTACCAAATATTACAATCATAGAACTGATCCTATCAAGAGATACCCATAAAGTCTATAACAAAAAGGAAAGATAAATGTTGCTAATATCAAATATTTCTCATCAATTGTATGTGGCACAACCTAATTGTTGTGCTCATGTACCTTGTTATTAACTTAGATCTTGCTAGATTTGAAGGAGTCCACATTGGGAATGGTCCCTAGTCAAGGAGAGATTCTTTCCCAACCATAATTTTCAAAGTTCTAGCAGGCAATTTCCAAGTCTTTAATCTTTGCATCTCTTCTAAGCTCAAACTAGTGCAACTTACAATATTGGTTCTAGAAATCAATGTATTCTTTTTGGAACTTGTCATCAACTTTCCTCTAGTCTTAAGGACAAAAATCAAAATTCTTGAGGTTTGTCTTGAAGACAGAGGCATAGAGCCTTCTTCGAGTATCTTCATAAATATGTCCACTAGCATCTTTAGAGTCACCGTTACTTGTTCAATAATGTTAAGGGGAGTGAATCTAAGAACAACCTCAATAAGAGATATTTGTTTTCCTTGGTACAAGTCCTCATTTCTCCTTTTCCAAATAAACCATAAAATTTCAATAAAAAGAGCAATCCAAAATACATTAAGATCAACATTTAGACCTCTAACATAACCACACAAAATCTCTTTCCAAGTGACATTATTTCTATAGTCCCATCCCAAAACATTACCCATAAAAATAGACCAAATAACATAGGAAAACTTACAATTAAAAAAATATGTTCAAAATCCTCAATATAATTGCAAATAGTATAGGACATGTGAGGAGGACCAACAACTCTTTTCAATAACATAAGCCATCTAAACACAACACTTTTTGGGATCAATTTTCTTGAACCAACAAGATTTTAAAGTATTAGACCACTCATTTTCTCCAAACTTGATTAATATTATTTTACACATCTCAAGAGTTAGTCAATAGATTATAAATTCCAAGTGACTTCATTTTCACGAGGGGAGTACCATCCTTCCATTTTAGATTGACATAACATTCAGGGTTAAATTTTACCCTAGCCGAAAATTGTATCATCCTCAAGTCTTTTTTAAGACAAAATAAGTTCTCTTATTAGACAGGGATATTAAGGTCCCTTTTCATCTACATCTAAGTTTTTAGCTCATTGTTTTTAAGAATGTCTTGAAATTTTTAAATTCTCATACTTTTCCATTTTTTAGCAAGGCAACCTTGCAATAAAGCAAGGGGCTTATTGTTATGAAAAAGAATCCACCAAATTGATCTGAAATTAAATACATCATTACTAACATTACTAGCCACATCACATCCATTAATAAGGCCCCTTATTGACTCCCAAGCCTTCCAAATGCTAGCAAAAATAGCAGATCCTAAAGGCTTAACAAAAAAATTCCTAAATGGAATATCATGTGGATGCAAATTCTTCCATTACCTTGCAGTCTTGGGGATTGCCTCTTGAATATTCCTTTTGATTAGAACTTTCTAAGGCTCATTCCCTTTTAATGCTTTCAAAATCCATTTGGTAGCCAAACCTACCCCATGCATTTTCCATAGTGTGTCAAATTGTGATATTGCTATCAGGATTCAACCGTGTAGTTTTTCGAGTCAAACTCATTGACCCATGTTTCATGAGTAGTGGTTCACAAGAATCCATCTCTCATGATAATGAATGGTCCACTTAGCCCTCATTGCATCTAGGTGATGCTCACAGAGGTGAAGCACTAGGCCTTCCCTGGAGGTCACCCATCCCAGTACAACTCCAGGTCAAGCGCACTTAACCATGGAGTTTTCCCCAAGGTTAAGCCCACTTAGCTTGCAACCCTATTTGCAAAACCTTCATATTATCTATTTTTCTATATTAGTTAAATAATTAAGGTTATTTAATTAATCTATTAATTATTCCCCTATTCATCTATATTAATTAAATAATTAAAATATTATTTGATTAATTCACTAATTATTCTTCTATTCTAAAGTTTAATTAAATAATTCATCATTAATTAGTTAATTAATTATCTATTTTTTGCTTCCTAGATTAAATAATTGTTTTTAATTATTTAATTAATTTAATTTAATTCATCAACATTATCTTCTTCCAAAATAAATAAAATCATTTATTTTATTAAATTCAATTTTGCACATGTAAATAATAATTAAATTTATTTAATTATTAAATACTCATGCAAATTCCTTATCAAATTCTCATCTCCAAGTTAAATAATCTAATATTTAATTAATTCCCACTTCTTGAATTAAATAATTGTTTTTAATTGTTTAATTTGTTTCTCCAAACATTATCTAAAATAAAGAAAATCATTTATTTTATTTATTGAATCCAATCTTGGACGTTCAAATAATAATTGAATTTATTTAATTATTAAAAAACTCATGCAAATATCACCTCACTTGTTAATTGAGACCTACTCTTAGTTCACTAATCAATCAAATAAGTCAACTCAATCGAATCCATTTCACTCCCACTCACTTTGAGTCTTCTAATCAATCAATTTAGTTAACTAATCATTAGTCTTAATTAATGATTTAATCAATCCTCTTAACTAGATCATATAATCAGATATTCGTTTCCAGTTTTTGCCACTTGATCTGTGTTTTGAATTGTTTTATTCGCCTTGGCCCTGAGCCGAGACTGGACCGTGTGCCTTGCCACTTTGGCTCCTTCTGGCTGTGGTGGTCTTCTTCTGCTACGTCCTCCCTAGTCTTCCTGCCTTTTTTTCCACTGCTACTCTCCTTTTCCTCCCGGCTGGTCATTCTCTCTCCCCTCTCTACTTTCATTTTTCCTCTTTTCTCTAGCTTTTTTCATTGTCCTGCTTCCTATCGTTTTTTCTTGGTTCCCCTCATCTAGCTTTTTTTTGTTCGCCTACATCCTGTCGTTTCTTCTTGGTTTCCCTCACCTACTTCCTCTCTTCGTCACTTCCCATGTTACCCCTTGGCAGGCCTTTCTCTACTCTCTTTCCCCCCTTTTGTTGCCGATTTATTCTCCTATACCTTTTCTCGTTTCTTTTTTTGTTGATTGTTTTTTAGTTTGCTTGATTTTTCAATGAAATTTGGCTCTCTGTTGTGGCGTGGAAGGGCAAGAAGGAATGTTACAAGGAGGGGCGCAAGGAAGGGCAGTTGTTTGTTGCCATGGAAATCTCTTTCTACTATTTGTGATTTAGATCAAGATGAGGATGGAGAAGATGACAATTCCTCTTTTGTGTCTTGTTCCCCTATCTCTAGCCACTCATCCTCATCTACTGGGGAAGAGGAGGGCAAAGCTGCAGATGATGACTCGGATGTGGTGGCCCCTTCTATTTCTCCCTCTGCCTTTTTTGAGGTTGACTTATGGGCTAATGGTTGGGATGAGGAAGATTTGGTCTCTTCTGAGTATGATGATCTTGTTGATGTCTAGGATTGTGATGGGTCTACGGAGGAGCTTCTTCTTGATATTCTTCTTGAAGCGTGTCATGAGGCACATAGGAGTTCAACTGCGAGCTCTGAGGTTAAACCTACTATGAGTTTTGTGGTGAAACCTCTATTTCCTGGTCTCAAGAAGGGTTTTCTTAACCCTTTTATTGCTAAGGAAGGTGTTATTTCTCCTTCAACTTTTGAAGTTTATGTTCCTATTGTTTCCCATTTTCCCCCTTTGGTTTTTGAGCTTCCCTCTGTAGTTATGACTTGTGGGATTGGGAGTTTGAGCACTCTTCAAGCTACTCTTTCTCTCTCTCTTGAGGTTTTTCCTACTTCAATTAAGCTTAGTGCAAAGGTGGTGGATGACACATCTATCTAGTAGCCTGATTTTGACTATGAGGATACAGATGGAAGTTCCTTTGTTGTTATGAATGATGGACAAGCTCATTATGATATTCCTGACTTTGTTTCTTCTAATTCTTTGGATTGGCTTAAGAGCTCTTTGGTTGAGAGATTATGTGGCAACCATCCCAATATTGATGTTGTTAGAAGATGGGTCCTTCACATTTGGAAGAACAAAGGGCAAGTTAAGATAACTGCTATGCTCAATGGTTTTTTTCTCTTCTCCTTTTCTTATGTGGAAGACTATTCATGGGTCCTTCTTAAAGGCCCTTGGTTTTTTGGCTCGAATGGCCTTTGTCTCCAAAAATGGTTTTCAGGTTTCAACCCAATGGTAGAGACTTCTAAGTTCCCTATTTGGGTCTATTTGCCTGGGCTTCCTTTGGAGTTCTAGAATGAAAAGATATTTATGTGTATTGCTAATTATTTTGGGCAGTTTTGCACGGTTGATAAGATCACCAAATCCATGAAGCATTTTTTGTCTGCTAGATTTTGTGTGTTAGTGGAAAAAAACCTTATTCTCCCCATCAAGATAACCTTATCTTCAAAATTTGGTAAGTGGGAGCAACAAATTGAATATGAAGAATCTTTGATTGTATATCATTCTTGTGGTAAAGTGGGTCATGCCTCCTTTACCTACTTGAGGAATAAGAAACATGTCATTTGGAAGAAAAAGGAAAAGATGGCAATTGTAAAGGAAGATCTCTCCATTCCCTCTCAAGAGCTTCAGAATGAAGTTCATATTTGCAATCAGTCCTTACCAATGAAGGAAAAGATGACAGCTATTGTGGAAGATTACACTACTTCTCAAGAGATTCAACATGAACTACCATTTCCAACGGTGGTCTCTGTTGTGCATATTTTGCACACACGCCCTGCCGTGGGTAGGGACCCCTTTTTTTTTCACTCCTAATAGGCTGCTTTGCTCCTGTCTTGTTTTGTGTGCCCCATTTTCTAAACCAAAATTGGTCATGTGCCTTCAAATGATCAAATCCCCCTGACCAAATTCACCTACTTGGGGTATTCAAATCCGGGGAGAAACAAAGTCCCTCGTCCCTTTTCTGCCTTTTGTCTTGTTCTTGCTAACTTGGTCCCTGATTGCTCGATTCGCTTTTTTCTACATTTTTGACTTTGGGGACAACTTTATGGAGGATTTGGGATGTTTTTATGGTGCCTAAGTGAACTACCAAGGTTTCGTCAATGTTTCGTTAAGTTTCGGTGGTTTCAGAACTTTCCCTCCAGAACTCCCTCCTCTTTGGCTGTTTTGAAACATTCGTGGACACTCGACGGTCTGCTTTCCACATTTTTGACTTTGGGGACAACTTTCTAGTAGATTTGGGATGTTTTTGTGGTGCCTAAGTGAACTGCCAAGGTTTCATCAACGTTTCGTTAACTTTTGGTGGTTTCAGAACTTTCCCTCTGGAACTCCCTCCCTCTTTGGTTGTTTTGAAACATCTGTGGACCCCCGACAGTCTGTTTTCCACATTTTTGACTTTGGGGACAACTTTCTGGTGGATTTGGGATGTTTTTGTGGTGCCTAAGTGAACTGCCAAGGTTTTGTCAATATTTCGGTGGTTTCGAAACTTTCCCTCTGGAACTCCCTCCCTCTTTGGTTGTTTTGAAACATTCGTGGACCCCTAACGGTGCACTTTCCACATTTTTGACTTTGGGGACAACTTTCTGGTGGATTTGGGATGTTTTTGTGGTGCCTAAGTGAACTGCCAAGGTTTCGTCAACGTTTCGTTAAGTTTCGGTGGTTTCAGAACTTTCCCTCTACAACTCCCTCCCTCTTTGGCTGTTTTGAAACATCTATGGACCCCCGAAGGTCCGCTTTCCACATTTTTGACTTTGCGGACAACTTTTTAGGGGATTTGGGATGTTTTTATGGTGCCTAAGAGAACTGTCAAGGTTTTGTCAACGTTTCGTTAAGTTTTGATGGTTTCGAAACTTTCCCTCCGAAACTCCCTCCCTCTTTGGTTGTTTTGAAACATCTGTGGATCCCCGATGGTCCACTTTCCACATTTTTGACTTTGGGGACAACTTTCTGGTGGATTTTGGATGTCTTCGTAGTGCCTAAGTAAACTTCCAAGGTTTCGTCAATGTTTCGTTAAGTTTCGGGGGTTTCAGAACTCTGTCCCTCTTTGGTTGTTTTCAATATCCGTGGAGCTCCGACAACCCAGCCTCCGAGACCCGACCCCTTGGTGGCCGTTTTTGGGACTTTGTCCCTCTGTAGCTATTTTGAACATCCGTGGAGCCCCGATGACCCGGCCTCCGGGACCCGGCCCCTCCGTGGTCGTTTTGAACATCCGTGGAGCCCTAGCGACCCGGCCTCCGGAACTCGGCCCCTCCGTGACTATTTATGGGACTCTGTCCCTCTATGGCCGTTTCCGGGACTCCACCCCTCTGTTGTCATCTGGAGCATTCCTTCTGGGCCGCCATGTACTCATTGCCTTTTCAAAAGGGCGGTGACCCTCCGGCTTTCCCATTCCAAGCTTCCAGTTTTTTCAAATGAGTCCAATGTTAAGGAAGTTTTTCTGAGCACTCTTCCTTCCCCTTTTCCCATGCGTTATAATTGAAAAATCTTGGTTTTGCTAAGTTTTGTGAGGTCCGGGAACTTCCCTTCCGATTTGTTGTCTCTCATTCACTGCCCGCCCCCTTGGGCCTGCATTAATGTTTATGATCCAAATGAGCTCCAAATATCAATATTATGATCTTTTGATGATGCATGGATAGATCTAACAAGGATTTTGCAAGATATGACTAACGTTTTCCTTGATTTGTGTATGAAAGCACTTACGACACTTCATGTATGCAGGATTTAAGAAACCTACCGCAGGTCTATCGAGGAGACCCATTGAGAAAGCTGAACAAGGAAAGGCATATAGCTCCTATCACCATTAATTTCATGTTCACCTCTCCCCCTAGCACCCACCAACAAGGTCGGCGTTAGAAGAAGCCTGTGCTAAGGAGGTCAAGGACAAAAATGCAAGGGGGTGACCTTGAAGAAAGCATAAGGGAGTTGTCCGCCCGAATCAAGGGCAATCAATCTATTGATGCCAATCGTCGACGGGCTCGTTTGATCCAAGGAATAACATTACAAACACATCAAGTAAGAAGACAGCTTTCAGGTAGTTTCAGCTACAGTAAAAGGGAAATAAGCTAAATGACGAAATTGCTACAGCCCTTGAGCACTAGATAACAAAACAGGGAAAAGACAAAGATGTATTTTAAAATTGTTTGGTAATGGGGGTAGGTGAAACCCTAATGTAGATCAAATCTGGGCCATTCGATGTAATTCAATCCTATCCATTCATTTGGGCTTTGGAAAACTATAAATAGGGGCTTGCCCCTCATTTGTAAGGGTTGGAGAGCTGTTGTAAAAAGCATTTGCAGCAATAAAAGACATTGCATGATTTTATGGATGTTCTCTTTGAGTTTGCTCATCGTGCATGCATGGTTCTACCTTCCATAGTAGTTTTAGTTGTAGATTCTTGAATGGAAGTGATAATGGAAATTGCTATTATGGTATTTGATGAACTTTTAGCCCATACTTTTAGCACTTGTTGATGACAAACTGCTGTGTAAACTTAGCCTGGGCTTCTTGATTTCAATGTTGCAACTTAGTTCTATCGCATGTGCATGATGTGCATGTGCAATCTGAAAATCTACAGTCCTTAGAAGATTGCACTGGTTTTGTGTAACTGTAGGTTCCTCTTGGCCAAGCGAAACCCAGTTTAGGGAGTTTGTCTACTGTAGCAGCCACCATTGTTACTGTTCATTCGTAGCTTAAAATTAGAATAGCTTTCTTAACCCTTCTCCTTTTACTATTTCTTTTAGCCCCTGGTTAGAGTAGGATCCAAAGCATCACCATGAAGCTAAATCAGATGAACTTGATGAGTTTCAGCTTGCTGTTTTTAGTGGACAGCCACTGTTCATTCACTTTCAGCACTTTGAAACTGCATTTGCAAACCCAACTTCCCATGCTTTGTAACTCGTCTGTAAATCCACCTTGTGATTCCAACTAATCACATAAATCAACTGAGATATTCCAAGCACTGTCAAGACTTGACATTAGAGACCTTGGGATAGTGTTCTGCAATCTGATTGTGGAAGATTGTCTTTCAAGAGATGTGATGCATCTATGCATTATCTGTGTTGAGAAGTGCATAAAAAACACATCAACAGTCTCCTCTGTTGACACCTCAAGCTTGGCTGGTTAGGTTAATGGTTTTGTGTCTCCTCCTTGTAAAAAAAAGGATGAAAAGATTTGTGAAGAGGAATCCTTCTATAACAATAAAGCAGAAATCCATGGATCAATTCTTTAAACCACCTTGCCTTTGTACTTGGTGGGAGGTGTTTCTAGCTTGTATTGATCTATTTTAGGTTGGCATGTTGTTCTTTTGCTTGTTAGTTGGTTGTTGTCTAGTTGTGCTTTTGTTGCTTCTTTGGTCTTATTGCTATATCTTTATCTTTGTAAAAGGGATCAAGGCCCTTTTTAATACCTTACTTATCTAATAAAAAACTATCAATCAATTCCTCTCATCAATTCTCAACCATTGATCTTTTCAATCTCTAATCTGATCTTAACCGTTGATCAATGTCATCTAATATCTATAAATGCAACTATAATATCAATCATTTTTCATATCATATCAATCTCAAAGCACGTAGGAATGTTCTACTCATATTTTGCAAGTGCTTGATGTTTATTGTGCTAGATACAAAATATGAGAGCAACGATAACATATACCAATGGAGCTTCATGTGGGGTAAATTGTATTGGTTTTCATTCTTATTTAAATCAATTTACTTTGCTTGCTTCATTATTGTGACTTTGTGATTGTAATTCATTTATTCTTGCTTATTTCTTATGTTTTGCAATCATGTTATTTTAAGGTCATACACAACTATCTATAAAGATCATGGAACACTTTTATAATATCACCAATGTTTTGCAACCACTTATCTTTATCTTATATTATGTCAATAGCTTCCATAACTCTTATCATGTTAAAGAAGAATTTGGTAAAACATAAATGTTCTCAAATTTGTTTCTAGAAAGAGATTGTTTTTCCTAAAAAATAAAAAATAAAAAATGATTTATGCTTTAAAAAGCCAGATTTAATTTGCATATGATTTTTTTTCATTTAATTCAATGATTGATTCGATGTAGTTTAATTAATTAAATTGCATTTAATTTATGAAAATATTTTTTAAATGGCTTAAATAAACAGTTTGATTGAGAAGAATTTAAATGGGTTATTTTGTTTACTTTGAACAAATAGATTAAGTTTGTTTTATACATTTCTCACATCTTTAATGTTTCCAAAGTTTCCATTTCAACAATAAGCACCCAATTATCCATCCACACAAGCAGGATTTCCTAGATTAAAAAATAAATCTTAAAAGGATACTTTTATTTCTCATTCTAAATATTATTAAGATTAAGAGTGTGGTCCCATGGGCAGGTTTCATGATCTATTTTCATGGAGCAAAAAAAAATATGCACAGGATTAATTGGAATCTTCACCTGAAAAGTAACAGCCCCTACCTTTTAGGACTGCAGATTTGAGCAGGTGAAATTGAGGTGGGGCTAGAAGAATTTTTTTGTCATTTGCTATCATCTAAAATTTTAAATTTGCCCCTACAACTTAGAATTTTTTTTTTGTTATTTGTCTATCATCTAAAATTTTAAATTCCTATCAGAAAATGAAAATAAAAATGAGAGAACTTTTATTTATTTATTAATTTTTATCAAAGCACTGCAGTTCATTCCTTAAATTTTGGAGTTTAAACTTTTAAGCTGAATTGCACTATTAAAATCATGAAACCACCAGCTTTAAAATATTCCTAAAAAATCTCAGCAGCACCCACTGAAAATTTTTAGGAAGGCCCCCTCCATGAGGCCTTCCCTAAGATCATTATTGCCCATCATGTATGTCCTGTGCATGTGATTTCTGTTAATACTCTACAATACTTCTGTAAACTAGACATTTGATTTTTAAGATTCATTGAATGAGTGAAACTATTAGAGTTCAGTTACTGCTAGCCTTAATTTGTTTCCTGCTTCTCCAGTTCAATGTACCACAATGTGTCAGCACATCCTTTTGCCTCTTTTGATTTCTGATTGTTGGTTGAAGTTCACGACATACGTGACAAAGGAGAGTTTCACATGTATTTGATGCCTTCGTCAACCACTGAATCTTCACCTTCTTCCCCATAAGATTTTTCTTTTCCATGGGTGATATACCACAAACCTTTACTTTTCAGGACTCCAAGCTTTACTCTAGTCTGTTCAAGTTTCACCGCCTAGAATGGTTGTCCCTGAACCAAAGCCCATCTTTTTCTCTAAATTGATATTTGAAATGACTCCCTTCCTGGAACTAGTCAGAGGGCGGAAGGCCATAATCCAATTTTTCTGAAACTTCAAAAATCTTGAAAACCTTGTAAATGTGTTTCACCGAGTTCTGGCTCTCAAAAGTGCCCCTCTTCAAAACCTTATAAATGTAGACAAACTAGAAAAAATGAAAAATTTCTTCACTACTTACTCACTTGTACTAAATTTTGCTACCAAATTCATCAATCAAATTCTAATACCACTAATAGCCTGTCTAGTTAGTTCAAGTCAAATTCTAATTATTCATATTGACTGGGTGCTTAGTAAGCACCTTCAGATACATTTTTCTTCAATGTTTCAACCGATCTCTCCCTGTCACATGTCGGATCAAATTGAATTTTTTTCCAAACTATTGAATATGTATCGTTTGTACAAGTGTCACATGCCAGACAGACGATGCGAGAAGTGGGAATATAACTTACCTCCAAGCCCCAAAGACTTAAGCGCCTCAAGTTGACTTATCAAGTGAGACCGCCGTTTGAAATCCTTGCACTAAGTTGCCAATGATAATCTTCTCAATTTAATTGCCAAACAACCAGACCCTCCTAGGTCATATCCACTAAAAGCAAATATCCCAACCTTCATGATATAACCCTCATGTTGATCAAGATGGCCAATAAATTGTTGCACAACTGCCAACAAGTTCATTTATCCGAGACTCGGCCACAAGCAGCTAAGGAAGAGATATCAAGAAGCCCAAGCCACTAGCATTGTTACAGACAATTTAATTGCCCGGCACAATTCAATAAATTGACAACTCCAACAGCACTTGTTGCTGAAGACACAATCCACTAAAAATAAGTCTGGACATGAAAATTCATACAAAAATATTCTGCAGGAGCAAGTAAACAAACTGATAACTGAGCCGTAAGTCTTTTT
Organism: Sequoia sempervirens; assembly: GCA_007258455.2. Taxonomy (NCBI): domain Eukaryota; kingdom Viridiplantae; phylum Streptophyta; class Pinopsida; order Cupressales; family Cupressaceae; genus Sequoia; species Sequoia sempervirens. The sequence continues at coordinate 714,372,135 of VDFB02058242.1, read as the reverse complement.
ACAAGATATAAAAATAACTCTTGACCATGCACCATGAGCTTGAAAGCGAAGACAGTTTGAAAGCAACATGTAGTAGCTTAAGTAACAGAAAACCCCATTAGAACTTAATTAGGAAACAGCTTACCATTAACCTATAATGACTTCAGTGAAATCCGTGAAACAAGTTTATGATCTACCATACATAATCTGTTAAGCCACCGTGCATTATACTATATTATTTCCCAAAAACAAACGGAGGCGTTCATCACTTACAGGCCAGTGTTTTGTGTCCTCAACTAATTTCATTAGGCAGAATGCATTAAAACATGTCTAGATTTTCTATATCCTAGCATAATTATCACTTAATTTGTGCTCAATACCCCTTCATATTGGTTTTGGGAAACCCTGCCATGCTGAGATTGGTAGCCCTGGTTTCTCAATATAGCATGGGAAATACTTTAAAAAGAGTAGCCAAATTATTCAGATGGTCCCAGTTGAAGATGGCATTTTAACCACATTATAATAGAAAAGGATGTCAGTGTGCTCAATGTCAAGGGGCTAATGTCTTTAAACTTTAGAGGGATAACCTGACTTGAATTAAATGTGTCAATAAATGCCTTAAAGGCCCTCTCCTGCTGGTAGATCCCAATCAAGCTACTGGCCCTTCTTTTCAGTTATCATTTTCTACCAAATTTACACTAAAACGGCCACAGTATGCACTTCCCATATACATTATGTAAGACTGTTGAGGCAGAATTTTCTACCAAAAAGGAAGAGAAGCTGCATCCTTCAGCAATGCTTAAATAATCAACACATATACAGCTATTAAAGGTTGTCTTTTACAAAGCATAGTTTATAGAAAATTGCCAGATTTCATGATACATGAATTATAAAAAATTCCCATGCAGACACTTGAATCCTGGTTGCAAAGCTGCCTAACAAAAACTTAGTGCTGTCATCAACCCTCCAACGTCAGTAGTCATAATCCAAGTCAACTAAGCATAGATGCAAATTGCAGCAATCACTCAGAAAGGAATGGCATCGTATTTATACAGTGCCTGCTCTTCATAAAATATGATCTAATGCGGTTATGCACTACTACAATCAGATCTCCTGTGTACAAGACAACAAATAATTGAAGATGCTTATAACCTATGAACCATATAAAGGGTGCAGTGTAAAAGACCAGTTATTATGGCTCATTTTTTACAGAAATTTTAGAATGCCAATTTTAAAAGAAATTCCATAATATAGCGCTTGCACTGATGATGGAAAGTGTAACTTGCGTGTGTAAGGGTAAGCCAGAATTCTAAAAATTCATATCACCATGCAAAATTAATTGCCATAACTAGATGTCAGTTGTAATCTCCACTCTGAACTTAGGACACACAAAACTGGGTCCACAGGGTAATCCGTGTTGACATCATACTTTAGGAGGTAAAGACAATGCAGTTCACAACTTCCCCAAACTGACATGGACGAGTATTACTCTCAAAGAAACCAGGAAGTATATTGACTTCTTTAGTTTCATCTTGTAGGAAAGAAGACCATGCTGTAAATCATAGTCCAGTCACTAGTGGCTTAATGGAATGTTACTTGGCATTAATATATTGGCCTCTGTCTGAGATCTGCATTTTAGTCTATCATGAATGAATCAGACATTTTCCAATTCTAACAACAAAAATTTCCAGGCCCACTGTCAATTGAGTTTCTGATCTGAATGCTGTCAAACAAAGCTATCCTGCAGCCCTTTCCCCACCTAGCTCAATTTTTATTTCAAATTCTGCAAATTTTGTTTTAGCTTCTGCTCCTTTACCTTCAGCTTCTCCCGCTCTTTCTTCAGCTGCTGCTACTTTTTCTCCAGTCCAAGGTTCCTTTTGTTTAGTTTCTGTAGTTCCTTGACACAGTACATCTAAAGGAGTTGCTGCAGGATCCACCTCCCAGCAACCTTCGGGTATGTTTGGCGAGTCCTTTTTTGTAAACCTCCTAGCAGGAACTTGATGTGAGAACCTAAGAAGCTCTGCTTTGGGCACTACCCATTCATCACTTGGCTGAGATGCCAAATGTTGCTTCCAGAATAGATTCCTGAACCCAGGGACCTTTACAAGTGGAACCACACTTACTCCAAGCTCCTCACTAAAATCTGTCAAAACCTCTACTATCTCGTACTTGTGTCTAATTTCTGCAGGGGTATTTTCATCCCAAGTAGAATCCCACTCTCTGTAGAGTGCCCAAACATCAGATTTTCTCGGCACAATTGTGAAAATACCCTTGGGAGATTTCTCCCATTTCATTAGATGAGAGTACATATTAAGCGCATAATTGCTTATCACTTTTCCCACCGTAAATTCACCACAGGTCTGATACTTATGCAACTTTGGCTCTATCCAGTTCATCTGCACTTTGAACGGATTCACGGATGCAACTCTCACAATTCGAGCATATAATCGTGGCATCCCATTTTCATCATCATACATAGCCCATATCTGATTCGTCTCAAAGCAATTCTCATTGCGCTCCTTATCAAAGTCATAAACATCAGAATCTGCAGCTTCTTCTCTTCTTTCTTCAGCTGCTGCTACTTTTTCTCCAGTCCAAGGTTCCTTTTGTTTAGTTTCTGTAGTTCCTTGACACAGCACATCTAAAGGAGTTGCTGCAGGATCCACCTCCCAGCAACCTTCGGGTATGTTTGGTGAGTCCTCTTTTGTAAGCCTCCTAGCAGGAACTTGATGTGAGAACCTAAGAAGCTCTGCTTTGGGCACTACCCATTCATCACTTGGCTGAGATGCCAAATGCTGCTTCCAGAATAGATTCCTGAACCCTGGAACCTTTACAAGTGGAACCACACTTACTCCAAGCTCCTCACTAAAATCTGTCAACACCTCTACTATCTCGTACTTGTGTCTAATTTCTGCAGGGGTATTTTCATCCCAAGTAGAATCCCACTCTCTGTAGAGTGCCCAAACATCAGATTTTCTCGGCACAATTGTGAAAATACCCTTGGGAGATTTCTCCCATTTCATCAGATGAGAGTACATATTAAGCATATAATTGCTCATCACTTTTCCCACCGTAAATTCACCACAGGTCTGATACTTATGCAACTTTGGCTCTATCCAATTCATCTGCACTTTGAATGGATTCACGGACACAACTCTCACAATTCTAGCATAAAATCGTGGCATCCCATTTTCATCATCATACGTAGCCCATATCTGATTCGTCTCAAAGCAATTCTCAGTGCGATCCTTATCAAAGTCATAAAAATCAGAATCTGGAACAGTGATTGACCGTGAATCGAAGGCTGGTTTTTCTATAACTTCACTTTTCATTACCTCTTCTTGCTTCTTATATTTCTTCTTGTAACTGACAGGCTTCTTAGTCATGTTTTGGATTTCCTTTTTCTCAATCTTAGCACATTTTTTGGCCTTGTCCGGACTTTTAGCTGAAACTGAAGCTTTTCTCGACTCATCTTCTACTGTCCTTTTTTTGGCAGCAGCAGCAGTAGCCAATGCTTCTTTCTTTGCAGCTGCAGCCAAAGCTTCTTTCTTTGCAGCTGCAGCAATTGCTTCTTCCTTTGCAGCCGCAGCCTTTTCAGCTGCAGCCATCGCTTCTTCCTTTTCAGCTGCGGCCTTTTCAGCTTTCCTCTTCGCCTCTGAGAGATTCTTTCGTATCTCCATTTTTGCCTTCTCTACTAACAAATCTCTGACAGATTTTGCCAATAAATCCTTACGCAATGTTGCTGGAGCTTGTTTGCCAGATGGTTTATTAGTTTGATTTGCTCTTAGAGGTGATGTAAAGGCAAACTCGGAAGACAATTTCTTTGGTTGCTCTTTACTGGCATCACTGTGAAATACCTCAGCATCCACTTTGTTCAAATCTATATCCTTCCTACTACAATGAGACTTTCTGGTACTAGCTTCATCTTCACTTTCTTGACCACAGTCATCAAAGTTTCGCTTCTTGGCTGAAACCTTAGGAGATGAAGCTGCCTTAGGGGCTGAAACCTTTGGAGGCCAAAAATCCTTAGTACAGGACGGAACCTTCGGAGGTGAAATTTCCTTAGTAGAAGAGGTGACCTTGGGAGATGAAATTTCATTAGTAGAAGAGGTGACCTTGGGAGATGAAGCCACCTTACCAGAAGTACTCTTGGGAGATGAAGTTTCCATTGTGGAGAGTGGAACTTTCGGAGACACAGGAGCCTTATAAGATGATGGAGCATCGTGAAAGGATGAAGCTAATGGCTTACAAGCCTTGGGGACTTTCTGCTTACGGGCTTTTTTGATGAGTACATCGTATTCATCTTTCGCGGGTAAATTTTCTTTGTGACTCTCGTCAACTGGGTCCTCCTCAGTGTCTCCTACATTTTCGCAGCTCACTTTCATATTTTCAGCAGTGGAATCGACGGCAGCAGCATTGGGTTCAGCAACCTCAAAGGGTCCACCCCACGTAAAGTTGAGATTGGGAATAACCCCATTAGGAAAACCCCCCACGCCTGTGCCAAAACTAGTGGTGGAATTGTTTAAGCCCACGGGGGCATAAGACCAGGGATAACAAGATGTATTGAAATTACTCATGGCTGATATAGGAATCGCAGCTGCCTTTACTGCAAGGAAAGGCTTCCGGCAATTCCTACAGAGAAGATTCTTATTCTCATATACACAAAGGTATTCATACTGCATACCACAACAAGGACACACAGTCCAGAAATTCACGGACTTGCTCTGTTGCGTAAGAGTAGGCGCAGCAGGGGAGGAAGCACAAGTGGTATTACCACAACCACCATTAAAAGAACCGTTTTCAGGTGGTTTTTTCTTAGGGGTAGCTCGCCTCTGAGGAGGTCTTTTAGGGTTTTGAGAGTGGGTTTTCAAGTGGGGATTGGCTTTCCTCTTCTGGTCATAAATGGCCCTCCTGATCTTATCAGATAAGACACCCCATGCCTCGACAATGAGCTTAAAGGCAGAATCAGAACCTACAATTTTATTCTTGTCAGGATGCAACAGCAATGCCAATTTTCTATACTGTTTCCTGACAAGGGAGTCGTCAGCCATGACATTGATATCATCAAGTTGGAGAATAGCGTACCAGTCCATTTCGCTATTGATAGAGTGGTGGGCGGCGAGGAGTACGTCGAGAATTGGCATGAGCTGGGAGAGAGCAGGCAGAGGAGGGTACAGCTGCTGCGCCTTTACTGCGAATTTCCTGGCACCCTCCAGATCCTTCATCCCCAGCTTCCTCTGCGCAATCTCCACGGCCCTCTCCGCCTCCTCCTTGTTACACTCCATCTTTTCCTGCACACGCTCGATCCTCTCCCGATCCCAAAGCTTCTCTTCTGCCCCTTTTGTCGCTTAGCCTGCTCGGGACCTGTACCTGTACCTGGACCTAGTCGGAATCGAACCTCAGACCTCCACAGCCTATAAACATATTCCCGACAACGCCGCTAAAGGAGCAATTTTTTTAATGTCTGCATTTGCATCATTGCCAGCGTTTAACGTGCTCGTATTTTTGTTGATTTTCTCGTGCGAATGCGACCCTGCCCATGCCCGCCAATACATTTTGTTTTCTTGGGTAAACATAATCGCTGAAAAGCACTAGTGTTTTTCTCGCCCTACTATTCTCCATACATGGTAACCAAAGCTCACATTACATGGAACTATCTGGACTCACTAATGATGATGTAAACCATACAAGTATGCACTTATGTGGATGATGTGAATGTGTGTTTTTAAAGGAAAATATAATATAACCATCATTAATTTTGATTAATTATAAGTTGATATTTGAAATGTATTTTTAAGAGTAATTGAAATCTAGAAAATGTAAATAGAAATAAATGTAATTAGTTTAATAATTAAATATTGTAATAAATTTGATATTGACTTGAATTTATTGTGTTAGAATAAAGAATAGTAAGTAATAGATTGATAATTGTTGGTATTACTTTTTCATAGTTTATGTTGTATTTCGATGTTTTAAATCAAACTCAATGATCCACCATCAAGAAGAGGAAAGTGTAGGATTAGGATGCAAGGGGAAGGAGGGAGGGCTGGAGAATAAGGAACATGTCATGAGGAAGGTAGGGAGATAGAGAAGAAAAGAAGGAAAGAATATGAAAAAAATGCATACATAAAATATAATAAAGTCAATATATAGTTAATAAAATATAACCATAATAAAATATGAATAGGAACATGTAAGTAAACACAATTATTTGAATGAAAATATGAACATAAATGTGGGTACAAAAGAAAACATATTCAATTAAAGGCATTTGAGAGTGCATGTGAATAATTATAAAAATATGAATAAATATAATAAAACAAATAATTAAAAAAACAGTAAAAAAAAAGAAAGAAAACATATTTAATTAAATGTATTTGAGAATGCATGTGAATAATTATAGAAATATGAGTAAATATAATAAAACAAACAATAAAAAATCATATATATTCAAGGGAATAAAATTGAACATAAAATCTAACTTATGTAGCCTAGAGTATGTATATGCATATGTGGAGACAATTAGATTGAAGGTAAAAAGAATGAAAGTATATGATATATAAATATGAAAATAAAAGAGAAGAAATCTAAATCACAAATTTCAATAGAGTATAAGATAGTATGAATATAAAAGCATGAAAGTCTATACATGCGCAAATGAACCAAAAGTATGAATGTGCATATACAAATGTGAGAATAAAATTGTATGCATATATATGTTTGACTAAAGAATATGAGATAATGAAGAAAAATTATACATTTGCATAAATGAACCAAAAGTATGAATGTGTATGTACAAGGATGAGAATAAGATTATATGCATATATATGTTTGACTAGAAAATAAGAGATAATGAAGAAAAATTGTCATATTCTACTCTCATCTTCATCCTCTACTTGGCACATCAACACATTTATTATGATAATTTAATTTTATTGTCTCTTATTCTTTAGTCTACACACACACACAATGTGAGAATAAAATTTTGTCTCTTACATGAATGTGTATACAAATGTGGGAATAAAATTATATGCATATATATGTTTGACTAAAGAATAAGAGGTAATGAAGAAAAATTATACATGTGAACAAATGAACCAAAAGTATGAATGTGTATATACAAAGGTGAAATAAGATTATATGCATATATATGTTTGACTAAAGAATAAGAGATAATGAATCTAAAAATTATCGTATTTTAGTCTCATCTTCATCCTCTACTTGGTGCATCAACATATTTATTATGATAATTTTCTTTTATTGTCTCTTATTCTTAGTTAGTATATGTGTGTGTGTGTGTGTATACACATGTACACACACACACACACACACACACACACACACACACACACACACACACACACACACACACACACACACACACACACACACACACACACACACATATGCACACGTGCGCGCGCGCGCGCACACACACACACACACAATGCACCAAGTAGAGGATGAAGATGAGAGTAAAATACAATATTTTTTTCAATTATCTATTATTCTTTAGTCAAACATATAGATGCATATAATCTTATTCTAACCTTTGTACATACACATTCGTACTTTTGGGTCATTTGTGGACATGTACATACTTCCATGCTTTTATATTCATATTGCCTTATATTTTATTCATAATTTGTGAATTGGATTTGTTTTCATATTTATATATCATATGATTTATGTAATAGAAGAAATTGGGTTCTTGCAAAAGGAAGGCTAATTTTTTTTTAGAGCAATCCCACAAATTACACTAGGATAAACCAACAATGTTTTATTAACTAAATTTATTATTTAGACTTATGTTGGTTTTTCCTTTTCTAAAATTTGATTTTAAATAGAGATGAAACTAATTTAACTTAAAATACTTAAGGGAAGTAGATTAGTGAAAATAATTGAGAAAAAAATGAAAGTAACTTTCTAATAACAAGTATGGAAAACATAGACAAGGGACTTGGACTGCAAAATTTGAAGGTCTCTACCTAGGAACCTAGCATAATGTGAGAACATTTGTGTGACATGTTGTTGTCCTATATGAACAAAAAAATTGAGAACATTGTATAGATCAAAAAATCTCCGTACATGCATAGAAACCAAACAAAATTCTAAAAGCGGCAAAATGATAAAGATAACAATAATAATTCTCTTAAATCTATTATTATGATCAAAAGATAAAAATAGAAAATAAGATTAAAATCAAATGGGATTTTTTTCCCTCCCAAATAGGGTGTGGGATTTTGGGTGCCCCAATTGGCCTAACAACCTATAAAAGAGGAAAAGATTCTATTTGCATTTATTCCAATAACTTTCTAATTCATCTCTTTTGACCACTTTGTGTTCATAACTTCTTTTATGGACGAAAACCCATGGGAGGACTCAATCAATGGACAAAAACCCACTTGGTTGAAGGTATTATAAGATGAAACCCCTTTGGTTCATGAGGGTGATCTCATCCAGAGTTCACATCTAAGCTTCAAGAAGTTGCAAAATTCGTACAATTCCAATTTTGAGTGTGTTGTAGCTTATTTGCAATTTTCTACTGTGCAATGTGTTTCTAGTTTTGTAGTTTGATTTTAGTTTGTCATTTGTGTTTAATTTAATGTTTTATAATTCTTCTTTTTGCTTCCTTTTTTTTGGGCATATTCATCCTCAAGAGTTGGAGTTCCCATACTTCTAGTTTGGAGGGTTTCAACATTTGATTGGTAGTGTTGTGATTTGATAGGGTGTGAGTGTGGATTGCATTTTGTTCCAGATTTATTCAAACTTTGTTTCTTGCTACGTTATGGTTGTACAAAATCCCCTTTTTCTTTACTTTCATCATGTTTTTATTAATATAATCAGGGTTCTATAATTCTACCATTTTTATGTTGTTAGGTGAATTCAGGTGTAATAAAATTGCCAGATTTGTATGCACATTTGTATTGGTTTTAAATTATGAAAAATTCATAGTTTTTAGAAGCTATATTCTATATAAATTATGTTATTTACTAATATTTACCTATATATTTAGCTTGGTAAAAAAAATATTTGATTTGGTTGTCAAATTGTTTGTTTCAGGTGTTGATGTGTAGTGAAAAATTGAGTGTTTTTTGAGCTAATGAAAAATTGAGTGTTTTTTTATCTAATGAAAAATTATTTCTAGATTTGAATGCAATTAAAAATATTATTTTGGTGTTTAATTCATTTTGGATAATTTGGAAAATATTATATTTGGGTCATTGCAATGGTATCAAATTTATGATCTTGTCAACTTGATGGGTACATTGAATTGTTAATCATGGAAGGATTCTTGAGATCTTTAAAAGACAAGAAAAATGTAAATTTCATTCGAGAAAACTTGAGGGAAATAAAGAGGAGCCAAGATAAAACGATCACCTCAAAAATTATAAGATAGCATGCAAAATATTTTTCCATCTAAAACATCTCACAAAGAGGAAAAGTTAGATGAAGAGCTAGAAAAATAATATAGAGGTGGTCCGAGAAGAATTATTCCAGCATAAGATTTGCAGGAGGAACTCATTAAACATGAAAAAAGAAAACATTCTTGTAAGAAGAACAAGATAAAAATATTTGGCTAGTTGAGCATGAGAAAGAAGAAAAATCATATTTGCAAGAGATTGAAAGGAAGAATATTTTGGAGGATTCCACCTTGCAAATGAAAGGTATGGATCTTTTCTAGAAAAAAGATATTTTATTGACTTATAATTTTATCTAAAAAAATGACTATCAAAATGAAGTCAATAAGAAACAAATATTATTTGTTAAATGCAAAGAATCCAAAATGAGAAAATATGTTACAATACATATCAATATTATAAAGATTGATTCATCAGCATATGAGATTGATCTCTAAAAATATCTATGTTGTTAATCATGCTAGTGAGAATAATATATTGGTTAGTGGTATTAATACAAATCTCTAAAAAATGGCCAAATCAGAAATAAAAGGTAAAAGCATTGATTATTTGTTTGATCGCAACTCAAGGAATAAAGAGGATAATATAGAGAAGAATTATTACATCAATTTGGCTCTATATCATTACATGGTAATTATCATCATGAAAAGCATTATAATAATGAAGAAAATATTAAGGGTGAAAAGTGGAAGGAAGTCCTTTCTATCAACTTTAAAATTTGTGTAAATGTAGTCATTATTTACCTAGTTAGCTAATCACCTTTCTAGGATTGACCTTTTCACACTCACAGTTTAAGTTTATTTAGATTTATTTTGTGTTTGTCTCACTTCATAATAGACATGTGTCCTCAACACTTGAGACACCTATCGACACTTGCTCACACACTTGTCAAGTGAGCTCACAAGTGTTCCATCTTTGGAGGGTTAGTCAATAGTTCAGTCCTACCTTCCTACCCCATCCACCTTGCCTATATAATATAGCAAGGCTTTCTCATTGTATTATACCACTCTTCATTTTGTATATTGATAGACATAGTATCGTGCTTATTTTGTTCACCCGTGAAATTTTGTTTTATGTTCTTGATATTGGCATTCTCCAACATGGTAACATAGCCATGAGAGTATGTTCTTTCCTACATCAAGGCTACTCTCACACGTAGCCCTATCAATAGAGCATCGTGGAGCCAAACAGACACTATCATTACATCCAAAAGATTTGAAAAATGGAAAAATACCTTTCATTTTGTCAATTTTGATAACTTTGATTTTTTTCTCATAGAGCACCAATCTGCCCTCTACCCATCTACCTATTTGGGTAGGAAATTGTATTTCGGAGAAAATTTTGGCATGCTTGGCCTTGTTGCAAGTTTACGTGGCCTCGTTGGCCTGCTTGCATACTTGCAGGGTTCTATTCTATGGTCTCATACCAAAGCCTCCCAACAATTATATCTTTTGCCTTGAAGTTTAAGGCATCGTTCCATATATTGGAGCCTCTGATTCTATAAACCAACACCCACATTTGCCCTCCAATCGCCCATACTATTCGCGACCTCCCGGCTACATATCTCTGCATACAACACCCACGTTTTGCAAATGTTCCAATACTGATACAATGCCAACGACATACAACCAGCAAGTAAAAAAACTAGTGAATATATGTCACTTTTCCTCGCTAGTCATCCTTGAAGATGATCTGGTAGTGACCAGGGTAATCAAGCAGCTACTACAGGTGAATGCCCTTGTTTGAATGCAAGTTAGAGTTGTTGAGAGACATTTAGAAGGGCGTGGCACTCATAACTGACCTCCTGTTTTTGTCACACTATGCCCATTCTTCATCGACAGAGAGATTTTTTTACCCTCTCCCACATTGGAAATCATGATAGTAGTGTGGTTCCATTTGGCGCAGTTAACTTGGGAGGCTGGTGTAGGAGTGTAAGGAAAAGAGCAGGGATCACTTGCTTCCACTTATCCATCAAAGAGCTTTACGCCATCTCCTTAGTCCTCACACAACCCCTTTGACTCGGCCTTTTTCCTCGTATTTCAGTGCCTTTAGTAGCCCACCTAGCACCACATTCCAACGGTCTCACTCCCACACGACCTCTGCAGCAACAACGACCTCCTCTATTCATTGTATTGATTTGGTTACGATGCCTCTCACTGACTCCAACATCCCCCTTTCACTCGGTTTGGCATTCATTCTTGCAAATTGCGACATTAAATGCTAGGAAATATCTGTCTAAGTGTATGTAAAAGGAATTGTTTTTGCAAATACATGTAAAAGGGGACTTTTTTTCGTTTTGTTATATCTTGCAAATGGGGAGTCAATTTTTTCAAGTGTGAATAGTTACCGGGCAAACTAGCGTCAAGATGATTTCAAAATTATAATTTTTTAAACTATTTTTTAACCTCTAAAAACTAGTGTACTTTGTGCAATTTTCGATGGGACATAACTTTCACCCATTTGTTGAAAATTGATTTAGAAAAAATTGAAATTCATCAAAAATTTCGCAAGGATTCTAGATTGTAGTCAAAATTAAGTTTTGGAAAGCCCATTTTTCACTATTTGTAAAAATTTCAATGAGTTATAATGGGTTATTTGGCTTCCAAACTTAATCAAAGCTTGTAAGTCTTGTCTTGTATTTTTCTAAGGGGTCTACATTTAGATATAATACAATTTTGGGGATTTGGTAAAGCATAATTCAAGTGCCTTGTTGTGTGTACATCATGGATCCAAAAATTGATTTGTTAACACCACATAATTTCCACATATAGAAAGTCAAAGTACAACAACTATTTCAATTTAAGCGATTATGGCAAATTATTAATGGATAACAAATACAATTTACTAGAGATTTTGAATAGTTTATTTATCGAAACAAGTTAGATGAGGAAATGGGCATCATTGGTCTCCATGTTTTTGATAACTTACATTTTCATATTTCAAAATGTACAACTCCTAAGCAAATATGGGACAAGCTTAAAAGATCTCTTTGGTACAATTGATGAGTTCAAAATACTACAATTGGATTTTGAATTAACAACATTGATGCATTTCCATCTATTGAAGATTTCTTGGTATAATTTAAGTCTTTGCTTTCTCAACTTAAGGGTGGTGATAAAATAAAAATAGACAAAGAATGTGTCTTCTTGATTTTGTCAAAGCTAAAAGGTCCTTATCAAATCTTTGTTTATTTCTACTCGACAATGGATGCTCTTGGAATAGCACATACAATGCCTTCTTTTCAACAATTTTGTGATAAGACTTACATGAGAACAATCTAAGTTAATATCTATGGATGTTATCACCTCTTCAAAAAGTCAATCATTAGTTGTTCAATCATCTAAGGGAAAGAAACAAACTAAGGATCAAGCTAATGGACCAAAATTAGAGACTTCATCAGATTCATCTCCCTCATCAAAAGGGAAAAATTCTAAGGAGAAGCCCAAATGTACTTATTGTAATTGTAAGGGGGAAATTTAAGCATAGGAAAATAGCAATGAATTGATCAAATCAAATCAAAGAAAAAGTATAAATTCCAACCATACTCATGAAATGAACTATAAAGCAACATATTCAATCAATAAAGGTAAGCATAAGCAAGAAACAATAAATGAATTCACGAAATACATCTATACCATCCCATGTTGAAGTGTAATTCGTATTGATGTTGGATTGCATTTGAATCAATACGAAGCCTCCATTGTTATTGCAAAAGCTTCAACACATGTGTTATAGGCGATCAAAGACATGAGTGTATCAAATGTGCTTCAATGGCTATTTTGACATAACCTCTCCACAAATTCCTTAGATTCTCCGATCGTTTTTTAGAAGAAAGAAGGTTGTTTTATAGATTTTTAGGTCTGAGATGAACGATCAAGATTCAGTAGTTAAAGATCAAGATCAACGGTTGAGAACCATTGAGAGGAAATAGATTGGAATGATTAGTGGGATTAGATTGGAATGATTGGGGAGATTGAAGAAATCGGGTTGAGTGGTTAGTGGGATTGAAGAGATTAGTGGGATTGGGAAATAGATGAGTTAGTCAATCAATTAGAGTGAAAATCGATGGTAATGATTTACTCAATCACAAAAGGGGGGACAATAATTAATTAATATTGGAGATGAATGTGCAAGTCATGTCTGACTTTAACAAATAAAGATATATTTGCTTGTTGACTATGCTGAATGATTTTGAATAATTGATTTGATTATTCAAGTTTAGAGAGGGGAAAGTGATTTAATTAAATTATTAATGATAACAATTTAATTGATTTAGATGAATGGGGTATATTAGTGATATAATTAAATAATTTATGTCTATTTAATTAATCAAGAGGAATAAAAGTTAGATTAATGATAAAATAGTGAGTTAATTAAATAATTAAAGATTATTCAATTAATAGAGGAAAATAGGGTTAATGGTGTAAATGAGATGAAACGCAATTATATTAATGATAATAATGTCAATAATGGAAAAATGTCATTCAGGATGTGTGGATATGCATTAGGTCATTTTTACATGTCTACATTTTGCCCCTCTTTGCTCAGACAAAGTACCAGTTACATTGTTTCAAGGAATTTGATGTTCAAATCAAGATTTGAAAATTTTTATATGCCCCATTGTGCCTTGATGGTCAACAAAAAGATAATACGATGTTGGGATGCCCCCTCGAGAGGTTGGCCGGAAAAATTAATTTTCTGGTCAGGATCGCAACAATGTTTTGTTGTAGTTTAGATGTGGAGAGGATGATAAATTAGGCTATAGGGCTTGTGTTTATGGTTTCAGATGTTCCAGGGTGCTAAAAAATTTAACCTATGAAGGTTTCCAAGGCAAAAAATTAGGGTTTGTTGCGATTGTCGATTTTCTATGGAGAGGATTTCGAGTGCCCCACACTGTTCAGATGCAGTTCATTCTTTCGGGAGGCCAGTTGGTGCAGGCATCGCAATATGTACCACTTCCTTTCTTATTTTCGTCTTTTATCATTTATGTAATCAATGCTCAAAAAAATTGAATGATAGCGGTAATTTTGCATTTTTACCGCTTTGTCTCGATATGACCACTAGCATAGTAGGTTAGGTTACTGTTATAGTAAAATTTGACTGCTAGTATAAAATTTGATTGCTATTGTTTACCGCTTGTTTAAAAATTTTACTATTTTTTTTTTCTTTTAGAAAAGTAATCGCTTTGGTAAAATTTGCACGCTATCGTTTATTTTGACCACTTTGGTAAAAAGTAGTCGCTATCGTACAAAACAAAGCCGCTATTGCAAAATCTTGCCGCTATCATCCAAAAAGGGCTCGTTATTGTCAATTTTAAATGATTTAGCTAGTTTGTTTGTAGTCTTAGGTTCGCGATTTGATTTTCTAGCAAATTCTTGACATTGTGGGTTGAATGTTTGTAGGTGGTTCTCAACCCACTATATTCTAGGGAGCGATGACCACAATAGTTGTTTGATCTAATTATCAGGTTCTTTGAGGTTGAGAGAGACTTCCTTGATGTTTTGGATCTGCTACACATATGATATATGCCTAATATTCAATTCCATAGGGTGATGATGGCGGCACTTGTAGAGAGGTGGCACTCCAAGACGTCATCCTTTCATCTTCCTACTGGTGAGGTGACGATTACATTCGAGGATGTGTGGAGGATTATGCGGGTTCCTATCCATGGCGAGCAAGTTGTATATGATGTTAGGCAAGGTACTCTTTCCATGTAGCAAGTACTCAGTGTGTGGTGACTACAGATGGTGGATGAACAAAGATTGACTTATCTCTATTCATAGATGGTGTTGATTTTATATCTATGATTTTAGTTGGTATTATTGGGCCTCTAATGCCCAATCATAGAGGCAAGCTATTTTATGTTGGCTGGGGCATCTGCATAGAGCAGATGATGGAGCACAGGACGAGATATGCATGGGGCCTGTGTGTTTTGGCACATTTGTATCAAGATATGCATGAGGCTATTTATCGCACCGACAATGCCATCTCAGTTGGGATGACTCTCTTGCATGTGTGGGCCTAGGAGAGGATCCCCGTGATGAGGCCAAATGGTATTCTTGAGTGGGGTGTTGAGGACCCATTTTCTTATAGGTATTCAAATTTTCTACACTACACCTGGCCTAGTATGTTACACTATAGGCGAGGCATTTTTTATTATATGACCGAGTTCATTTGGAGGTCATGGCTAGCTTGTGAGGCTTGGCATGATGACATGGAGTAGCTACCATTTTACAAATAGACACAATAGCTCATAGGCCGTGTGGACACTATCCTGGAGTGATATTTTCTTGAACAGGTTCTCCATTAGTTTGGGGAGAGATAGATCCATTTCATTGATGATTATCATGCATAGTACAAGTGGACAACCTGAGAGGTTTAGGTTTGGGGTTTGAAAACCTCCTCTACTAATGTTGTCAAAGAGTTTAGAGCACTTGCCCCATTTGGATGGGGATGGGCAATGGGTCATCTAGATCTAGGTACGACCTGATATTTTGATCAGTGGTGGGCCCACCATATTCCATTACAGTTTATAGATCTTGTTGGCACTGGGCTAGTGATGGGGCATGTTTAGAGGAGGGATGGTGTGACCGGGCGAAGAGGTGACCAAAAGCAACTCAGGATCGTAGTGGAGTAGCTTGATAGGGCTAGAGGTCAATAGGATGATGGGCAGATGGGTATGATGGACAGTAGGGTCCACAGGATGGTCAGCAACAGCAGGGACCGTAGGAACCGCATGGTCCTCCCTCACAGGGGATGCAACAACTCAGATAGCTCAGTTGATTGCTAATATGGATTCCTGAGTTGTAGAGCAAGATGTCGTGATTGCTCAGTGACAGGCGATATAGGGACAAATTGTGGTTATCACTGCAAAGCAAGATGGTCTTCGTTAGGAGTGAGATGCTTTGAGGTAGGAGCTTGCCATAGAGAGGTAGTAGAGATTAGCAGCTAAGATTTCACTAGCCTCTTCTATTCCCATGGCTCAGTATCAAGTTGAGTGGGATCAACTTATGCATTAGAGTACCTATTATTAGACCTTGTAAGAGGTCTTTTTTTCGAGGGCTCAAAGATGGCCTCATTTCGGAGAGTCGAGTGTTTAGATAGGTGCAGAGTTTTGTGGGAAGTCCATTAGAAAACCTCAATGGTCTCCTATTAGTCCATATCCATCTCCTCATTAGAGCCAACAACAACATATATCCCCACCCCGGGATGGCCAGCAGGGATGATTTTTTCATGATCTTTATATTGATGTTCATTGTTTCAGAGACTTATGTAGACATGTTATTTTGTATATACATTCATCAGCCTAGTTGAAGCCTCGTATATATATATTTTTATATATTTTGATATCATACATGATACTTGATGATGTATATGATAGTTGATGATTCCATTTTTGATGATATATGAGATATACCATATTTTTATGCAACTTTATTATGTGTTATGAATTTCTATATGGATGAGTATGGATGTTGTATGTGTTGATGATTTATACATGCTCATGTTTTTGTACTTTTCTGATGCATTTATATGATATAGACGAATATATGATTTATATATGTATGCGAGGATGATATATGATTTATGTGATGGATGATGATATATGATGTATGTGATGGTTGACGATATATGATTTATGTGATAGATGATGATATATGAGATATGATGTTTTTCATTTTATTATGATCATGATATGTACTGATAAATTTGTGGATGCGATGCATGTGGTACTAATGATATTGTGATGCAAGATGGAGCTATTAGTTAGTAGAAGTGTTAGTATGATTTAGAGATGGATAGAGAATTGATGTTGTTAGTTATTGATGAGTTTTGATTTTGTTTTCATAGAGACCATATTTTTAGTATTGATGTAGAAAACATACACGATGCATCGGGGTATTGATGACCAAGGTGGTGTTGTATCCATTGCGTGGAATTTGACTCTACAAACAAAGAATATTCTTGCTCATACTAACATAAGGAAACCCTGTTAGAGTGTATGGGTGAGAAGTTTTCAAAATATTTCAAACCAGTTACACAAAGAGGTATGGAGTACCTAACATGGAACTGCTACACGAATTCCCTCAAATTGACTTCCACACACAGAACAAAGCAAGTATTCATCGTGGTAGTATCACAAAAACATCTAACAAACCTAACAAATAGAAATTGACAATCAATATCTCCATTCCTTACTCTCTAAATCCTTATGGATATCCTCGAGAGATCTTGGGAATGTGATATTAAGATAAATCAAAAAGATAAGATCATAAACAAATAAAAATTGTTATAGCATCACTTGCTATAGTTGTTTGATGTTTTAGGATGTTATCCATTAGTGATGTCTATTGTAGGAATGTTTTATCCATTAAGACATACGTTAGGATGTTGATGATGAATTATTGATAGGTAAGTAGTTAATACTTAGGCATTGTTATAGTCTTATAGTGACCCAGTCATTTCAATCTTTACTTTAGAAGTTTTGATTTTGATGTTTGTTTTGTTTGTTGATTGTTTTGTCAAAGGTTGAAGGTGATGATTGTTTATTATGAATGGAAATTTTATTGCAGATAGGTGACAATGGAGATGGGACTTTTGAGGTTTTTTTAATTATTTGATGTTGTTTTTATTTTTTTCAAGAGATTTAGATTCAATTAGGGGGACCTAAAGGGACTGAACTAGTGTCTCGATGGCTCATTAATAATGGCCTTTCCTACGTGACAAAACACAGAGACATCGTAGTTCAACTGTATTGAGTGATACTAAATTTTTTGGAGTTTTTATGAATTTTTATTAATGTTTTTGGATTTTTGATAAGATATTTGAATGTTTTTGTTTTGGGGGACTAACCTAGGGCCTTGAGGGCTCATCAATGATGGCCTTGCCTAAATTATACATGCAAAGGCTCATAGTTCGCTTTATTTTGTGACTCAATTGTAGCTCGTCCAAAGACGACCTGCAATGTCATTTTTTGGGATTTTGTTGTTTTTGACTTTATTTTTTATTTTGTTTTGATTTTGATTGTTATCTGGATGTTTTCTATTTTGTTTTGATTTTGATTGTTATTTGGATGTTTTTGATTTTTGATACTTTTTGACAATGATGTGACAAACAAGGATCCAATCTGCTACTAGTTTCAGGAGGTAGCCCCTAGTTCGGGACAAGATTATGTTTATTAGGGTAGATGGATGAATATGGTGTAACATGGTTCAATACTTGATCAGTTATCGAGCCATGGTTGGATACACATTTTATTATGGGATGGATGGGGTGGATGCGACAAATAGTGCTGATAGATAGAGATGTAAGACTTATTCAAACGTAGCCCCTATTTACTAGGTTTTCACTACGGTATCAGTCCTAAAAGTGCCACAAGGTGGTTTTCACTTAGAGGAAGTTTTATTTCTCTTTACTATTTTTCTTGATTTTGTTGCTTTTTTAGCCTATTTTTCTAGGATATTTTGATGTGTTCAAGTGTAAAATCTTTTGAGATGGTTGTTATTCAGAGGTTCGACTAAAAATTCTCCTTCAAGAGTAGCCAACTGATATTCTCTAGAGCCATAGCTTGTTGTTATTATGAAAGGACCTAACCAGTTTGGTTCAAATTTACCCTTCCCATCTTGATTTAGCTGGATCTTCTAATTCTTTTTTAGTACCAAGTCACCAACTTGAAATCTTTTGTTCTTGATCTTCTTGTTATAGTTTCGCTTGAACCAATTTTGATAAACTTGGAGATGGGTTAACACGCTCAAACGTCTTGTATCTAGAAGTTCTAGCTCATTAATTCTGGACACCCAATATTCCTTATTGTTGGCCATGCCTTTCAGGGATACTCACAATGAGGGGGTCTCGACTTCGATAGGTAGGATTGCTTCATATTCGTCGACCAAGGAAAAAGGTGTGGCACCCATGGGTGTGCAAATGTTGGTTCGGTATAAGGTGAGATTTAGCTACAAATTCCAATCACGGTCGGTGTCATTAATTGTCTTTTTCAATATTTTAAGTATGGTTTTATTGGATTCTTCAGCCCGACCATTTCCTTGGGAATAGTATGGGTTTGAGAATTGATGTTGGATGGAGAAATTTGAACAAAGTTCACAAACATATTGGTTCTTGAATGGAGTTTTGTTATCTATTATGATAGTTTGCAGAATTCTATACCAATAAATCAAATAATTCAAGATAAACTTGGATATTTGTTTCCCAGTGATGTAGGTTAGAGGAATAGCCTCTATCCACTTTGTAAAGTACTCAGTTGAAATTATAATGATTTTGTGCCCATTGGATGAAGTGGTCCAGAGATCTTTCCTATCAAGTCTAGTCCCCACTGTGAGAAAGGCCATGGTGTCATTATAGGTTGTAGCTCACGTGCATGTGCGTGAACAAGATCACTATGTTGTTGACATTGGCGACACTTCCTTAAGAAATGAATAAATTCTTGCTCCATTGAGGGCCAATAATACCCTATTCTTAGTAACTTTTGTACTAGAATAGGTCCACTAGAGTGAGACCCACAAACACCTTTGTGCACTTCTTGTAAGTCAGTTTGCGCTTCATCCGCATTAAGGAATTAGAGTAATGTGCCATCTAGACTTCATTTGTATAGGGCATCTCCTAGGATGGTGAATTAGGAAGTTTTGAAGACAAAGGTTTTCTTTTGTTTTGTCATTAAATCAGGGGGTATTATCCCATGCTAGATATAGGAAAACAAATTTTGGTACCAAGGAAAGTTAGGACCAACAACATCACATACAAGTTCTGATTCTGAGATATTGAATGTCGGTATAAGTAGTAGCTCCATGAGGAATTCGTATTTGGGAATGTTTTGGGGTATGTCCAGGAGTGAAACTATTATGCCTTGCATAACCACCCCATTTTTTTGGTCAAAATGGGTCCCCCTTGTGTTTGTTTGTCCTTGGTGTTCTTGTTTCGGTCTTAGGAGTTGTTGTCTTTCCTCCTAAGTCTTTACTTCTTTGTTTTCACAGGTTTGGAACACGAACCGAAACTGAACTTGGAACTTTTGCAAAGTTCCTGGTCTGGTTTTTGTTTCAATCCTGACCCCATCTCTTGCCTTGTCTTTTTTCTTTGTTGTCTTGTTTGCCTTGGGCTCTTGGGATTGTTTTCTCCCTTGGCTTTTCTTTTGTTTCTTCCCCTTTTGTGTTTCTTTTTCCTTTTACGGAATCATAATCGGAACGTAAACTAAACCCGAAACTTTCAAAAGGTTCTGAGTCCAGCTTTCGTTCAAATCCTGCTCCCTTTTGTCTGTCTTATGTTCTGTTTTGGGATGGGTTTTTTCCCCGGTCATGTTTCCCTTTTTTTTTTTTTCCCTTGGTTTTTTTCCCTTTGTCAGGAATGGAACCGGATTCGGATCCGAACCTGGAAATTTTCCAAGTTCTAGATCTAGATTCAGTTTTGTTTTCACCCCCGTTCCTTTGTCATTCTTTCCCTGCCACGGGACTGGAGCCGGATCTGGGATGGAATGTTGAACTTTCACAAAGTTCCTAGTCCTATTTTCACTTCGCTCCCACTCCCATTTTACCTCTGACATACATGTTGGTTGTGTACTTGTTTTCGCCCTAATTCCACCCCTGACCAACTACATTAAATGACATTAATTATAGCGTCACACGCGTTTAAAACCTTAATCAAAGGTTATTTGGCTCATTACACATACTTAGAGAATTTTAACGAACAAAGAGTTGAGAGAACTCGAGGAGGAGCATGATTTGGTTGTGAATGAACTTGCGTGGGCAGATCCCTATCAAATTTCAACCTCTCTGGTAGTGTTCTGAGGTGGGTGGTTTTTCTTTTGTTCTATTTTCTGTTTTCCCGTTCATGTTGTTTTCTCGTTGTCCTCCACGTGTTCGCAATACTTTTCCTATGAGTCTTCGCTTGTTTCTTTTTTGTTGTTGGTGTCTCTGTTTGTCGTTCTTTGTTTGGTTTCGTTCCCTCTTCCATTTTCCATTTTTCTTTTTGTATTCTTCATTGTTTTTGTTTTGTCGCCTGTCATTTTCACCATTTTTGGTGACGTTTTCATTTCACCGTGCCCTAGTTTTGATTAGGGATTTCCTTTTTGAGAGGTTCTAGTGTCTTACAATTGTCTTAAAACCTTTTTCGAACCCCTCTAATCTTGTTATGTCAATCGTATGAGTTTTGATTGTAGGGTTTTGGATGCCCTAATTTGAATATGAGTCGACAGGCCGTATGAGTTAGGGTTTTGCATTTCGTGCCCTTTTCAAGTACCTTCCCTCACTTGCTTGATCCGGTCCCACTGGTCTAGGTGGATTCAAGCTTGATTTATGCCTCTCCACGTCCTTTTTGGACTCATGTTCGACTGGTGTCGACATGCAGAGATGATCCGCACAACTCTGTGATACATGGTAGAATCGAAGCTAGAATCGAACTTGTTCATTGAACTTTCTGATGAGAGTTCAGTTTTGGTAATGAGTCTACCTGTGATGGTTCCAATTCCAATCCCGAACCCGATTCCGCCAATTAGGCGAGGTCGGGTCATCAAACATTATGGGATATTGAAACATTAACAGTTTCAATTTTTGATCCAGTTTTGGTCCCGATTCTGATTAATGTTATTTGTTCACCTCTCTGGTTCCTGATTTTCTCCCGATTCCACTCCCGCTAGGCTTGAAATTTTACTAAGGGGGGTTACATAGTGAAGAATAGAGAAGTGTGAAAGGATAACACTTGTGATAATGGTTTTCATGCCTTCTATTGGTCTAATCCAAGCTTGTCTTGTAGGAATAAAGAATGTCAGGAGCATTAGAGGAAGTGTCACAAAAAGAAGGGCAAGTTGCAGAAAGCTCTAAGGGAGCAAACCCCAAGAAGATAAAGGTGGAGCAGCTTCCTTACACCTTGAGATACAAACACCAAGATGCTACTCTCACAACTAGCAAGTTGAATTCAGAGTGGACAGATATAACAAACACTAATCTAGGGCCATTCAACTGTGAGGAGCTGCTTGTTGAAACTTTTTGTGAGGATGTTAGTGGAAGGATTGAGAGAATAGCCCAATCTGGGCTGGCACATGTTACATTATTCCCCTTATCATTTCAATGCCTAGAGCTCATACTCACAACAGTAGGGGCATACAACCCATTATCAATGCAATGTATGTACTTCCAAGGAAATGTCATTATTGATCTATCCCCTCAGATGATGAGGTTCATGTTTAATGCACCTACCCAAAAGAACCCCAAGCAATTAACTAAAGTAGAGGCATTGGAGTTGTTCAATAGGGACAAGGAAGCTAATAGGTCCCACATGAACAATAAATGGTTAAGAATTGAGAAGAAGTCCTTAACCAAAGTTCCTGAACAACCCAAGAGGGAAGACTTCAAGAAGGAGATTGATGATCTAATCTTGATGCTTTCCAGGGTATTTGGAAAGAGAGACTCAACATACTTCAAGGAATGGATGTTTCCATTCATTCAAACCATTTTGGATGGTAGGCAACAATTTGATTGGGATATTATTTTTTTAAACAACTTGCATAACCAAATTCTCAAAGTGGGGTAGACTAAAACCTTCTTCATGATATCTTATGTCATATATTTAGCTGCAAGGAGGGGCATTTTCACTGGATTAAATGCAATGGGCACATTAGGAGAGGCCCCTAGGAAAAAAAAGGCATGAGAGCATTATGATCAGCTGATCCTGCAAACCTCAGAGCAACACTATAGAAGGGTCAATGATGCATTCCTCTATGTCATCATCAATCGGTTGACAGGGGATGTTGGATTCAGAATGAGAAGAGAGGCCATGGCTTTTATTGTTGAGTCAGAACATTGGTACATCCAATACCCCAAGTTCTCTTATTTTAGATTGACGAGCTTTGATGGACATCCTCATCAACTACCAAGATGTTGTAGTGATAGAATTATACTTATGGATTTCATTTATCAGGCTTTAGAGATTAATGCAAGATTTGGAAACAAACATAAGCCCGAATACCACAAGTTCCCCATGAAGCTGCGAGAGTATTGTTGTGCTCACAATTTGGCTACAAGGGTAGTATGTGAAGAATTGAGATTTCTAAACTTGGGGTTGTATACATCAAGGAAATATTTTGAGTCGAAGCACAAGATGAAAGGCCTAGCTCCTACCATTTTTTATAAGCATTTTAATTTATTAGAAGATTTTTGGATTGATGTGCAAGATGAATATGATGTGCGGAGGAGAAAATATGAAAGGCTTACCATCCCAGAGATGATTGAATATGGGGTGAAGGAGGATATTCCTGATACACTATTAGATGATGTTGTAGTTTTGGACCCAGGCTATGAAGTTGAGAATATAGGAACTAAGAACTTGGACCCAATTATTTGGGATGAAGAAGAATTCATTGATATCAAATAACTTGCTAGAACAATAATGGATAGAAGTATCCAATGGGTGGTTATGAGGATCAAGGAACCAGAGGCTCAATATTCAAAAAAGAGGAAAGCTACAGGTACCCAAGGATATAGGAGAACAAAGAGGAGGATAGCTACTAAAGAAAAATTGGAGTACTTTCCTCCTAGCTCTGGAGGAGATGTTGATCTAGGAGTTCCTACTCAAGAAGCCCGTGAGTCACAGGGTGTAGAAGCTACAACTGTTGGGGAGGGAACTTCATCTCAACATTCCCTTCCAGAGGAGTCCACTAGGGAAGTACCTACAGGTAGCCTTCATGAGTAGGCTGAAAAAGACAAACAAAATGGGGTTGAGATTCATGACATTGACAATAACTCTGAGGCTACACAATTAGATCATGAGCCTCTTGTGACCACAACTACTGAAGAAATTCATGATATTGCGACTGAACATGTTTTAACTCCTGAAGACTAGTGGAAATTGTTTGAAGATGCAAAGAAGGAGGTTGATTCCAAAGCACAAGCTGAGGAACTTGCAAAGCAAAAAGAGTATGAGGCCATAGCAAAGACTAAAGATATTGCAAGGCAACATAAGGAAAAAGAAGACCTTCTACACCAACAAAAAGAAAATGAATGGAAATCCAATGTAGAGAGGGAGAAGTTGGCCCTCTTGCAAAAAAATCATGATCATGAAGAGGAAAAGGCCCAACAGAGGAGGGAAAAAGAAGAACTTGAAGCTAAGGCCAATGCTATAGAGGAGGCCCAAAAGAAAAAAGGATGAAGAAGAGCTCTTGCTAAAGAAACTAGAAGCAGAAGAACAAGCCAAGCATGAGCAAGAGGTAGCCAAAATGTGGGAGAAAGTCAAACAATTAGAGAAACACAGAGATGACATGTATGAGTAGAGGAGATTGGAAGAGGAAAGAGAGAAAGTTGAAGTTGACATGCTTGCAAAGGAAATGGTAGAAAAGGAGCAACAAGAGGTTGAGTCTCAACCTAAGGTAACAATTTTTCAACCTCTCTCTTCTACCACTTCTTCTTCACAACAAGTGGTTACTCCTCCTACTGCCCCAACATAATTGAAGCTTAACTTGGAGACGAAGCAAATAGTCTAGCCCCAACCCCTAAACTGGGATGATATGATGAAAGAGATTGATAAGGAGAGGCCCAAGAAAAAGGCTAGAGTCCTTCATTCCACTGAACTAATAGATGCTAGAGAAATTGTAGCTCAATGTGCCATTCCTATGATAGACAAGGACATATCAGAGATGCAGTTGAGTGATTATCAACTGGGTACTGTGAACTTGGGAAGGCCTACAAGAAACCAAGAAATGGAGTTAATTGATATTGTAGCATCCTCCACCAAGTCCAGAATGGTAAAGGATAAACAAAGGAAAGATGAGCTCAAGGCTCAATTAGATCAATTGCATAGGTTCTTAAATGACCTATCCTCTCCTGTTTCTATACAATCTGCTACTCCACAAACACCAATTTTGTTAAGCAAGAAAGAAGTTGATGATCTTCTTGAGTTGAGAAGCAAGGTGAAGATGTTAGATAGGTGGATTGATAGGTTGAACCAAGAGGTGGAAGAACTACTTGTTGAGGCCCACAAGGTTCATAAAGAAGCATTGAAATCATCCAATGATATGACTACATATGTTGAAGACATTTGGAGGCAAGAGGAAGAATACAGAGAGCATGCAAGGAAGTTAAAAGAAATTACTAAACTACCTCAGTAAACACTCTTGGAACAATCCATCATTGAGGAAGGTAATGAATATTTCATTGATAAAACTATCAACATTATCAAGTTCAGGACTTCATTCATTTTTTCCCATAGAAATGAGGTGCAACAGGCTGGCAAGGATTTGACAGACCAAATTGTGGAATTGGAAGCAATCATAGCTATGATGTTGAATGAAGATGTTCTTGTCAAAGATAGTTTCCATCTTGATGAGTTGAGGAACAAATGGGATAATATATTTCAAGAGGCAATGCAAAAGGGAGATGATGGTGATGATTTATTGATTAACAGGTTCATGGATATCAAGGAGGTAGTAAAGATTGCTCGGAAGGAGCTTGCCAAGTTATATGATATGCAAAATTTCACCTTTGCTAAGTTTAAGAGAATAAAGTTTGAGGAAAGTTGGGTGGATGGGTTGGATATGGACATGCTTAAACAAGTGTTAGACAGTTATGATGAGTACTTGCTTGAACAAAATACTGGGGAGTAAGCATATGGAATATTCTTTTTTGAATACAACATAAGATGGTACAACCAGTTGGGTAGCTCTTCCTTATTTTCCAGGATCATAACACACGTTTAACTAAAGATCTCCTAGTTGTTCAACCTTCTCCTTGTGCATCAGATTTTGATACAGAGTCATCAATAATTGAACTGAAGATCATGATGGGCAATCATCTTATGTAGTTCCAATAGTTCCCTGATTGGTGGATCTCAAATTTTTGACTAAAGGAATTAGTGTTAGGACTTGTCTATATTTAGTTTTTCTCTCCATGATGTAAAGGTCAACTAATTAAAGAGAGATTGGTCTCCTAAGGAGAGTTAGAATTGGTCTCCTAAGGAGAGTTAGGATAATTTTTATAGTTTTAGAAGCTTTTACAGTTTTTATGCAAGATACTTAGACATTTTTACAGTTTTCAATACAGTTTTATGTTATTTTCCAGAACTAGTTTTAATGATGATGTCAATGAACAAATGGTCATTTGTATGCTAGTGAATGTTGTGCATAAATGTCTCCTATTTGATGAAAGTCAATAGAAGATTATGAATCTGAGAATATTTTCATTGAGTCATCTGTGAATGAGGTTTCTTGTGTTTATTGATCTATAAATTTTAATGATGAGCTGATGGTGTGTTCTTATTGATTTTGAAGTTTATAAATGATGAATGATTGTATGTCTTGAATTTACACTATGAATTAATACAATGGTATTATTTTTTTGTGGATTGTATCATTTTATGGTTTAGTTGTTTGAAAGGAATGCTCATTATGAAGTTTGTATGTCTAAATTGAAGGAAATTTACATTTATGTTTTGTTGTCCTGAGCTCTGTTCTATCTTTTGATATTTGTTTACACCCCCAAACGTTAGATTAATTTGTACTGTGTATTTTGTATCCTTTTACCAGAAAACCCCTTGAACATTATAGTTGCATAGGCAACTGAACATCATCAACACATTTGAGAACAAACTACAAAGACCTTGGAAGATAGGTAGCTTTAGGATGTTTATCTTTTTTTAGGAGAAATAGAGTAGAGATAATCTATTTAACGATGTTTGTGTTACATTGACCATCAACAGAACTGGCGCTAGAAGGAGGGCCTGAAGGAACAAATTAGCTTGAATCAGGTCCTTTTCATCAGAAAAGTTTGAAAGAGTTCTCAGATCTGCTACAAATCCTGAACCGTTAGTTGAACTCCAGACCCCTATTAGACCCAGAGCCCGTAGGTTTTTGATTCCACCGCCATTAACACCACCACTTACTCCACCTAGGTTTCCACCAATACCATACTAGGTTTCCACCAATACCATAGGTGGCACAACCAAATCCACCACTACCCATGGCCTTCTATTCCAACAATCATTCACCACTAGGAGTCATTCCTGGTGGCATACACGAAATGCCTAAAAACCCTAAGAAATTCTACCCCAGTATGCTCATGGAGAGTCATGAAGTGCTGAAGAGCACATACAAGAATTCAAAGATGCTTGTACTTGAGCTAAATTGCTCACCATGATGTTGCATGTAGATTGTTTCCCTACTCACTGGGAGGTATGGCCTACAACTGGTATTTAAATCTACCCACTGGATTGATCTTAAGTGGGACAAACTTAGAAGACACATTCATAAACCAATTTCAGGTTTATGTCGATCCTACAATCTTATATCATCAATTTTCCACTATCAGAAAAGAGCCACATGAACCATTACCCCTGTTTAATACTAGATTTTAGAGGATGTACAAGAGATTATAGGACCCATACTTGGTGGCAAAAAATATTACTATTGAAGCCTACCTAAAGGCCATAGATCCCCTAATTGGCCTATTTTTGCAAAGAACATACAATGCAAATGACATTAATTCTCTTTCCAAAGTTTACCACCTTGCTATTAAACTACAACAGCAGATTAGTTCACAATCAAGAGGTCTAGGAGGGATTTTCCCTCCTCTAGGATACTCCCAAGTACCTAATCCTACCCTGTTGTTTAATATAGTCCCGATATTGTCTCATTCTACATATGGACCCTTAGCCGAGTTACAATCCCCATCTCAACAATTATTCTTTAATGGCCCAACACCTGATCCCTCACAACAAGTTAAAAATTCTCATAATCAAGTTGGAGGATCTAATCCCATGACACATACGTCAGCTACAACCACTGCAGAAAGTGAACATATTGCTCACTTGACAACGAAGTTAGAGACCCTTAAGAAAACGTTATCTCAGGTGACCAATGAGATGGCACAACTCAAATACAACCCCCCTCAAAATCAAAACCAAAATTAGAATTACCAAAACCAGGGAGGGTATTCCAATCAAGGTAATTATTCCAACCATAATCCCAATCAAAACCAGAATTCCAATCAAAACCAAAGGAATTTTCAGAACCAAAATTCTCCCAATTAAAATTACTAGCACCAAAATAGGGGATACAACTAGAGATCCAATAACAACAGACAATGGAACACTGGACCAAACAATGGAGGAGTTCCCCATAACTATCAGGCTAGTGAAGATAAACCACACACTGCAAATGTTGGAGATCTTAATTCCATGACAAAATGGTGTAGGTTGCATGACACTGCAACACATTCTAAGGTTAACTGTCCAGAGATGGAGAAGATGGTTAAGATTGCACAAGATGATTCCCCATTGCAAGGTGCTTCCAACAAGAATGGAAGATCCACATATATAGTCATGGCTTATGAACTTTTTGACGAAGAACCTCCTTTCCCCAAACAAGAGGAAAATGAGCCAAAGGAGGATGTATATGATGCTCAAGCCTTCCAATCCAAAGGGGGTCATTTTCTGAGGAATCAAAATAAAGGCCCATTCACCAAATCTACTCCTCCTAACACCATAGTTCCACCCAATCAGAATGTTGACAATAACTCGCCTCCACCGAAAGGCCTGCTTGAATTTCAAAATAAAGGTAACTCATCTTTTGTTCCTAAGTATTAAATGAAAAATGACATGGAATTTGATTTTATTTCAAAGATGCAAAAACAAAATACTTCGTTGTCATTCTTTGACATTCTAAAGTGGTGCCCTACTCAATGTGACATTGTGTTGAGAGCTTTGGAAGAGGCAGACAAGTCAAAAGGGAAGAATAAGGCAACTCCAACTACTGATATGAACGCGGTCCTGTACAAAGGAAAGACAGGGACCCCACCATTCCTTCTAAGCCTGAGAATCTTTGGAAAGAATTTTCATAATTTCCTCTTTGATTCTGGAGCCTTAGGTAATGTCATGCCCTTTTACATCTATAAAAAGTTAGGTTTAAATTCGGTTCAGATTCACAAGAAGGTAATATAGTTAGACAAAACTAGGGTTAATGTGGTAGGGGAATTAAAGAATATTCATGTGCAGGTTAGATCAGACCCACAGATCTAGACTTATATGGATATCCAAGTAGCTGATATCCCCGAGACATATGGCATGCTTTTAAGCCGAGATTTGATGAAAAGTATTGGGGGTTACCTATCTTTGGATTTTTCACATATGTGGCTGTGATGGAAAGGGGTAGCAACATAAATTAGGATTGAAAGTGAGGCTCGTATCAAACATATGATCACTGAGTATGACTGCCCCAATGAGGTAGCTTACTTTGAAAATGAGATAGGAGTGTATAGGAGAGAGGAAATCATGACCTTTTCAATGTTCAATCCTGATAACCTGTGACCTTTGGAGAATAGTGATCCCATGGCCACTGTCAACCAACAGGTTTTAATTAGAAAACTGCAACAAGATAGGCTGGTTCTAGGAGAAGAGGTTGATCTATGGAGCTTGCTACTCCCTAATTGGTGCAAAATTCATTACCAAAGTCATTCTAAGTTGACTTTCCAACCTTGTGTCAACATTTTGAACCATGTCTGTCAGTCCGAGGAAACCTGTGAAAGCCACCTTGAAACAACCCTTAATTAGTTTTCATTTGAGGCAAGGGATGCCACTATTTTGACACAAACCCATACTACACAAGAAGTCCTCCCAATTGGAGAGACTCAGGCTTCATGTTCTACCTTGAGAAATGAGATTGTAGAATCTCAGGAAATATCTGATACACCAGCCCCTACCTATTTTCCAATTCCCAAGGGTTTGTTAAAAATAATGATAGATTGTAAAATCAATGATTAGGATCAGATTCGAGAAGAAGTGTTTGCACAAGTTCTAAATTTGAATGAAACCTATGACGGTTGTCATTCACATCACTCCCCGTGTTCAAAAATATTAAACCAGTCCAAACTGCCATCCATTTCCTGTGAACAATTACTCCCGGCTCGTCCTAGGGAAAGAAACACCAGCACAAGACCAATTATGGGTCCTCAATTTT
Source organism: Sequoia sempervirens (assembly GCA_007258455.2). NCBI lineage: Eukaryota > Viridiplantae > Streptophyta > Pinopsida > Cupressales > Cupressaceae > Sequoia > Sequoia sempervirens. Next base: position 714,341,790 of record VDFB02058242.1, on the reverse strand, counting down.
GATGGTTCTAAGTATAAAATAGGAAGTGAGCTGGAATTGAACTAACCAACCTAAAAGGGAAAACATATTTTGCATCTTACAGGTTGTAGTTCGGTTGTACTGACAATGTGGCATAATACAGAGCAGTAGCTAGAGGACTAATGTTTGCACATTAGAAAAGGGTTACAACTTTGATAGTCATGGGAGATTCCAAAGTCATTATCAAGCAAGTTTGCAGTCAATACACATGCCATAACAAGAGATTGGCTGCATACAGAAACAAGATATGGAATCTGATAGAGGATTTTGATGCCTTCGGGATCAGATTGATTCCTAGAGAGGATAACCAAATAGCGGATGCACTTGTTGTTGTTGCTAATACCTTGGAACCCATGCAAGATTCTAAATTGAAAATATTCTTAGTATATTTAGTCTTAATTCCTGCTATTTTTGACAACATTCGCAACTTTCAGGTTTTCGATGATGACTAGCATATACTTGCCTTCTTGGAAAGCTCAAATGTCTTTGAAGGATAGATTATAGATGAATCATACAGAGATCAAGGAGACTGGGATCTTGAAAACCATGATCCAGAAGGGATAATTAACCTGAAAACCAATAGTATTCCCAAAGGAATGGTGGCACTAGAGAGAATCTTTGATTCTGATACTCAAGCTAATGAAAGGTTACCTACAGAAAGTGATGGAGGAAAATACGAGTCAGTTAACTTGGCGAATTCAAGCCCTGGGAGAAATGTGTTCATTGGAAAAACTTGCCCCAAACACATTCGAGAGGAAATCCTGGCAACATTAAAATTGGACATAGTAGCAATTGCTTGGGGATACGAAGACTTGAAAACCTTTGATACTTCAGTAATAACACATACTATCCCCTTAAAACCTGCAGAAAATCCATTCCACCAAAAGCAACGTCTAGTGAATGCCCTGATTGAACCCTTAATTAAGAAGGAAGTGCAAAATTTTCTGTCAGCAAGGATAATATTTCAAGTAAGGCATTCAACTTGGGTCGCCAACCTAGTCCCTATTCATTAAAAGAGTGGAGAGATCAGGTTATGTGTTGACTTTAGAAACCTTAACAAGGCATTAGAGAAAGACAAGTATCCTCTTCCTTCCTTGGATGAGGTGCTGGAAATAGTGAATGGTTTGCAAATTATGTCATTCCTAGATGGATATTTAGGATACAATCAGGTAATGGTCAATTATGAGGATAGGATGAAAACTGCCTTCACGACCAAGTGGGGGACATTTTATTATCAGAGGATGTCATTTGGTCTCATCAATGCTGGAGCCACCTTTCAGCGAGCGATGGATGTGGCATTCAAATATTTGGTAGGTAAGTGTATTATCATATATATGGATGATTTGATTGTGTTTTCAAAGAATAGAGAAAATCATGTTGCGGACCTATCAAAGGTCCTTCAAAAGTGCATAAGTTATGGAGTCTCCCTCAATCCGAAAAAGTGTGTGTTTGGAGTTTCAGAAGGAAAATTACTAGGCCACATAACATCAAAGAAAGGGATTTCAATTGACCCAGACATAGTGGAATCCATTCTAAAATTGACCATGCCTAGTAGCAAAAAGGAGATGAGATCCTTTTTCGGGAAGATAAACTTTGTTTGAAAATTCATAACTAGGTTTACAGAGATCATCAAACTCGTCAATGAAATGATGAAAAAAGATGCTAAGATCGAGTGGAGAAATGAGGCTAAATTTGCATTCTTTTAGATAAAAAATCTATTTTAGAGGCACCAATTTTAACTAGCCTTGATTATCTAAAGCCTTTTTATATATATTCTTTTGCATCTGACCATTCTTGTGCTACTATTTTGACATAGTGAAAAGGTGAAGGGGATGAAAGGCCAATTTCTTTTATGAGTTCTTCGTTCAAGAATGCTAAAGTCTAATATCCACCTTTGGAGAATCAGGCTTTTGTGTTGGTAAGAGTTGTCAAGAAGTTTAGACACTATATCCTTTGCAATCAAATCACTGCCATAGTTCTTGACCCTGTTGTAAAGTCCCTTCTTATGTAGAGTGAACTGGGGGAGAGACGAGGAAAGTGGATGGAAATCTTACAAGAATTTGACCTTGAAATCCACCCGATGAAGCTAGTCAGAGGATAAGGCTTATCCAAGGAAATGGCAAATGTTGATACTAAGATTATCTATCAACAATATATGATACAATAATTTACAAATGATCCTTGGTATGTTGATTTGATCTTTTTGTTGCTAAATAATAAGTGCCCAGATGGGATGAACGCCACTCAGAGGAGAGCACTCAGGCTGAAGAGTTCCCACTACATTCTCAAAGGGGGAGCTTTATACCAAAGAAACTTTGAGGGCGTTTATCTACACTGCCTTGATCAACAACAAGTGAAACAAGCCATAACGGAATTGCATGGTAGACACAGTATTGGACATGGCTTTGCTGATTTCATGGCTCACCAAATTTTGAGATCAGGTTACTACTAGCCCCATGTGTTCCGTGATGCTCACCAACATGTGAGGACATTTCACACATGTCAGACTATCTCATTCAGGGAATGCAATCCAGCAATGCCCCTACAACCGGTCTATTAGGTAAGACCATTTTCCCAATGGGCATTAGATTTTGTAGGGGTAATTAACCCTAACTCTTTTGCAAGTCACAAATTTATTTTTATAGCAACCGATTACTGTATGCGTTGAACCAAAGCTCATCCCTATAAGAATAGCACCACCGAGGTCATCATCAAATTTCTTAACGAATGCATTGTAACCAGGTTTGGAGTACCGTTTGCCTTGGTATGTGACAATGGCCTTGATTTTTCTTCCACAAAATTTATTCAATGGGAATATGAGCATAAGATTGTGTTAAAGTATTCTTCTAATTACTACCCATAGGGGAATTGAGTAGCTGAGTCTACAAATAAAAATCTATTGGAAGTAATTATGAAGTTGTTAGAAAGTAATCCTATGGATTGACATACTCAACTCATATTTTCCTTATGGGCAAATAGAACTCAAATCAAGGCCACCTTAGGAAACTCTCCATTCAAGTTGGTCTATGGCCAAGATCCAGTCTTTCCTATCCATCTACAGATACCTATTCTTAGGTTTATGCAGGAATTTTACTCAAATGATGATAGGATAGAGGTTAGGCTAACTAGTTTATTAAATATGGAAGAACAAAGAGATGTTGCTTTGCAACAGTTTTCTAAACATCAAGCTGTTGTCAAATGTTGGTAGGACAAAAGAGAAAAAATCAAAGATTTTAGGATATCAGAATTGGTACTATTATGGGTTAAAGCTAAGGAAAAGAAAGGAGACCATCAAAAGTTTGACCGAGTTTGTTTTGGTCCTTATCAAATTGCTAAGATCCTCAGCAAAAATGCCTTTCGATTGAGTACTTTAATGAGAGAGTTTGTTCCATTGCTTGTTAATGGGCATTTTCTCAAACACTATTTTGGTCCATGATGGTTTGATGTTTTGATTGGTTGTACATATGTAATTAGTTGGCTCATTTGTTTATTTATTTTTGTTTGTTCTTTTGGTTTGTGTTTTTGTTTTTGTGTCTTGGGGTGATTTATGTTTTGCTTTATTTCAAAATAGGGGGTGGCTATTCATTGTATGCTAAAGGTACTAGGAGAGAAGTTGGTTTAGGTATTTTCAGATATGTCTGTGGAAATTTTTCGTCTCAAGACCTATGTCTTGTGTTCTTTTTAAGTAGTAGCCTGAAAGGTTAAGAACAAATAGGTGTATTGTAAGTAATCTCATTGAACCACGACTGAATTTGTCACAAAATAGATAAAGACATCTGTTTACATGGAGGCCTATTTGTCTCAAAATAATTTTATTTTGGATTTAGGTGAAAAATCCGAGTCCTAACACTGTCATGAAATCCATTGTAGTTCTCAACCCAAATTTCAGAATGATATATCTAAGTATTGAGGAAAGATGAAAAGAGAAATTATTCAAGTAAGCCTATACAAAGAAAAGAAAAGAGAACCATTAATTGATGGAAAAACTCAATACAAGAAGGGTAATTCAAGTATCTCTACTGGGGCTATGGATGCCTGGCTGGTAGTAGAGAAATTATTTGAGAGAACTAGAGGTATCTCCATCAGGGCTATGGATGTATGTCTTGCAGCGGAGCAATGTCCAGGGTATCATTGCATGACAGTCATAGGGATTCAACTCACGTAGCCTAAATCTTTAATATAGTTATTTTAGGATGAGAAGGACCTTTACTGGAATAGATACACCATACATGCACACACTCAAATTCAAGGTGGTTATTGTTGATTTACATTTGAGATTCTAGCTCAACCTTGTTTTCCATAACTGATCATACTAAAATTTAAAATGTACATGAACCAGAGGTTCTAGGTGACTAAATTCTTTAGTATCTTGAAAATGGGCAAACCATTTTCCTAGCCGAGTTGCCAATTGTTATGCCTTGCATAACCACCCCATTTTATTTTTGGTAAAAATGGGTTCTTGTGTTTTTTTGTCCTTGGTGTTCTTGTTTCGATCTTAGGAGTCGTTCTCTTTCCTTCTAAGTCTTTGTTTCTTTATTTTTGCAGGTTCATAATGCGCACCAAAACTAAACTTGGAACTTTTGCAAAGTTCCTAGTCTAGTTTTTGTTCCGGTCCCGACTCCGTCTCTTTCCTTGTCTTTTTTATTTGTTGTCTTGTTTGCCTTGGGCTCTTGGGATTGTTTTCTCCCTTGGGTTTTCTTTTGTTTCTTCCCCTTTTGAGTTTCTTTTTCTTTTTGTTGAATCAGAAATGGAATGGAAATGAGCCTAAAACTTTCAAAAGGTTCTAAGTCTAGCTTTCATTTTGATCCCACTCCCTTTTGTCTATCTTGTGTCCTATCTCATTTTTTGTTCTGTTTTGGGATGGGTTTTTGCCCCGGTCTCGTTTCCCTTTCTTCTTTTTGTTTTTCCCTTGGTTTTCTTTCCCTTTGTCAAGAATGAAACCGGAATTGGATCCGAACCTGGAACTTTGCTAAGTTCCAAATATAGATTTAGTTCCGTTTCCGCCCCCGTTCCTTTGTCATTCTTTGCCTACTGTGGGACTGGAGCTAGATCCGGGATGAAATGTTGAACTTTCACAAATTTCCTAGTCCTATTTTCGCTTCGCTCTCACTCATGTTTTACCTCTGACATACATGTTGGTTGTGTACTTGTTTTCGCCTTGATTCCACCCCTGACCAACTACATTAAATGACATTAATTACAACGTCGTCACACACACAAAAAGGTTTTAAAACCTTAATCAAAGGTTATTTGGTTCATTAAACATACTTAGAGAATTTTAATGAAAAAGAGCTAAGAGAACTCGAGGAGGAGCATGATTTGGTTGTGGGAAAACTTGTGTGGGAAGATCCCTGTCAAATTTCAACCTTTGTAGTAGCATTCTGAGGTGGGTGGTTTTTCGCGCATTTTGTTTTCTATTTTCCCATTCGTGTTGTTTTCTCGTTGTCCTTCGTGTGTTCGCAGGACCTTTCCTGTGAGTATTTGCTTGTTTCTTTTCTATTGTTGGTGTCTTTGTTTGTCATTCTTTGTTTGGTTTCATTCCCTCTTCCACTTTCCAATTGTCTTTTTGTATTCTCCGTTGTTTTTGTTTTGTCGCATGTTTGCCATTTTTGGTGATGTTTTCATTTCGCCATGCCCTAGTTTCAATTAAGGTTTTCCTTTTTGAGGGGTTCTTGTGTCTTACAATTGTCTTAAAACCTTTTTTGGACCCCTCTGATCTTGTTTAGTCGAGTGTATGAGTTTTGATTGTAGGGTTTTGGATGCCTAATTTGAATAAGAGTCGACGGGCTGTACAAGTTAGGGTTTTTCATTTCACGCTCTTTTCAAGTATCTTCCCTATCTTGCTCGACCCAGTACCATTGGTCTAGGTGGAGTTGAGCTTGATTTTTTCCTCCCCACATCCTTTTTGGACTCATGTTTGACTGGTGTCTGCATGCAGAGATGATCCACACAACTCTGTGATACACGGTGAAACAAGAGCCAAAACCAAACTTGTTCATTAAAATTTTTGATGAGAGTTCAGTTTCGGTAACGAGTCCACCTCCGATGGCTCTGATTCCAATCCTGAACCCAATTTCACCAGTTAGGTAGGGTCAAGTCATCAAACGTTATGGGATATTGAAACATTGACAGTTTCAATTTTTGATCAGGTTTCGGTCTCGATTCTGATTAATGTTATTTGTTCACCTCTCTGGTTCCTGATTTTCTCCCAGTTTTGCTCTCACTAGGTTTGAAATTTTACAAATGAGGGTTACCTAGGGAAGAATAGAGAAGTGTGAAAGGATAACACTTGTGATAATGGTTTTCATGCCTTTTGCTGGTCTAATCCAAGCTTGTTTTGCAGGAATGAACAATGTCAAGAGCATTAAAGTGTCACAAAAAGAAGGGAATGTTGCAGAAACCTCTAAGGGAGAAAAACCCAAGAAGATAAAGGTGGAGCAACTGCCTTACACCTTGAGATACAAACACCAAGATGCTACTCTCACAGCTAGCAAGTTGGATTCAGAGTGGGCTGACATAATAGACACCAATCTAGCCCCATTCAACTGTGAGGAGCTACTTGTTGAAACTTTATGTGAGGATGTGAGTGGAAGGACTGAGAGAATAGCCCAATTTGGGTTGGCACATGTTACACTTTTCCCCTTATCAATTCCATGCCCAAAGCTCATACTCACAGGGGTAGGGGCATACAACCCCTTATCAAGGCAATGTATGGACCTCCAAGGGAATGTCATTATTGATCTATCCCCTCAGATGATGATGTTCATGTTTAATGCACCTACCCCAAAGAACCCCAAGCAATTAATTGAAGCAAAGGCATTGGAGTTGTTCAACAGGGACAATGAAGCTAATAGGTCCCACATGAACAAGAAATGGTTAAGAACTGAGAAGAAATCCTTAACAAAGGTTCCTGAACAACCCAAGAGGGGAGACTTCAAGAAGGAGATTGATGATCTAATCTTGATGCTTTCTAGTGTATTTGGAAAGAGAGACTTGACATACTTCAAGGAATGGATGTTTCCATTCATTCAAACCATTTTAGATGGTAGGAAACAATTTGATTGGGGTATTATTTTGTCAAACAACTTGCATAAAAAAATGCTCAAAGTGGGGTATACTAAAACCTTCTTCATGACATCTTATGTCATATATTCAGTTGCACGCAGGGGCACTTTCCCTAGATTAAATGCAATCGGCACATTAGGAGAGGCTCCTGGGTAGAAAAAGGCATGGGAGCACTATGATCAACTGATCCTGCAAACCTCAGAGCACCCTATAGAAGGGTCAATGATGCATTCCTCTATGTCATCAACAATCGGTTGATAGGCGATGTTGGATTCAAAATGAGCAGGGAGGCCATGGATTTTATTGCTGAGTGGGGAAATTGGTACATCCAATACCCCAAGTTCTCTTATTTTAGATTGGAAAACTTTGATGGACATCCTCACCAACTACCAAGATGTTGTAGTGATAGAATTATACTTATGGAATTCATTTATCAGGCTTCAGGGGTTAATGCAAGATTTGGCAACAAACATAAGCCCAAATGCCACAAGTTCCCCATGAAGTTGGGAGAACACTGGTGTGCTCACAATTTGGCTACAAGGGTAGTATGTGAAGAATTGAGATTTCTAAACTCAGGGCTATATACATCAAGGAAACATTTTAGCCCGTAGCACAAGATGAATGGCCTAGCTTCTACCATTTTTTATAATCATTTTAATTATTAGAATATTTTTGGTTTGATGTGCAAGATGACTATGATGTGTGGAAGAGAAACAATGAAAGGCTTACCATCCCATAGATGATTGAATATGGGGTGAAGGAGGATATTCCCGATACACTATTAGATGATGGTGTAGTTTTGGACCTCGGCTATGAAGCTGGGAATATAGTAACTAAGAGCTTGGACCCAATTAATTGGGATGAAGAAGAATTCATTGATATCAAATAACTTGCTAGAACAGTAATGGATAGAAGTATCCAATGGGTGGTTATGAGGATCAAGGAACTAGAGGCTCAATCTTCAAAGAAGAGGAAAGCTACAGGTACCCAAGGATATAGGAGAACAAAGAGGAGGATAGCTACTAAAGAACAATTGGAGTACTTTCCTCCTAGCTCTGGAGGAGATGCTAATCCAAGAGTGCCTACTCAGGAAACCCATGAGTCGCAGGGTGTAGAAGCTATAACTGTTGGGGAGGGAACTTCATCTCAACCTTCCCTTCCAAAGGAGTCCACTAGGGAAGTACCTACAGGTAGCCTTCATGAGCAGGTTGCAAAAGACAAATAGAAAGAAGTTGAGATTCATGACATTGACACTAATTCTGAGGCTACACAATCAGATCATGAGCCTCTTGTGACCACAACTACTAAATACATTCATGATATTGGGATTGAAGATGTTTTAACTGCTGAAGACCAATGTAATTTTTTTAAAGATGTAAAGAAGGAGGCTAATGCCAAAGCACAAGCTGAGGCACTTGCAAAGTAGAAGGAGGCTGAGGCCATAGCAAAGATTGAAGAGATTGCAAGGTAGCATAAGGAAAAAGAAGACCTTCTATAGCAACAAAAATAAAATGAATGGAAAGCTAACACAGAGAGGGGGAAGTTGGCCCTCTTGTAGAGAATTCGTGATCTTGAAGAGGAAAAGGCCCAACATAGGAGGGAAAAATAAGAACTTGAAGCTAAGGCCAAGACTACAGAGGAGGCCCAAGAGAAAAATAATGAAGAAGAGCTCTTTCTAAGGAAGCTGGAAGCAGAAGAACAAGCCAAGCATGAGCAAGAGGTAGCCAAAAATGTGGGAGAAAGTCAAACAATTAAAGAAACAAAGAGATGACATGTATGAGTAGAGGAGATTGGAAGAGGAAAGAGAGAAAGCTGAAGTTGACATGCTTGCAAAGGAAATGGAAAAAAAGGAGCAACAAGAGGTTGAGTCTCAACCTAAGGTAACAATTTTGCAACCTCTCTCTTCTACCACTTCTTCACAACAAGTGGTTACTCCTCGTGTTGCCCCAACATGGTTGAAGCTTAACTTGGAGAAGAAGCAAATAGTCCAGCCCCAACCCCTGAGCTGGGATGACATGATGAAAGAGATTTAGAAGGAGAGGCCCAAGAAAAGGGCTAGAGTCCTTCATTCCACTAAAGTAACAAATTTTGGAGAAATTGTAGTTGAATGTGCCATTCCTATTATAGACAAGGATAGATCAAAGATGCAGTTGAGTGATTATCAATTGGGTACTGTGAACTTGGGAAGGCCTACCAGAAACCAAGAAATGGAGTTAATTGATATTGTAGCATCCTCCACAAATTCTAGAATGGTAAAGGATAAACAAAGGAAAGATGAGCTCAAGGCTCAATTCGATCAATTGCATGGGTTCTTAAAGGACCTATCCTCTCCTGTTTCTATATAATTTGTTGCTCCACAAACACCAATTTTGTTAAGAAAGAAAGAAGTTGATGATCTTCTTGAGTTGAGAAGCAAGGTGAAGATGTTAGATAGGTGGATTGATAGGTTGAACCAAGAGGTGGAAGAACTACTTGTTGAGGCCCACAAGGTTCATAAAGAAGCATTGGAATAATCCAATGATATGACTACATATGCTGAAGAAATTTGGAAGCAAGAAGAAGATTACAAAGAGCATGTAAGGAAGTGAAAAGAAATTACTAAACTACCTCAGCAAACACTCTTGGAACAATCCATCATTGAAGAAGGTAATGAATATTTCATTGACAAAACTATCGGCATTATCAGGTTTAGGACTTACATTCATTTTTTCCCATAGAAATGAGGTGCAGTAGGCTGGCAAGGATTTGACAGACCAAATTGTGGAATTGGAAGCAATCATAGCTATGATGGTGAATGAAGATGTTCCTGTCAAAGATAGTTTCCCTCTTGATGTGTTGGAACAAATGGGATAATAGATTTCAAGAGGCAATGCAGAAGGGAGATGATGGTGATGATTTATTGATTGACAGGTTCATGGATATCAAGGAGGTAATAAAGATTTCTCAGAAGGAGCTTACCAAATTAGATGATATGTAGAAGTTCACCTCTACTGAGTTAAAGAGAATAAAGTTTGAGGACAATTGGGTGGATGGGCCGGATATGGACATGCTTAAACAAGTGTTAGACAATTATGATGAGTACTTGCTTGAACAAAAGATAGGGGAGTAAGCGTATGGAATATTCTTTTTTGAATAAAGCATAAGATGGTACGACCAGTTGGGTAGCTCTTCCTTGTTTTCCAGAATTATAACACATGTTTAACTAAATATCTCCTAACAGTTGAACCTTCTCCTTGTGCATCAAATTTTGATAGAGTCATCAATAATTGAACTAAAGATCATGATGGGCAGTCATCTTATGCAGTTCCAGTTGTTCCCTTATGTAAGGAAAGCAAAGGTGCAAAAACACTTTCCTAATGACAATTCTAAGAAGAGAATGTAGATTTAAGGTTCAAAAAATCAATTACAGTTCATTAAAGATGCACATTACCAAGAAACAAATAAGAAAAAATTTCAGACAACACATAATAGACACTAGATTTAATGTGGGAAAACCCTTTCAGGAGAAAAACCCACCACACCAAGTAAAAGTCACTTTGTATTATAGTAAACAATGTTCACATAAAGAGTTACAAACTCGTGCTCATAGAGATCTAGATTCACAGTCTCAACATAGGCAACATTACAATTTTATCTGATCAATCACGTTCTCTCTCTCATTGTTACAATGCATATACAACATACAATGAAGAACACAACTCAACTCCCTAAAAAAAAACCCTATTTCAATGCATTACACATTATGTCATTTTTCTTCTGAGAGAATTCTACAATCAATTGATCTGCATTACCAGACCCATACTCAGAAATATACCAATTTAGTTCCCATTTGCAACAATAGACAAACCATCAATCAATAGTTACCATATCGGGCCAACAGTTTCCTTGTCATCTGTTCAACATCCTTCATCCACCGCTCTACCGTAGCCAAGAACAAACACCTTTGTGGTGTGGGGATGACAACACTGCACTACCGCTAGACAACTAGGAGGCTTCTGCGGGACAGTGGCATATGGTAGTACTGTAGACAATATTCAACACAGTCATGGGTGGCGATAACACTGCACTACCGCTAGACTACTATGAGGCTTCCACGGTATGGTGATAACACCACACTACCGCAGCTCTGCTAGGAGGCTTCCATGGTATGGAAGTAACACCGCACTACCACACCTCTCTTACAACCACCTAGCGGTATGGTGGTAGAAGCATGAAAGTAACACTTATGAATTTTGTGATTGCTTGGTGACAAAACCAGGGTTATACCGGTGAGTTTGAGAGACATTTTCTCAACAATCTCCCACTTGATGAAGAACTCACTAAACCCTCTTCAATACATGAAGTCATCGAATGTTCTGGTCCCCAAGGCCCATCAAATTTGTACACCATCTAAACTTATCCATGCTCACTAGCTTTGTCAATGCATCAACAAAAATTTTCAGAGTATCAACCTTTTCCAAACAAACCTTTCCATCCTCCACCATATCGCATACAAAGTGGTACTGTACATCAATATGTTTCATCCTACCATGGAAAGTTAAATTTTTCGCAAGACAAATGGCACTCTGACTGTCACAGCAAATTACAATCTGCCTTGCATCAAAACTAATATCAAAACATAATCTCCTAAGCCAAATGGATTCCTTACATGCCTGAATTGCTGCCATGTACTCAACCTTTGTAGTGGATAAAGCGACTACAGCCTGCCGCTTGCTCATCCAACTAACTGCACCACCATTCATCATGAAAATATATCCATTGCTAGATTTTCTACTATCAATGTCTCCTACCCAATCAGAATCCATATATCCATGAATGCTCACTGAATTCTGAGATCTAGCAGAGTGACCTTGATAACACAGGGCATACTTTGATGTACCCTTCAAGTATCTCAATACTCTTTTTATAGGATCCCAATGCGACCTTCCTGGATTAGCCATAAACTGACTAAGAACACCCACTACTTGGGCAATGTCTGGCCTAGTATAGAACATTTCATACATTAAACTGCCAACTGCACTTGCATAAGGCATTTTGGTCATGTCCTCCATCTTAGTAGTTGATTTTGGACAATCTTCAACAAATAGCTTCGTTCCTTGCAAAACTGGAACAACTAGCTGCTTGCAATCAGTCATACCAAATCTCTCTAGAATAGTGTTAATATACTTACTTTGGCTGAATCAAAGCTTTCTGCTCATTCTGTCCCTAGTTATTTCAATTCCCAGAATATATCTTGCTGCACCAATATCCTTCATTTCGAACTTTGCAGACAACTGAGATTTTAGATCAGAAATAATAGACTTACTATTCCCTATGAACAACCTATCATCAACATAGAGTGCAAGAATAAGAACATGATCATTTTTAGTTTTGAAGTACACACAATGATCTGATTTTGATCTTACAAAACCCATTTACAAAAAAAATGTGTCAAATTTATGGTACCACATTCTAGGCAACTATTTCAAACCATATAAATATTTCTTTAACTTTCAAACTAGATTTTATTTACCTTTTTTTCACAAAGTGCTTAGGCTGGGACACATAAATTTCTTCTTCAAGATCACCATGAAGAAATGTTGTCTTCACATCCATCTACTCAATCTCTAAGTCATATGCTGTTGCAAGTGACAAAAGAAATATGATAGATGTTAGCTTTGCTACATGAGTGTTGATGGTGTTTTCTGCACAGCAACAACTCAAACAGAAAATGATATTCTATCTCTCTTGAAAGATAATCTTCAACAATAAATTGCTGAAAATCACCCCAAGGTCTCTCGGGTGGCAGGTCATGACAATGCATAAAAAACTCAGATAATATATGAAAATGCTAGTAATCACAAGGGGCCTTACAAATAAACAACGCTGGAAGTGAATTTTCATCAGGTGCAACGATATAGTGATGCTTTCAATCCTAAAACTAACCCAGATTCAAAATAAATAGCAAAAGAGATAAGGGCTTAGAGAGATTCTATTTATTCTAACTCCTAAGATCAATCACAATAATGATGAAAGCTGCAAATGGACAGATCCCTAACAAAACCGATCTCTACTTGAACAAGGACAAACCTGCAACTACACAGAAATGGTGCAATCTTCTGGGGAAATCCAAAGATTTTTAGACTTTGAACATTCATTCGCATACCCAATTGCTGGCACAATGTAAACAAGCATTCACAGTTGAACTTAGCACAGAAGTGAGGCCCAGACTAACTTTACACAACAATCTACAATCAGCAAATTGCTAAAAGTATGGACCAGAAATCGATCAACATTATTAACATTTCACCATCATTGTAAAAGAGCTGAAATCTAACATCTAACATCTAATATCTGAGAATCAAGAACAAGAAACCATAAAATTGTTGAAAATAAATACAAATTTTACCAAATCAACAATCCAATTGCATTAATTCTCCAACATTACATAACAATTTCAAGTTTCTCATCTCCTACAGCTAATTCTGAAAACTACTTGCCAATTATGGCCTTCTAACTTAGCAAAATTCTGGCCTAATCAAACTCCTACAAATCAATCCCCTTACAAATGAGACACAAATGCCATTTATAGAAAACCTCAAACATGTCGGCCAAATTGGATTTTACAATAATAACTGGCCTCAAAACAGGTCGGCCTAATTAGATTTTACAATAATAACTGGCCTCAAAACAGGTCGGCCAGGAGAATTTCAAAATAGGACAAGATTTGCATTAAATGCATGAATATTATCCATGTTGGCCCACGATCTCCAGCAAGATCAGATTCACGTTTCTTCCAAAAAGTCTTCCAGCTGTAGACAATTTTGGCACAGATTCTTAGGCAGGTCCCACTTTGAAAATTTAAATTGAACATTTTCAAATTCCCCTTTTGGCACGAATCCATATGCAAGTCCCCCTTTTAATATTTGTTTAGTCCTGAAAAACAGATATCATCATTAATAGCCCACAGGTCCAAATTAAATTCGAATAAAATTCTGACCTTTAAGAAAAACTTACATTTTTATAAGGAAACTTTCCATTTTCAGAATTTTTTCCATTTTTGGAAATTTTTATTTTCACTTTTCAAGAAATTTTCATTTTCAGGATCATTTTTAAAACAAATTCCATTTTTGGAAAAAATGATCATTTTCGAAAAAAATTTCATTTTGGGAAACCAGACCAGGGGAAAATCTGGGAAAATCTAGGTCAGGTGGACTCCAAATCCAAAACCAACCAGACAGGATTCTGAAAAATCTAGCATTCCGGGAAAATCCAGACAGACATGATTCTACCGAATAAGGCAAAAATTTCAACAATAGATCATCAAAACGAACCAAGAATGTGCGAAACATCGTGTAATATATCAAATTAAGCATGGGGTGTTGAACATTTATCATCAAATTCATCAATTTAATCCAGTATTTCAATTTGCACGAAGCCTGGCAGAAAATCCAAAAAATCCGGGTGGACTGGATTTCCGTGGATGGCATAAAATTCTGGACTTTGGCACACTCCGGAAAACTAAAGAAATCTGGGAAAATCCGGTTAGGCAGAAAATCCCGAACGTAGGCAAAAACCCGGACTTCGCTCAGATCCGAATGGAAATCGAAAAATCCGGACGGACCGGAAAATCTCGGATTGGAAAAAACCCAGATTTTCCACAGAGCCGACTTTGAAGAATCCGAAAAAATCCGGACGAACCGAAAAATCCCGGATTGGGGTAAAACCCTGAATTTTGCTTAGAACTTAGTTTTTTCAAAGGGGAACCTGGGGAACTCACTTGGGCAAGCAAGATGAACATCTAAGGACCCCCAAAGGCAATGAAATCAATAAAATTAAGGGGCCAAAAGACACCAAAAGCCAGAGCAAAAAGAGGGTCCCTACTTTTAGTGGGGCGTGTGTGCAAAACTGCACAACAAATGATGACTCCGCTGGGAAAATGCTCTAGAGCATTTTGATGATGAACAAGAATCATAAACCCAGAATCTCTGGTTTCGATATCCCTATCAGGAAAACAAATCAAAATGCAAGATTAAAGAAAATCAAGACCAAAGGCCGACTGAAACTTCCATAGACTGAAAATCCAAGTGTGTGCAAGTGAGTTCATTTCCCTCCTTGAGCTACTGTAGAAACCAAGCTCAGTCAAGTTAGGCTACGTAAAGATTCTAGCTCCAAAAGCAACCTGGATAGAGCCTCACTGCCAGTCAGGCGTCCATAGCCCCGACGAGGTTATCGTCGTGGTTCTCCTGAACATAGCTCTACTGCCAGCCAGGCGTCTATAGCCCCGGTAGAGATATTCATATACTCCTGATAAGTTGAATTCTTTCTTCTGACTCTCAATATTTTCTCTTCTTTTTTTTTCTTTTTTTTGATATTTCTATTCTTTTACTCTTTTCATTTCAACCTGTGAACAGTGAAGTCCACACTCAGGGCTGAGAACCACAGTGGCACTGAAGCAGAAATATGATTTTTCACCCAACAAGACCTTGCAAGGACCCTACTGCAACCTTCAGATTCTTAAGATGTATGAAGGATATAAGATTTCAGAATACTTCAGATTCAAGTCAGACCAATGACCCATTCTCTTTAAATCAGACATTCAGACTGCTTGACACCAACAAAAGATCTTTGACCATTAATTCAAGACACATGACTAAAGTCCATCAATAAAACACTTAGAACAATCCCAGATAATAAATAATTATTGCACAGGAAGGACACCTCCCCAACCAGAAGATAAAAAACCCAAGCCAGAGAAGCAAAAATAACAACCAAACCGAAACCCAAAGCAAACTAAACTAGCCAAAACAGAAGCAAGGAAAAGCAATATAAACTAAAGCAATCTATCCTAAAGAAAAAAAAATAGACAAAAGCAAAAGAAAAGTAGACCAAGCTGCATTTATTCAAATCAACACTATGTACAAAAAGACTCAAAATGGCTCATGATCAGATAGGATGAACTAAGACTCATCCCCACATGATTAATCAATGCATGGACAAGCAATAAGGCGAATGTAACAGTCCTCAAAAATGCAAACTTGTCTTTATATTCAGAAAAATAAATCTCTGCATTGTAGCATTCAAACTCCATGTCAAAATTAGGAATAACTAGTAACTGAGGTAACTCATTAGGACCATGAATAACCCATATGCAAGTTGTCTTTCCTCAATCTCCATAATCAAATTAACAAGATTCAGAATTTCCTGCAAAGAAAGAAACAACTTGATTTTGCATTTCTGCAGACTGAATGTTGTGTTCATCATCCCGCACTTGTGAAGAGTTGATCATAGTGTCAGCAGGGGGTCTCCATTGATGGTGCAATATTCCACTTGCATTTGAAACAGGCAAGATAGAATTAGAGGAATCATTACATGATGTAGAGTGAAATTCATATCAAAGACTTTTAGAACTATGAACATGGAACTTTTCACCTGTTTGAGTATTTCCATGAGGGATCAACAATGAAAACGCAAAGGCATTATCTTGTACAACAATTTCCTCAGCAAGATGCTCATCCGAAGGTATCATAGATTGATCTTCCAGCACATTCTCATCTGGAGAAGTTGGAGCATGTTCACCAATACTAACGGCAACATTTCTGTTTTCAACATCATTCATATTTTCCTGCACATTAGCATGAACCACATCGGCTACCCCATCAATAACGCATAGAATCTGTGAATTTTCATTGTCTAGTTCATTAATAAGCCGAGGAAAAATAGAATTAGATAAATGAGAAGACTCCCTGAATTCATCTTTTGTTGGCACTAGCTCGGATTCTTGATCACAATCATCAGGAACGTTGATCACTTCACTGAGTGCTTCCTCATGTTTTTCAAGACACTCATCAGCAACTGGTTGACATTCCTCAATCAAAGACTTGTTTGATGTATCTGTCGGTGTATCATTTGCATGTAAGAGTAGCTGTACTTGTTCCTTCACCTCCTTTATGACTGTCTGGCACTGGAAATAGGTGAATTCTGAATGCTCTTTCTCATGTATCCTGCACGAAGCTAGTAACAACAGCTCCTCTAGGTAGACTCCAAAACCTAGGCTTGACCAATCTCTTATAATTCTGGCAACAAACTCTTTGTATCTGGTCTGTATCACATCTTCGTCTTGGAAAGGAAGAGCTTGTAGGGGAACCTCTTGTTCAACCTCCACTATGTTTTCCAGAACTTGACTAGCCTCCATAGGAGCATCCTCCTTGATCTCCATAGGTGATTCTTCACTTAAATATTCCTCTGTTATCTCTGATGCCTCAGATTCATCTTCATGACACTCAGTTCCTTCCAAAGTCACGTCAGCATTAGTTGCAATGCCATCCCTGGATTCAGAACTAGTCAGCCCTTCTGCAGTGCATTCTTTGCTTAACTCACCTTTCCACTCCAGGTATTCTCCAACTTTAAAGATAATGTCCCCACACGAATGACAGATGAACTTTGAATGGGCTGCATCATGGAATCTGCACCATTTGGACGAAAGGAAATCCTGCAAGCACTTACCACTAGCAAATTGACCTTCAACTATCTGTGTGAATGTCTCAACTGCAACATCAATAAACTCCAGATCTGAGGAGGCTAATGGTTTTGACAGGTTTTGCATGAAAAGGTTCCTTTGCAAGACCATCTCAATGTTGTCTAGAAAGGCCAATCATTCAAAATCATTGTGTCTACAGGTATTATGAAGCCTACACTTGTCTAAAAATGCACAATGATGCAAACCCTTTCCATTCCATTGATTTATCCTCCTATTCAAGGACTTACAGATTTGAAAAAAATCAATCTGAAGACTGTTTCCATTATGAAAAACATAATGCTGCTTTTCCATCTTGACTCAGAACTTGAATTTTCAGATTTTGAGATCTGCCATATCTCAGATTTTCAACATAAAGGCTCATTCAATCTTCCAGTAATGTCACCTTGTCCGCCCTCCTTCTAGCACCAATCTGTTGTTGCTTTGCAGAAAACACCATCAACAAGGAGATTTTTTTTATCCATAATCAATTCCCTCTACCTGGGAATAACCCTTCATAATCAACCTCGCTTTATACTTTTTAACATTGCCATCGAGACTAATTTTCTTTTTAAATACCCATTTACAACCAACTGCTTTCCTGCCTTCAGGCAAGGGCACCAAACTCCAAGTGTCATTCTTCTTTAATGATGTGATGTCATTTCTTCATTCATGGCTTCCAACCAAGAGTTTGAATCAGGTATTCCAATTGCCTCTTAAATAGTCCTAGGCTCATCAGTGCTAGTAATTAAAGCATAGGCACAAGTAGAATCTAAAATAGAGAACCCTGTTAGGGTTAGAAAGGCAGATATCTAACAATTAAATGCAAATTTAATTAAAATAGAGAAACTAAAACACACATAGAATAGATTATAACACAGAGAATTTAACGTGGTTCACCCAATCTAGGCTACATCCACCAAACCGCAGCCATCCAATAATTTTATTATCCAGTGCAAAAACCTATTACAATCTTGCGAATAATTGCATTTTTCATCCTCCTGTAACCCCCATCCGAACCCCCTTTTAACAAGCTTAGAAGCTTCCATATTCGGGTTCTACAAAATTGGATTTTTCTTTTTTTGTTGATTTTTCCTTTTTCCGGTGATGATGCGAAAAAGTAGGAGGAAAATTTTTCTCGGGAGTTGCTACCCCCGAAGCCCTGCCCGGGGCCTGGCCCGACCCCAAACCTTGATAAGGATACATGTTGGGATGTACAGTATAGCATGATCAGTCCCCACACACCAACAAACCAATACCTATCAGGTTGCTTCTTCTCACGTGTAGATCTCCTCACAGGTTGAGGCTAAGGCTGAGGTTGTGGTTCTTCTTCAAAACTATTAGAGCTACTTGAACTCTCCTTAGTTTCAGGTACACTATCAATGTGTTGTTCCTCTTTTTCTGGAGTTAGAGGTATTTCAACAACATCATTTTCCTCTTTATTTTCTTTCATCCCTGACTGCAGTTCCACTGAAGAAGGTTTCAACTCCTGAAAAATTACACTTATGCTATATACAACCTTTGTAGTCATAGGATTCCAAAGCTTGTATCTTTTCACACCATTGTCATAGCCAATGAAGATACAATTAACAAGTTTTTTCTCCAATTTAAATCTCTTCACATTTGACACATAAACATATGCTTCACAACCAAAGACACAAACATGTCTTAGAGAGGGCTTCTTACAAGACCAAGTTTCCATAGGCATTTTTTCAACAAGTGTTGACGAAGGAGACCGATTCAACAAGTAACATGATTTAGCCATAGCCTTAACCTAGAACTTCTGCTCCAGACCAACATTGCTCAACATACTTCTTGCATTCTCCATCAGTGTCCTATTCAACCTTTCAGTAACTCCATTTTGCTGCGGAGTGTAAGGTGTTGTTTTATGCCTTTTAATTCCATGGTCTTTACAATACCTTTCAAATTCCATAGAAAAAAATTCACTAACATTATATGTCCTCAAGAATTTAATTTTCTTACCAGTATGATTTTCAACCAAGTTCTTGAACTCTTTAAACCGACTGAACACTTTTGATTTATTTTTCAAAAAATATACAAATGTCCTCTTCGAATAATCATCAATAAAAGGTACATAATATTTTGAATTCGACAACGAAGGAACATTTACTGGACCAAAAACATCAGAGTGAATATAATCCAAAACACTAGAATATTTGTGAGGATTGGAGTAAACAGAAACACGATGATGTTTACCATATATACAATGTTCACAGAATTCAAATTCTAGGTTACAATCATCAAGCCCCTCAACTAGGTTTTTATTTTTCAAGGCTTTAATTTTTTTTCACCAATGTGACCGAGCCTTTGATGCCAGAGCATAGTATTATATATTGGAAGTTTAACTTCCAAAGAATTTTCCCCTATAGGGATTTTAGTCTCCTCTACACGAACAATCTTCTGTGATTTTGCAGAGACACTATTACAATGAACAACAAGTGCGTCCAACTTGTATAGAGTACCAATTCGAGCACCCATAGCCAACACCATTGAACCTCTAGTCATTTTATAGCCATTGCTTGAGAATGAGACTTGCACTCCAACATCATTCAACTTACTAACATAGAGTAAATTTTGAGCCAGACCTAGTATATGCATTACGCCATCAATTCCCTTAATTCTTCTGTCAAGAAACTAAATTTTGACTCTTCCACATACAACTATTTCTAGAGATGAATCGCTTGACCTTTCCACCATTGTATTTTTCATACTTTGTGAACTAGTCTCTATGAGATGTCATGTGGAAAGATGCTCCAAAATCAATCAGCCAGACATCATTGGATGCCTGAGTTGCCAAGGCTGCAATGAAGGCATCTGCTCTGCTCTGAGAAGAATCATTATCAGAAGAGTTCTTCTTCTTCTTCTTTTTCTTCTCTTTGCAATCCTTTCAGACATGACCAGGCTGCCCAAAGTTCCAACACTTTACCTTGGAATTTTTACCAGGAGACTTTGATCTCCCTTCAGATTTGGATTTAGACTTCTTGTCCTTCTTCTTGCCTCTCTCTTTCGATCTAGCCCAAACAACAAGAGCCTCCTTGGCCATCTCAAAAGAATTCCTCCACATTTCTTTTGACAATAGCGAGGCAACCACATCTTCCATCTTGAAAGTAGTTGTTGTACTTCCAATAGCCATTACCAGATGGTCCCAAGTTTCAGGTAAGGAACTGTTGTCAATTAGATTTGCACCCTGCTGAATGCAAGATTCAACAATCTACTAAAACATGGAAACCTTCTTCAGATGTGGGTGATCTGAATGAAGAAGGAATCTCCAAAGTGAGCTGGTTCTTTGAATAATAAATCCTATTCTAAATAATTTCTAGGAAAAGAGATAGAAGGATGACTAAAATGAAAAACTATGACCTAAAATGAACTTCAAGACTTGATAATAACTTAATGATGATTTTGATCTCTTCCTCACAAACAACTTTCAGAAAAACACAATATCTCACAACCTCTCATGAATAATTAATACATAAATAATTTGTATGAAAACCTGACTTGAAATACAACATGCAACCTGTATTTTGAACTTTCTGCATTAAGAATTATAGTCTTAGAAACTGTCTCAAAAACTACATAAAAGCATAAAAAAGCACACTGCTTTTATGATCAAACTGTCAAGCCTCTAAAAATAGGCTGAATTTGCTTTAAAATCCAAAAAAACTCCTTATCTCTCCAAGATGAGACCCAAATCTGACCAAGAGGAAAATTCAACAATAATCTGCTAAAAATAGCAAGAAATCATAAAACAATTTATAAGAGATTGCTTTACGATTCTGCTTTACATGATTGCAAATTTTATAATTTGTCTAATTTTGCAATTAAAGATTGCAAGATCTTTTGCAAAAAAAAATACATCTTAATCTCACTAATATAATGCTTTGATTTTCTTAAAAAATCATAAAAATATCAATATATATCACTCTCTCATCAATTTCTCCAGTTGATTTCTCTAAAATCAATTAAAACATAAACCCCAAGTAGATAATGATTGAAAATCACCCCTAGGTCATAACATATTTCAGCATTCATACTCTCATTGTTTTCTCACAAAACAATAAAATTAAGGATATCCAAGTCTCTAATTTTCCTAAGGCACAAAATACAAGCCCTAAGGACTTAATATATCGACCTAGGCATATGAATTTCAACCTTTTAAACATTGACTTCAGACTTTGAATAGAACATAATGCAAAGGTAACCCTAAATCGAATTAACCCACATGCTTATTAACAAACATGAATATTCTAGACAATTATAATGTTGGGTCGAATAGGGCATGAACAAAAGAAGTCAAACCCTAATATAATTTCATTTTGCAACATCATTTTGAAAGCATGGAGCTCAAATTGGAATTTACATGCTTGAGGATCCTCACTACTGTCTTCAGATAGCCAAATCCTAGTTGGGTAAGCTTGGTTTTTGTAGTATTGTAGTTCTTTTACTTCATTCTAAAGCAAGAAAAGTCACTAAGGCTGCGACCTGTTCATGCTTATTTATGATTTTCTTTACATTTCCTGTGACTTTTCCTTTCTTGGCCGACCTGTATGAGCTCGAACTCGAGCTTTGTCTAGAGCTTCATGAAAGAGCTTGTTTGAGGGATCTTATTCTTTATGGCACACAAGGTAAGCTTCTTGTTTATCTTTTGAGACTTCACCTTTCAAGCTTCTTGGTCTTGTGGTCATGGCTTTAACAGCCTCTGATGCATTTTTTTATATTTTCCTGTGCTTATTTGAAAGAGGTCGAACCTCGAGCTTGGGCTCTTCGTGCTTTCCTTTGGCCGCCTTGGTAAGAACCTTCAAGTTTGGCACTTATAATGAATATTCTGGCCGCGACCAGCATGCTCTCCCACAGATATGAATTGGTAAGCTTTGCTCTAAGCACGTATCTCCTTCCTCATTCTTCAGAAACTTAAAGAACCCCTCTTTTATTTATGAATTTCTAGCCATGCTCAGGCCGCACCATGTATATCTTAAAAAAGCATTTTTTTGAGCTTTTGGGCTCGACCCAAAACAAGAATCTCACACTTTTGTATTCTTGAGGACAAATCCCTTCATGGGTATCACGAGATTCAAATGAAAACTGTATTTCCTATTTCTGAGGCTCGACTCAAGAAAAGAATTCCATCTTTATACCTGTTATTTCACATAAAATTCTCATATGGGTTGATAAAACAAATTATTTTGTTGTTCTAATAAAATACCCATATGGGTGGCTGGAAACGGTGAAAGTCTGTACATTTACTTGAAACCCCAACGTGGGTATTTGCTATCTGTTGTATCATTTTCCTTTAGAAACAAAACCCATGTGGGTGTATGGGAAAACAAAATCTGTATATTCATTTGTATTTAGTTTATGGGCTCGACCCATGATGGCTGGTGATATTCGTTGATATTATGTGACTTTCTTATTAAAATCTTCATGGGTAAACTGGGAATTATAATATTTTGGATTGTATTTTCAAACCCCAATGTGGGCTTTCCTTAAAATGAAGAAAACTGTTCTTGAAAACTGGGCTCGAAATGCCCTCTTATTTCTGCATTCGTGAAACATATTTATGAAACCGTCACCATATGAGTTCAGTTGTAATATGGAAAGTTCGTACATTTCAATACTTGTGTAAAACTAGGCTTCTTTAGCATTCAAATTCTTTACTTTTAAAACATACTTCTATATTTGTCCATTGTGAAGAGAAGTATCTCTGAATGTATTACTATTCCCATGTTGTTTTCCTTGCACACTGAATTTAATGAAAGCTCACATTTTTAATCTATAACAAACTTTTGCTTCTATCCTTGTACTAGTCGAAATTTTAACTAAAATATTGTAGTTCTGAGGACTGCATCTTACTTAATTATTTCAGTGCATTTCAAGTGCATGATTAACATTTCAGAAACACCTTTGTTATGCTTGACATTTCCTTGTCATTCTGGAAAGATCATTTCTCACCTTGCAACTCTTAATGTTGTATTTGTATCATCAGTCAAACTGGAACTGACTGTTCATTTATTATTTAAGTGCATTGTCTGTCACTCACACTATCGGGCTTCAACCTGGCACTCTTCATGCATTTTTATGCTCCACTTAACAAGTTGTTTCGTAAATCTGTTCTCTTCCGTGATGAAAATTGAAACAAAACTCTTCATTAAGGCATAATGTATGCCTGTTCACTATCCTTAATCATGAGAATAACACTGATGAATTGAACCTTGCATGACATATGATCATGATAAACAAATAACACTGTAGCTTAAGAACGTGAACCATTCAACAATGTTTGATATAATGGTACTCAGTTAAGTGATTGAGTGAATTAAACTCATTGTTCACCTGTAGCTTTCAGAAAGCATTAACTTGATTGTTATGAATGCATAGTTTGTTTAATAGCTCGATAGATAACTATGCTTTACTCATTCAGTTGTATATCACTCCTTTTGACGAATATGATGATGTAATATTTTAATCAACCCACTTGTAATGAATAAGGCAGCATGCCGAGCTCTACCCTTGTGGGAGCCTATTTTTCTCCACATGCTTAGTCTTTGAATAATGATTAGCTTCGTGATTTTCCCTATACCTGCACAAAGAAACAAACAATGTTAGCATAAAAAAAAAGATACAATGATCATATTGTTGTTTCTCCTTCATCTCATTTCCTCTATACTTTTCTTGATTGTTTCAGTGTATGATTGATAGCAGACTGCATTATTGTTGGTGACTCATATAGTTTTCTTCATAATCGGAGCCTCTGACATCCCCCTCTTTTCTCTTACAGGTCAACGAAGCTTGAGAAGACAAAGGTGCACCACTTCAACGTCGACCATTGGCCAATTAGGCAATGATGATTATGTCGTTACTTATGTGTTTTCTTCCTTTGCATCTTCAATAGTGTAGTGTGCTATTAGTTATGCACTGTGACAGTCACATCCACGACTGGTGTGGATATTTGATTTCATCTTTATGCTTTTCATTTGAAAAGAAAATGCATTTCAATGCAATGTTGTAATATCATTTGGATTCTTGCAATCGAATGAAGCTATGTAAATATGAATTATTCCATGAAATAAATGAAAGCATTCTAAAATGCTCTATTATTTATATGCTCAATTTTGTACTTCATTTAATTCTGGAACATTTGAACAACACTCTGAAATTCAGTTCTCTCTTCTTAATGCACAACTGTCACTTAACGAACAATGAACATGGTACAAACAACACTTAAGCACAATGCATAAATAACTGTAACTTCACCTTAAGATATAGCAATGTTTAGTCAGCTCCACCAATCGAGTTGTGGCAAAAAAATGGTAACAGGAACATAACAAAAGCATACAACGATCCTCCTCCTCTATTTTCACACCCATAGACGCCAACTGAGCAACAATCATATTAAATGAATTCAGATGGTTTGCTACAGATGCACCTTCTTCCATCTTCAAGGATTACAACTTATTCCTTAGGAATAACTTATTCACCAGAGACTTTTCCTGATAAATGTCACCAAGTTTCTTCCATAATGAAGCTGTACTCTTCTCCTCATGGATGTTTAGGAGTATAGAATTAGCTAGACAAAGTCTTATCAACCCTCTAGCTTTTCTATCTGCAAGGTCCCAATCTTCTTGCTTCATACTTTGTGGCATAGTTCTAGACACAATAATCCGGAGGTCTCTATCCACCAACAAGCCTTCCATTTTGAGTTTCCACAACTCAAAATTGCTGCCATTGAATTTCTCAATTTCAATCTTTCCTGATGTGCTTGTCATCTTAATCTGCAATCTAGATTACCAAGTTTCTACAAAACTCCCACTTCAGAATTGACACAAAAAACCAACCCTACCCAAAAGGATAACAGATGTAGCCAGGCTTTGATACCACTTGTAAGGAAAGAAAAGGTGCACCTAACCTTAACCTTGACCCTATTTGAACTCTTATTGAATTCATAACCTTAATTAAACCCCAACCTCATCCTCAATCCTAACCCAAATTGAACATTCATTGAACCCTAAATCTAACCCTAAGTGAACACTAATCCTAATTGAACTCTAACTTTTTAGTTGAAAATATTCAAGTGCCTTATATTTTTCCATTCATCGTCATTTATCATTCAATTCCTAATAGAACTCCAAAAATTTATACTTTTATAATGTTTTAATACACACCTAATATTAAGGGTTTAGAGTTTAAGGGTTAAGGGTTTAGGGTTAAGGGGAGAGAGATAGAGGGAGTGAGTGAGTGACCCATTTACATATTATTCTTTTATTCTTCATCAGTTAAATATTTAGTTACCCATTTACCGTTAGCAAAAATGACCCAAGAATTTAATAGAATGGACTACTCATATAATACCTTGCATTATGGAGCTCAATTCTCTGATATATTACTACTTATCAAATCCTTTGTAAATAATTGTAAACTTATGACTCCATTTAAGCATTTAATTGATTTTCTTGAATCAAAGCAAAAACATAGACACACAATTGAACAAATTCTCAAAAGAAGAATGACAACATCATTAACATTTCATTCAAAATTCACTTAAATCCACATAAGGAGAGAAAATATATTAGAATTATATGTTTATTCATGCTTATAAGTCATATATGCATACAATTTAAGATAATTTGCATATATTCATCCAAAACTCAAAACAGACTATCTATTATATTACGTTTGCTTGGGGTTTTAACAGCCAATGGAACCACATATATCACTTCCTCATCAGAGGACAGATATCTTTCTACCCATATATTCAACTCAAAACCTAGCTAGAGCTTTCATCAGTTCTCTCCCTACAAATGAGCCTTGAATTCCCTTTTATATGACAAGGGAGCAACAAGCTTCGGGCTCAAATGTAATTTAACCACAAATTTTCATTTGAACAAAATCTCCATTGCATTTGACTTTCATTTCAAAACTTCCCACACGTTGAATTTTCAAAAGCATGAACTGGGGAAAACTAAAAGAAAAGGGAACACAAATTGTCATCAAAATCCCCTTGTCGCTATCCACGCAAAAAAACCAGGCAACCAAATTGCCACAAAGGCACCACAACAACTTCTTATTTACACCCCACCCTACCCTTACCAACACTCAGACCCCGGTATACATGCCTGCTTCTAGTTGTTGCCCAATACGGTAGACCCTCAACCTCCTCTTCTTTCTTGTCCTTGCCCAATATGTTCTAGTCCGTCCGCTTGGGGTTTTAACAACCAATGGAACCACATATATCACTTCCTCATTAGAGGGAAGACCGTGATTGAAGCGAGGTAAATACCGATAGTAGTCGAGTTGGTCTCGGTTACATCATCAGAAGTATTGCTTGTAAGGTCAATGGGTGAGTGTTGGAATCTAAGAGCCATGCCTATACCTTATTTTCCTACTGACACTAGTAATAGAGCACACTGCCGACTGCTTGCCTTTTTCATCTACCAGTTGAGCAGCAACGTCCTGGAATTGCAACCTTCTATTGCATCTAGTGGGCACAAGCCTTGGGCTTGTCAACCAAAGCACCTTCTTGAATAGCAGGACCAAGCTTTTGTGAGCTCAAACGAACAGACCTCCTTACTGACTTACTCATTTTCTCTTCTCAGACAAGCACTCAAACTTGATTAGACTCAGCCCAAAAAGTGCTCTAACTGCTACAAGAATGACACTATTAGTAGTTAATTCCTCTTGTATTTATTGTGTGAGGTAATGGCAACCTTCATCAATGCTTAGTAAAAATGCATGTGCAAACATGGCAATTTGGCGACGTATGTATTGTCACCATTTAACTAGAGCTACATGAGAATCCAAAGATCACCCTTCATGATTGCCAACAACAACATCTTCACATAGATTGAGATCGACATGAATACACAAGCAAGGAATAATTCATTAATGCTTCACTAGTTGTACGATAAAACGACCACCATGTGCCATTTTCCAACTTTGAATACTGCCCACTGATCTCCTAAAGAGTTGGCAGATCAAACGGTTTATCTCGGGCTAACTCGGTTTGACATCCAATGAAGCATCGTTCACCTTCCTCATGACCAATAACATTAATCCATCTCAGAAACCAATTACCATGTCAGCAGGTCCTATGCACTTTGCAAACTGAATGGCTGGAGCTACGCATCACAATCTCGTTGACCTCGCGGATTTTAACCAACCTTCATCTTCCTCCTGCGAGCTAGCAGGGAACAACAAATATTTATATTAGCTTTTGATCTTGGTTGTCAATCTAAAACCATGGGTTATGAGCTCAATAGTGGAGATTGGGCCCCGCATTCCATACAGGACACACATCTACCTTTTGCTAACCTCGCGCCAAATAACAGGGTGACACCTTAGGTCTGTGAGTTGGTAGGGTACAATCGAGATCTTCTCCCATATCTTCGAATTTGAAAAACCTACACATTGCACAATTAGTATTTAATGAAAGGCTTTGGCTAAGCCATCGGCGAAATGACCACTGGGGTTAATGGCTTAGGCTTACGTCACCGGATTAAAATTAAAACCCAACTTTGATTTTAATACTTTATTTCCTCCGCATGGTTTTATTTCCTAAGTCTTGGTTGGCCTCATGTTTCATTTTTTAAAAAACAACTTATGTTGTTGTTTGTCGTCTGCCTAGTAATGCCCACTTCTCCTTTTAATGAATGTTTTATTTTGCAAGGGTTGACTTAGTGCTGCTGTTAATCTATTTCTTGCAGATATCAACGATGCCCGCCATCCCTTGATCGAGAATTGAAGGATCGCGAAATCACGGGCGGGCACCACGTGTCCTATCTGGGGGATCAAATTTGTGCTATCACTGACCAACTGCCATTTGATCTGAGCTATTCCCCGCCATCCCGCGATGGTGCTTGGGTTGATTGCGAAATCACGGGCTGGCGCCACGTGTCTCATCTGATGAAGCCTAAAGAGTAAAGGAAACACTAGCTGACTTTAAATGTATTAAGGGGTGGATTACTAAAGTGTTCTCGAGACGTACATGTTCTAAATCGACGGATATGTTATAATCTCGCTGGAAAATCTGCTCGAAGGTTAATGACATGGTTGGCGACTATGTTAAAGGAACGAGATCATTGATGCTCAGGATCAACAGTTGCCCACCATCGCGCGATCAGAAGTTTCAGGATTGCGATATCGCGGGCAACCACCACGTGGACTTCCTTCATAGTGTATGGTAAGGTGGGCCCCTTATCACCATGTTGGCAATTGTGTCAGCTTGTTTTGAAGGTGGCCATCGATGATTTGATCAAACTGAAGAATCAATGGCTCAAATTTAAATCTGCATCAAATATGGTTGGAGCCATTCGTGCAGCACGAAATTGAGCTTTAATGGCGGATGAGACAATTGTTGGCGTAATTTGATCGACAATAAAATCAATTTTCCTGCTTGGTCTGTATCACAAAGCATTCAACTATTTCATAGAGCAGTTTCAGAGCCGAAGGTAGAATTGCGAGTTTCTACAGCTAGAATTTGGGAGTTCTACGAACAAAGCCGTGAGTTTATTTTCTATGCCTCCCGGTCATTTTGCATTTGAATTTGGGAAAGGATTAGCTGGATGTGCTGTGAGCTTGTTGATGAATGTGTTAGGGCTATAGTTTAATTATAGTTGTGAGAAATTGTAGTGTTTTGTCTTGTAATTTTCTATCTCTGGTTAGTCCTAGCTATTTGAATTATAACGTTATAAAGAAGCCCTAGCTTGTCCGAGATGGCACCACCCAAGCAACATTCTGGCCAAACTAAATATTTGAAACGAAACCTGTATGATGATTTCCTGGATCAATCTTCCTTGTGAACGAATGATAGGAGGAAGGGATTGGTCCTAATGCGAGGGAAAATCCTGGGGCAAGGGTTAGTGTATAATTGCTCCAACATTGCCGATGCTAGGGTTCCCCTCATTGGCTTGGAATTGTTCAGATTGTGGTATGGACAGAAGAATTTTCCTCACCCATTTTCAAATGGATGGATGTATGATATGGGGAAGCTGGTGGTACCAAATATATTCCCTGATGTAGTCCTGCTTAGGATAGTGGCTGCAAGATATGACCCTATTACACAGATAATCAGGGATAATGATGGAAACGTTCTATTGAGCATTAACAGAGAAGAGGTCCAACATATTTTTGACTTGAGTGAACCAAGCGAAGACTTGGTTCCTATCAACCTTGAGGAAATGAAGAAGGAGTATGCAAAGCTGAAATCTCTTTTCAGAGCAAGGTTGCTTCCACCTCATCTGGCTAGGGTAGGAGGTTCAAAATTTCATATCAGCCCCAGTGACCAGGAACCTTTCAAATTAAATTGTTTTGCAAACCATTTCCTGGCCACTTTCAATTCTTTATATTAGATTTTGGGTTTCAGTCTTGGTACGGTAATGCCCATTGCTTATATGTTCATGGGGGTGCAAATACAACACCCTAACTTCTCTGTGACCTATGACTTTGCTTCTTTCTTGGTTGAGAGGATACATGAAGGGCTGTCAAAGCTACAAAAAAATGATACTGACACTCAATTCTTTTGCTATTCTATGCTAATGCATATGTATTTGTTTAAGAATGTTGAATTTTTCTCTGAGAGGATGAAATTAAGGCAATCACTTGAAGAAAAAAGATTGCCAGTATAGATATGGGCTGCAGATTTATCTTGTAATAAGGAAAGCACTAGTTATGTGCAATTTGATAATTATTTTACTTCCAGATTAAGGGCTAAATTAATGGAGAATATACCTAGGATCCCTGAGGAATTACATGATTTCCTCAGGCCAAAGGAGAGGAAGCCAGAATTGAAGGTTTACCATAACTGGGGTGACATTATCCCATACCCAGTCAACACTGTCTTGAGAGTATATGGTTTTCAGGGAACCCCTCATATACTACCATACAATGTGCAACGAATAGTGGGATTTGTAGAAGTTATGTGGTAGATAGGTTGAATTCATGAGGACAACCTCACTGGAAGGGGTAAGGGAACATTTTTCTCAAATTATACAGTGGTGTCTAATTTTGTATTTTCAAAGGGAGGCTAGACACATTTTGATAATTTCTTTAATAATTACCATTTGAGGTGTGCACCAAAGCGGCAACATGATCCTGAGGGTTTCTTTGCTCTTTTTAGACAAAAAATAAAAGATGGAAAATTTGTGCATGAGTTCAATTTCCTTGAAGACTTGATTATAAATGAATTTGATTTGAATAGACAGGAGTTAAACAAGGAGAAATGGATAGCTTATGGTAAGCTGCTAGATTTTGTGCACAAAATGGATCCGAAATGTGATCCACTGTTGGAGTTCAGTCCCCAACATAAGAAAATTGATTTTCTGATGGGAAACTTTAAGGAAATTATGGGCACATTAAGGAAAAAAAAGATAAATTTAGAATTGAGTTTGGGTGTACAAGAGCAAGGTGCCAGACCAATTGAAATAAGGCCAACATACCAGCCTATGGAAAGGTGGCCCATTTACAGGAGGAAAAATGATAGTAGCAATGATGAAGAAGAAGTAGACAGAAAAGGAAAACAGATTATGAAAGTGCCTCTACAACCAAGTCCAAAATTCAAAGTGCCTGGGGCAATCAAAATTATTGATTTAGAATCATCACCGAAAGACAATCCCTCATCACCACCATCTGAGACAAGCCCTAAGAGGCAAATAATTGATCAACCATAGGAGGATCTGATGGATGATATTATTGTTATTGATCAAGACATGGAAGTTGGTATGCCTTCCCCTCCTAGGCTAGTTGAATTAGTTTTATCTGATTTAGATATGAAAGGTAAAAGTGTACAAGATGCAAGAATGGAGGCATACAAGGAGTTTCTAGATGACAATACATTTGTAAAAACTCTTGTATTCTTGCAATTGGTATGGAGGATGAAGTTTGAAGAGTATCAAGATAAATGTAGGAAGAGAAGAGAACTAAGGCCTGACAGGTCAGACCAGGAGAATGATGAGGAGGTAAAAGTTGAATTAATGGAAGAATTCAAGAACATAACTCCTGAAGAAGGAAGAAAACTGGTGAGTCAGGCTAGTGTATTAATTCTTCCTGAATGGGACATTGCAGATGTAGTAGCCTTTAATGCTATTATGAAGTCTAAGAATCCCTTTCAAGACTCTAAAGAAGAGGTCAAGATAGCATTGCAAAACTCTGCTTTCAGTGAGGAATATGAAACTCTAGAAATTTGGACATTGGCCCCACAAGGGAGAAAACCAGATGTTTCTGATATTAATCCAAATTTTAAGGGAGGATTGATAATAAAGAGAGCTTCAGAGACCTTAACCACTGAGGCCACTAATTTGACTGTGAATGTGGCCAAATTGGCCCAAAAAACTGCTGAAAGGGAGGAAGCTGAAAGGAAGAGATTAATGGAAAAATATAACCTATTGATTGAGGAGTACAACAAGATGCAGCAAAAAAATGTTGAGTTGCAAACTGAAGTGGAGAGGTTTAGGTATAAACAGATTGGGGAGACATCAAGTGCTCTAGGAACCAGTACATTACCTTCCACAGCAAGGTCAGTGCCTCCTGCTTCTCCAATTGTTTCCACACTAGGATCTCTCAGTTAGAATCATGTCCTCACCCTTTTTTTAGAGGAAGTTGAAGAAGAAATAGAGTGCTCTTTCAATCGTACAAAGAAGTAGCTCTTGCAAAAAATTGATGAATTGCAGGCATCATTAAATAAAAGTGAGGAGGGATCTCTCTTAAAGCAAAAGGAAATTGTTACTACTGTTTTGAGGCATTTAAATAAAAATGTTGATAGAAAATTGCTATCTATACATTCTTTATATTCTTTGCTGTTAGCAGCAATAAAGAATATTGATAGGGATCAAGAAGTAGCGATACCAATAATTGAAAATTGGATCCCTAGGGCCAGTGATCTAGATATCATGTATAAGGCCTCAAGGTTTGATATAAATAATATGCCCCAATCATTAAAGCCTACTCATGTGTTAGTAAAATCATTGCAAGGTTTTCAGACCTTACCAGATGACTTGAGTAGGAAGATTAGGGAGCTGGTGAAGAATTTCAATGATTGGGGTAACACATTGTTACCTGATATAATTGATGAGCAGGGGAAAATCAAGTCATTTCAACAATGGCCGGATCAAGCAAGTGAGGCCATCAATAATCAAATCAATTCAATTTGTGATCACTCAGACGATGATTTGTTGGTGAGCTGTATAGACAAAATAATTAGTACCGACTCATTTTTGGAATCTTTTGAAAGGGATGCGAATTAGGTAGTGGTAAAATACACACCTTATAATACCAAGGTGGATGAGGTAATTAATTTTGATTGGTCGATTAATGATGAGAACTAGAATTGGGTAATTAAATATTTGAATGAGGAGGAGTAAAAGGAGTGAACTACTAATAGATGGCAGATCAGATGTTGCGGTTGTAATGGTTCCAGTTTTGTGTTGACGACTTTCTTGATGCGGTTTTCTTGTGGTTTTTTGCATCAACGTTCCTCAGCTGATATGATGAACAAGAATATTTTTCAAGGTGGTGACTGTTGTACCAAATTTTGGAATATCACCAGGTGCTCCAATTGATTGGTGACAGGTGTACTTTTTGACCCGGTGCTTGTTTGCTCCTTCATTTTCTATAAGAAGGATTTCAAGGCTAGAAGTACGGGTTAGCAAGTTAGATAAATTTTTTTGAGTCTAGGTGAAGTTGCAGAGCAAATTCTAAAGTCTGATGGTTTTAGAGAAATGCAATTTAGGTTTTGAGTCATTATGTAACATGTTTTGAGTTCATAGAGATTTAATGTTGTATAACAGTACTAGCATTTGAGTTGAAATGAAAATTTGAGCTCATGTCTCTCCATTATACATGCATATCTAAACTTTGAATGAAATAACTAAGGGTTGTTTTATCCATCTCACTGTTGTGGTGTGTATGATTCTATTTTAGCTTTAATTCAAGGAATTAATCAAAATTCTTGAATTAGATTATAGACAAATATGTGTTGTATAAGGATTTGATAAGTAGTCCTAGGTTAGAATGCATACTTGATGAAATTATAATGCAATATTGTCAGGGATCTTATATGTGATGTATTGAATCTGTTATAAACCAGTAAAATGCTTATGAATTTGACTCCTGCAATGGATATATGGCACTGATCTAAGTTGTAATTATTAGTGTAGTTCAGTATTTGTTTGTCTTTGCCTAGAGCTTGCTACAAATTGCAAATCATTGACTATCTTATACAATAGATTGTGTTTGGACATCTCATGCTCCAGGATAGTTGATGTGTCTATGAACAACCAATTCTAGTTGATATTATGCTTATGGTGTTGAGGCTATTAAATTGAGATCATACGCTTTATTATTAATGTTGTTTATAATAATGGTGCAAGGTTGTAAACACA